>BOPP01000223.1:152218-166249 GCA_017312745.1 Gryllus bimaculatus | reverse complement strand
AGAATAATATTTATTTCAAATTTTTCCAGGATTTTATTTTACTTTCATAAGAATGATGCTGGACATGTACGAGCTAAGGTATCACCTCCTCGATTGAATGGTATACGAATGGGTGTTTTTGGTACCAGGTCACCACATCGGCCATCACCTATAGGTCTCTCTCTTGTTAGGATAGAGAGAGTAGAAGGTAATGAATTTGTGCTATTTTGGAAATAATATGCAATTAGTGGAAATAATCTCTTGTTATATCAATGAATTCATATTTTCCAGGTGCATCAATATATTTCTCTGGAGTTGACATGGTTGATGGCACTCCAGTTTTTGACATCAAACCCTACATACCTCAATATGATAGTCCCATGCACCGTGAATCTCCAAATATAAGTAGTGACTCGTTGTCAACTTTGAGACTGATGGAAGGGCGGGATGCAGATGACATTCCTGGAACAAGTGGGCAAGGTGTTGCAAACAGCCCTGCTGGGGCCGCAGCTTCTCCTTTATCTCTTGTGGAATCAATTGAGCGACTTCGTTCTGATGAGCGAATTGGAGAACGCGAAGCTCCTGATGGAGAAGAAGGCAATCACCCTGTGATGAACATCTCTGCTGCCCCACCAGATGATGAAGCAAGACCCCCATTATCACTTGTACGAGTACCAGCATGGATTGCTCAACCACCACTAACAAAATTGTCTGTTACATTTAGTGATAGAGCCAAGGCTCAGCTTGAAAGTATTACTAACGGAATGGATTCAGCTGAAAGCATTTTGAATACTATCAAAAGTGTGCTACGTGAAGATCCTAGGTCTGTTTATTTAAGAGAGAGATGGGGAAATCAATTTTATACCTTTTTAATTTGCAATATGCATGTAAGTTGTAAATTTGATGATGTTGCTCATTGTGTTACTGTATTTCAAGTAAGGTCAGCTGCCAAATTATGTGACTGTGGTCAGCTGGAGTGGCAGTGTAGTACCCACAGTGAAGGTTGTGCATAATGTTCTGCATTGTGACTAAATTATTCAAATTGTTCCCTCCTTTATGGTGTATTAGTGATGTACTACTCCACCCCGCTCTTCCAGTGTATTCTGAGTTTTAGTGTTATTTGCTTGACTTGTATTCTTATACATGTCTTGTGAATGGGAATTGTTTGGCGTGTTATTATCGTATTGACTCATGAACAATGGAATAGAACCACAAATCTAGATGAAATTTCAACAAAATGGACTAGAAATGACTTGCTATTTGGTTCAAAATATATTTTACATTGACAACTGCAAAATGTTCTTAAAGTAGCAGTCCTATTTCTTGGTAGAGATTTTTTTTTGACCATCTGAGAGGTAAATTAGAAAATTATCAATAGATGGCACTTATTTACTGAGGGTATGTATACTAGTGAGTTTCACTTCTGAACAAAAATTCATTTTATTTGTTAAATGTATATTTCTCAGTTTTACAACTTTATACTTTGAAAGAATTTATATGTGCAATCAAATTTGATGCATAAACATGCAATTATAATACAAGTTATTGACTTAGGCTTGAAGAGTTATTGGTTTTAATTTGTATCCTACATTCTCCGAGCTTTAATAAATATCTAGGCTCCTAATCTACATCATGGTTCAGGACAAGACAATGAATAAAATTCCAAACACCAAGTCTGTTTTTTTCTTTCCTTTCTATCAATTTAAGTTTTAAGATGCAGGTAAATGTAGTAAATACTTGGGTTTTAAGTGATTTAAAAGGTAGTGTTCACTAAACAGTCTACTTCTACCGCATCATTATTGAGTGTTTTATCTTAGAGTCCCTTGATTGTAGCCTTCACTCCTTAACTCTGTAGTGAGTCACAAGTCCATTGCGGCCAAGCACTTGCTCCTGCCACTTGTGGCTGATAAGCCTGTGGTGACCCTTGGAACTCTTTCACAGATAGGGATGGCTGCCATGCTGGCAGTCACAGTCATCATTGAGGTAGGGGAACAGTGGTGGTATTGAATGTGATACATGGTAGTTAGGTCAAGCCCCTCTAAGTCCCAACGCTAAAGCAAACGTCCATGCCCATAGGATATTCATACTCCTGTTTGCGGCGACTGCTGTAACCATGCAGACCTTGCTGTCTAGTTCTATTTATTGGCCGTACTAACTGTAGTTGAATTTGGTTCAACCCAAAATAGAGTTTCATTAAGACAATAATGCACTCTTCATCAATAGAATGAGATCATGATATTTGTCATTGTCTACTCCAATTTTTTTTAACTTCTACCTGTAAACTGTAAATAATATATTGGTGTAGAAACATAATGTAAACTGATGAGTAAATGATACGTGAGGTCTTCATAGAGACAGTGATAAAATGGTAGAGAGACGAATAACATCAGGAGGAATCCTAAGTCTGAGGAACAGTCTCGATGAAATATATGTGAGCAGAGCAATGTGGATTTCAAAAAGGTTGAAGCACTAAAGACTCCATCTTGGCATTACAGATGTTAATGGACAAAAGAAGGGAAAGGATTACCAACGTAAAATATTATGAAAAGACTTATGAAATTTCACACATTTCAGACAGAAACACTGGAAAATACTAGAAGATGAGAAAGTTCTAAATCATTTGCCCAAACAGTACAGTCTATACAAAAACCCAAAAAATAATATACTGTTAAGATAGGGAAGAAAGTCTGCAGAAAAATAATAACTAACTGGTTCAAGGCAAGGTTGTGGATTACCACCCATCCTCTTCAACATCTGCATTAACAACTTAGTGAGAAACTGGAGAAGGAATGTTAGACACAAAATACAGATCACAAAAGGCAAGAAGATAAATACAATCTATGCTGATGACCAAAATATTGTAGTGAATTCTGAAATTCAATTTTAGAATATCTTTCCAAAAAGTTTATCAACTGTCTTTTTCTAAGTGACATTTCATGGATTACGTTTTACCTCATCTTCAGGCTACAATACAAAGAAGAAAACTATTACTATTTTAAAAGGCATATAAAATAAGACTGTTACAATATTACTGATTCAGTAGTTCAGCAGGTTATATCGAGTGCTATGTTTCGTTATATTCATTTCATATTGTAACTTCTTATTTTATATTCCTTTTAAAATAATAGTTTTCTTCTTTTTATTGTAGTCTGAAGATGGGGTAAAACGTAATCCCTGAAATGTTGCTCAAAGAAAGACTGTTAATAAACTTTTTGTAAAGTTTGTTTTTTGTGTAAAACTTTTTCTAATTTTGTTTTCATGTTTATAAACTCTGTCTATGTAAACTATGTGGCCAAATACAATTAATATATAATTAAAAAGAGCAGTTTTTGAATTGACAAAAGTGACCCTAGAATATTCCGTGAAGATAGCAGTTCAGAAAATAAAATTTTCGCAGTACAAGGCAAGGAGCAAAGGAGATCCAAAATAGAGGAGAAGATAGAAAAATGGAAAATTAGTGGAACAAGTAAATCAATTTTCATACCTCAAAAATATAAATGTATGCAACCAAACTCAGTAAGACATAGAAAACAAACTTAACAACTACAATAGAATATGTGGAACAATTAAAGAAACACATTGCAGAGACACGGACCAGGAAACAAAACAAACTCCACAATATAGTTGCTAAATGTAGAATTTTGTATGGCTCTGAAACATAGGTAACGAAAGAGAGAGAAACAGAAACTACAGGCTGAGCATATGATATTTAAAAGACACTACATTCTTCGCTATTCGGGATGAGCCATGTCTCAGTCAATTGGGTTGATGTTTCGGCCATCTTGCTGTAGTCTACTTCAGAGCTATACTCAAATTTTAAAAGACTCCTCATGAGAATCCCAAGAAGAGACAGATTGAGAAATAAAGAGAAAGAAATTGAAAAGCAAAGATATAGTAGAAGAGATAGAACAGTCTCAAAGGATACAGGCTATAACCAATAGATAAAGGCTATAAATTTTAATTTCTGGTCAGTTCATGATGATGATGATGATGGAATTCTAAGGGCCAGCTGCCTTCATAATTTCTGCAATTTCTTCTAATCAGTACCTGGTTTAATGCCGGAACATTGTCCTTAACAATAGGATATGAACCATAGTCAATCCTTTCTTTTTCAGCCATTCTTTAACACATTCATCCAGATGCACCCCCATGTGGGGGAGCTTTCGCCAAAACACTTGATTCATTTTTGGGCCAAATAGATGCATCTTCTTGCTATTGTAATGTAAGAAATTTTGCACTGACCTGCTCACGATTGGTGACATGAAGTGTAGGAGGAACAATTACTCTATTAATATGTTCATGTTCTATACAGTGGTATTTTGTTATAAGAATGTCTCTTAAATTATACCCTTCTTCTCCAGGGGCACTTGGTGGTCAACCTTCATCTATATACATAGTTACAGAATGTTGAGTGTGATAATGTTGCCTAGACCTGAATGATCTGCCCTTTGTAAGCCCTTCCTTGACAATACCAGTAGCAGCTAGGGAACAATTGATGAGGTTAGGCATAACATAACTTAATGGTGAGACCATGAAGAAAACAGGAGTCATAACGACCCAAGGATCCAATATTTTTATTTTTGAAATTTTACTCTATTTGTTCAAAACACACATCACATATTGATTGCATCACACAGCAGTTTTACTGATAATATTGAGCCTGGAATGTTCAAGAAGAAATTTATATTCCAAAAAGTAATATTTTTCTTCAACGTATTTATGTAAGGATGAGGGCTCTGAAAAGCAACACTGTTCAATATTGAATTTGTTACACAATTTTAGCTGATTTCTTACATATTTTCACCTACTTATTCCAAGAGTGAAGTCAGAAATGTTTAATCACGCACATTTTTTAAAAATAATATTGAAAACCCTTTTTTAATGTTATAGTGTTGAAAGTCCTAGAAGTGCACAAGGTATATAATTTAATTGGATCAATACATGAATCGATTCGATTTTATGAGGTCCGATTCGATTTCACGAGGCTCGATTCGATTTAACGTGGTCCGACTCGATTTAACGAGACCCGATTCAATTTCACGAGGCCCGATTCGATTTCACGAGGCCCGATTCGATTTTGTGATGCCCGATTCGATATTATGAGGCCAGATTCGATTTTATGAGGTGCGATTCTATCTTAAGAGGCACGATTCGATTTAATGAGGCCTGATTTGATTCAACGAGGCCCCATTCGATTTAACGAGACCCGATTCGATTTACCGAGGCCCGATTCGATTTTGTGATGCCCAATTTGATATTATGAGGCCCGATTCGGTTTTAAGAGGCCCGATTGGATTTTATGAGGTTCGATACCATTTTATGAGGACCTATTCCGTTTATGCGACCCGATTCCATTTTAAGAGGCACGATTCCGTTTTTTAGGCCGATTCGGTTTTATGAGGCCCGATTCGGTTTATGAGGCCCGATTCGGTTTATGAGAATCGATTCGATTTTATGAGGCCCGATTCGATTTTATGAGGCCCGATTCGATTTTATGAGGCCCAATTCGATTTTATGAAGCCCGATTCAATTTTATGAAGCCCGAATCGAATTCAAGAGGCCTGATTGAATCAAGTCAAATCGAATCGAGCCTCATTAAATCGATTTGAGCCTCATAAAATCGAATCGGACCTCAAAATCGAATCGGGAAACGTTAAATCGAATCGGGCCTAAACAAATCGAATCGGGCCACATTAAAACGAATCAGACCTCATAAAATCGAATCGGGTTTCATAAAATGGAATCGGGTCTCATAAGACCGAATCGGACCTCTCAAAATCAAATCGAGCCTCATAAAATCAAATCGGATCTCATAAAATAAAATGGGACCTCATAAAATAAAATGGGACCTCATAAAATCGAATCGGGCCTCATAAAATTGAATCAGGATTAATAAAATCGAATTGGGATTAATAAAATCGAAACGGGCCTCAAAATATCGAATCGGGCATCATAAAATCAAATAGGACCTCGGTAAATCGAATAGGGCTACGTTAACTAATTTCGGGCCTCATAAAATAGAATCGGGCTTCATAGAATCGAATCGGGCCTCATTAAATCGAATTGGGCCTCATAAAATCGAATCGGGTCTCATAAAATCAAATCGGGCTTCATAAAAGCGAATCGAGACTCATAAAGTCAAATCGGGCTTCGTTAAATCGAATCGGACATCGTTAAATAGAATCGGGGCACAACAAATATAATCGGGCTTTATAACATATAAACGGGCCTCATAAAATCAAATCGGGGCTCAAACTCGAAACGACCCTAATAAAATCGAATCGGGTTTCATAAAATCGAATCGGGCCACATGAAACCAAATCGGGCCTCATAAAATCGATCGGGCTACATAAATAGAATCGGGCCTCATTAAATCGAATCGGGCATCTGTATACTGAATCGGGCCTCATTACACCGAATCGGGCCTCATAAAATTTAATAGGGCCTCACAAAATGGAATGGGTCCTCTTTTAATCGAATCGGGCCTCATAAAATGGAATCGGGCTTCATATAATAGAATCGGGCCTCATATAATCGAATCAGGCTCTCATAAAATCGAATCGGGCCTCATTAAACCGACTATGGACTTTTTAAACCAAATCTGGCCTCATAAATCGAATCGGGCCTCATTAAATCGAATCGGACCTCAAAATCGAATCGGGCATCATTAAACCGAATATGGACTCATTAAACCAAATCTGGCGTCTGTATACCGAATCGGGCCTCATTAAACCGAAACGAAACTCAAAATTTAGTAGGGCCTCATAAAATCGAATCGGGCCTCATAAAATTTAATTGGGCCTCAAAAAATGGAATCGGGCCTCATATAATCAAATCAGGCCTCATATAATCGAATTAGACCTCATTAAACCGACTATGGACTCATTAAACCGAATCGGGCCTCATAAAAACGAATCGGGTCTCATAAAAACGAATCGGGCCTCATAAAAACGAATCGGGCCTCATAAAAACGAATCGGGCCTCATAAAATCGAATCCGGTCTAATAAAATCGAATCGAGCCTCATAAAATCGAATCGGGTCTCATAAAATCGAAGCGGAATTCATAAAATCGTATCGGAACTCATAATTTCGAATCGGGCCTTATTAAACTTCCTGGAAAACATTAAAAAATATGGGCTTATAGCGCGATGGCGACATGCTTTCTGAATACAGCGCCGTGACAATCATGCAAATCGGACGATTAGGAGCGACGTTAAGTGAAATTTAGGAATACACCTTCCTCCTCCCTGCCATTGCGTCACCCACCCACCCGTTGTGTGCCCTCTGTCGGCGCGGCGGCACGGTGAGGCCCGGCGGCGTGCGGCCAGCCCTGGCGGAGGAGGCGGGATACGCTAGGCAGACAGTCGTTTATGCTTTCGTCACTTTGTATCTCAATCTATTTTTCCACAGTTATCAAACAAGAGGTGCTACTATTACAGACCGAGAAAAAACGGTCTGTGGTAGTAGTACATAACTATCTTTTTCACATATTTCCGTCTTCCGTCGTATACCATCTTAAAATTGTTTGAGGCATTACTCAAAATATCGATTCCGATTTGGAACTAGATTTTAAAAAAATGAACTAATCCTGTAAATATCACCATTATTCCATCCCATTATATTTTAGATATATTATACTTCTACATTCAACCTTGCTCTTAGATCTTCCGTTGTCAAATACCGGAAAGAATGAGCGGAGTATACGCACGAGCTCTGTAAGATCTTTTCAGATCAACTTGATTTTTGATCTCAAAACGACATTTATCTGCTTTAAAGAGTTTATTTCACTTTTGTGATTACTCGATTTTTGATCTCAAAACGACGTGTATCTGCTTTAAAGAGTTCATTTGATGAATATCTAAACAATATACAATATAATAATAAATACATTTATTATTTACAAAAATATACCCCCACCCCCCGAAAAATAATCGGCTGGATACTGCTGTGACATCTAACTCCGTAAGCGGAAGGCAATAACACAGACGTATGTCTTCGGAAACGACCGCAGTTCCTGTACAGATCCACGGCAACACGTCAGGGACAGAGGCAAAGCGATGAGGGGGAAACTGGAATTTTCATGACGCGAGCTACAATTACTGGTAATATTGGGGATTGTTTTATCTCGTAAACTAAAAGTAAATTATAATTTTGAAGTTCTTGGAACTTTTTATTCATGTAGCCCTAGTTATCTACAGTGTAATTTTTGTTTATTATTATTATTATTATTATTTCTGAATCTACTTTATTCAAAAGTACCGAATCAAGGTGTGACTGTGGAATCGGAGTCGGCTAGGACAGACATCAAATCACTCTTCACCATCCCTTGTTGTACAGACTAACAGGCGGGGAGTAAAAAGCGGATAACACATAAAGCTTTTGTTGAACGACAAGCTTAATTCTAAAAGTTGTTTGTACATGATGTTTGTGACATGAAAAATGATAAATTATGAAAATAGAGGTTGTCTCTGCAACTTGTTGCACTGAAGAGTGGTGCAGTTTCATCGAAAGAAATGTTTTACAACTCAATTCATTGACCATTTTGTACTTGAATTACAGTGCAGTAATACCGCCTCTATAATCTGAGTTGTTTAGTACCTGAGATAAACTACAATCTAAAAGCCCACTTTCACACTATTGCGGTCTCAACGCTTACTTTTGACGTTAAAAACTTAAAGTGTTCGGCCCTAACGTGTAGCGATTTTTGAACGCCTACATCTTTTCGCAAAGGCGGCAATTTGACAATAATCTTTCTTGAATAGTGAGGAAAATGAGGTCAACGGGCATACATGCACGTCGACATACAGGTGATTATTGTTGAAAAGTCCGCAAGGTCCATGTATTCGTGTTTGGGTACTCTTGCGAAGTGACAATTTGGTCAACTATGTCTTTGGAATTTTAGGCTGAAATTATGGAATCAATCCTCAACTGGCTTCTTTTGTCCACTAATCAGACTAAAATGTGCGATGTGGAATCAGGCGCTTTTGCCATTCTACAGAATAACATCCAACAGACTCGGCCAAACAACGAATGCTTTATTATTAGAAATTTATGAGAAGATTTTAATTTGTTTAAAAACTCTGGCAGTTATGTCATGTCTACGACTGTGGTTTTGGCTATTTAAGTATTCTCTCTCGATTTTCGGACATTTGGTTACATGTGGAAATGTAAACAATAAGTTTGGCGGGCATAATGCCTACATGAATCATAAAATGAGCCTAATAGCATCCGAGCATATTCATGCATGTGGCGTGGGCTTTCTGTATAAGTGGCTGCAAAATTGTCATTCCTTCCTATATTATTCACCACTCTGCACTCGGCATTTCTAGCATCGCGGAGATGAATGGTATTCCTCTGATCGTCGCGTCGTTGACGCTCTAAACAGCATCATATGAAACATAGATCAATTCAGTTCTCTATTTGGACATAACATGTAATGAAACTGATTGAAAAAGTCGGTTGACACTTCAAAATATGATTTTTACTTCTTGACGATCATGAGTCTGTAATGAATACCAATTCATAGACTCACTTTTTGTTGTTTCAGGCACCTGCAGTCAAGGGATAGAGAATGTTTAAATTGTTATGTAGTGAATTGAATTTTAAAATATTATTTAACTCTTGTTCAATTATTTAGCCTCTTTTTGTTTTTGATTTATCATTTTGATATTAAATTATTAAATCCGTTGTCCCTGCCAGACGATCAAGATAATTGTAGGTGCACTATAACCTTCTGAGTGTTTAGATACACGTTTTAAATCATTATTCGAGCACAATATCTCTAGATGTCAATTTTCACAATTGCTGTTTACGTCACGCACGTGGTTTGACTCAAACCTGGCGCCGCTCCCCTCTTCGCATCGGCCGCGGACAAGGCGAAGCGGGCAATCGTCTCTTTTGTGGCACCAGGGCGCCGGCGTTTGGGCCACCCTTTGGCGACGGCCGTTGTGGCGATGGTGCGGTTATGACACCATCTTGCGCTTCCGCGATTTTCACCGTACACCAGCCAAGCGGCTCGGCTAAGTGCACCGACGCGCCGTGGTGGTCTCTGGGTTTCGCAGCTTTTTTCCCGGGGCGGAGCACCTACCACCCCGCCAGTCTTGTGTAGCCACCCCGGCTCTCAGGGAGTGGGCAGCGCGTTCATATATATTTCAGTCACGACGAAACGGCGCCGGATAGAAGCACCAGACTATTCATGCGAGAGATAGTGAAACATGTGAGGCGAGGCACGTGAGCACGTACTTGTCACGTCTGCTCCGCTCACATATTCTGGACATGAGTCTGGGCGCATAGCGATGGTCGACAACCAGGAGCGCTGCATCCTCGGCATTCATTCAACGCGGTTCGCAGCGACTCGCACACATCACATACCAAACTGGACTCGACAGCGCGCGCAATTGGCTGGGCATCGGGGGCATCCGGGGCTTACGGCATTCGCTCAGAGGCGCTGTAGTGTTTGCGACTCGCGCAAGCGAGGAATGGGACGAGCTAGCGCTTCTGAATAGCAGGGTACTGTTTTCCTGCCTCTTTAGCTGAGCTAAGCTTCTCAGGTTCATACTTGCAATAGAAACATTAAAAAATCGACATTAATTGGATTGAACTGTTTCTCATCAATGCATCACTTGTGTCACTTAAGAATAATAATCTGTCATTGTTAAATTATTGATTAAGTTTTAGATTCAGTTTTTGTAATACTTTTGTAGCAATTCACCGCTCGGAGCCGGACGCATTTGTATAGTTAGTAGAGTGATTTATACTTGTTTGGGTTCATGTCCTTTATTAGATTGTAAGTTTAATTTTATTAATCGCAAGAGGCATATAGAATTAATTAATATTTAAGCTATTACGCGTTTCTTTTTATATTCGCATTTCGGGCGCTCCCCTATTTCCTGTACGAGGTGTCCTCGCAGGCCTTTATTTAGTAGCCCTATGGGCTACATCAGCTCTGAGGTATCAGACTGCCGAGGCCGATATGTGTGTGTGCTAGTGCCCGACCGTTTAGCCAACGTACGTCCACGCTGTTGCTATCATTGAGGGGGGGGGGGGGGGGGGGTGGCGTGGGCCGTGTGGAGGTGGGTACACAGGTGAGTACCGCGTCTGCACGCGCTCGGCACGAACACGAGACGCGCGGTGCGACATACAAATGCGAACCGCCACATTCATGAACCGGTAGGTGAATTAAATCCTCCTTGTGTGTTCAGCGGTAGGTGTTTTGTCAGCTCGAACGATATTATGTCTATCAGACTGGTATCCGATCACAAGTGCTATTTTGAAATGGTTTAACTAAAATTGTTTATTCTGATGTTAAGGAAACTTTGTAATATCTTGGACTATTCGCGGGTTCTTCTTTCACTGTTGGATGTGAACACAAAACGATTATCGTAATAGAGACGCATCTGAATTGGCACTCTAAAAATAAATTTTTGTAAAAAGAAATTGAGATACTACATGAGATAGTGGTAAAGAGTGTGTTCCAGTAAGTGATAAAATTTGTCCTTGTATCTGTAATTTTTCAAAATTTGTCCATTAATTATTTCCGATATATATATTTTAGTACAAACTTGAATATATAATAAATATTCTGGTATAATACCTTGAAAGTGTTCATGAAATTGTCCTGTATAATATGTGTAGCGCCAAATGATGTCATCTGGAAACGGCTCTTATATTTCTGAATGTTGGCCAAGAAGTGCTTAGAAGCATTTCCAATCCCAGAAGCTAAAGAGCGTAATGGGTCTGGTGGTGGGACCAATTGTGGCAATTTTACTTTGCCTCCAGCACAACATAATCTAGTAGATTCACCAGTGTATTTTAACGCCTTACAATATTTACAAATTATTTTCCTTTCCCCAATTATTACCGATTTGTCGGCACAATAAATTGCCGGATCATAGTGGAATACAGCTCGTTCTAGAATCACAGGAGCACTGCGTCTGTGGATTCGCTCAATTTCATTATGTCTAGCTTGCTGTTGTTGTGTTTGATGTGCACGAACTCGTTGCATTCTAAGCCTATCCACTACATTGTCACTCACTAAAGAACGCAATTCTGACATAGCAATACGACTATTTTCTTGAAGACCTAAGCCAGGTCGTCTTCTCCTCGGCATCGTAAATTGAGAAAAATTCTCGCTCATTTAGCAGTAAAGTGTCACTATCACAAAATATCACACACACGCACACACACATTCATTTTTTCTCAACTTTTAAACCTTCCCTAGACCTCCACGAACATTTCAAAACCAAGATAAGATAAATCCGTTCAGCCGTTCTCGAGTTTTAGCAAGACTAACGAACAGCATATCATTTTTATATATAGAGATTACGAGTAAGAACCTGAGATGGAATAAATGAATTGGGCGACAAAACAACTGAAAAATAGGAAGTCCCCGGCTGTATATAATATTCCAATCAAACTATTCAAAGATACAGGGGATAAAATCTTGGCGAAACTAACACAATTATGCAATGTGATCTGGAAAATTAAAGAGTGACCAATAGATCTGCAAGGCACTATAATTTTTCTATTACAGAAGAAAGGAGACAACCGAGATTGTGCAAAAACAACAACACAATTGCATGAATACCGTGTGATTCAGTCAATCGGGAAAAGTCATCCCTCGGAAAAAGAAAAAAAAAATAAGATTTAAAAAAAATGTTGTTGATGTAAGCATATACTTTCTTAAGATTTTCAAAAACAATTCGCATGAAAGAAACTTCATTTTCTATCTCCTCTGGAAAGTTTTGTAGATAGCATTACGTCGCGTAAGCGTTAGCGTAAAGCATATCCTAAGATCATACAGAAAAAGATTTCCTTCGTTTTTAAACTCGTTTGAATGTTCCATATTATTTCTATCATTGTGTCCGATATGTCACCAAAGAGTCACGTCTAACTGGTTTTGCATGCTGTAATTTCTACAGATAACTTTTTCTAGTAAATCCACTTTTTATAAAACAAAGAAAATGGAAGGGAAAACACGCTCCAAATGCAAGCAAACATCTAGGAGTTATTCAATTGCATCATTACCCTTTATTCATTTACGTAGTCTATATGAAATGAATCGCCAGAAATTATTTCTTCCCTTAAAAATTATACAAATATAACATATTTATTTCATATCAAAATAACTTACCAAGTAAGCTGGAATAAGTCATGATTCATACTATCTTATTTCGATGCTTGTTACGGCGTTGGAGTCAGGATACAGCTCGCCAGTCCGCCATTTTACCACTTTTTTTTAAAATTTGAAGTCGTAGGCTTCCGCGGCCAGAGTCATGTGCATGATCTTGGTTGTCCGGGTGACGCCGCGTCGAAGATTGTGTTGCCGACGTTTCGACCAGCTTGTCGTGGTCTTCCTCAGGGCTGGTATGCCATGGGCATACTGTATGTATAGGTATACCAGCCCTGAGGAAGACCACGACAAAATGGTCGAAACGTCGGCAGCACAGCTTCCGACGCGACGTCACCCGGACAACCAAGATCATGCATTTTATTAAATTTGTCCGAAAGTACGAAAACTTTTTAAATTAGCTTCGGCTATTTTACTTGAGAAAAGAGATTCACCAGATGAACTCTTTAAAGCAGATAAACGTCGTTTTGAGATCAAAAATAGAGTTGTAGGGTAAAAGTGCGTATACTACGCTCATTCTTTCCGGTATTTGACAACTGAAGATCTTAGAGCGAGGTGGAGTGATAACAGAAGACCTTAGAAGTAAAATAAAGCTAAAATAAGATGTGAGGAGATGGAATAATGCTGATATTTACAAAATTAGTTCCTTTTTTTAAAAAAATGTTAAGATGTATGGTTCTTCGACTGGTCGGGAGCCAATTCAAGTTAATAAAATAACCATGGATGAACAAGTTCAGAATAATATTTGATTAATTGGATAGAATTGTATTCTTCGGAAATTATCGGAGTTCCAAATCGGAATCCGATATTTTGAGTAATGCCTCAAACAATTTTAAGATTGTATTCGAAGGACAGAAATATGTGAAAAAGATAGTTATGCACTACTATTACAGACCGTTTACCTCGGTCTGTAATAGTAGTA
>BOPP01000223.1:140821-152193 GCA_017312745.1 Gryllus bimaculatus | reverse complement strand
GAGATGTTGATTTACTGGCGCATAGACAAACAAATTCTGATGGTTTCCAAACACGGGAACAGGCAACATACAATTGACCAGGTGAGAAAACAGGTTTTCCAGATTAAGACCACAAAACTTAATGATTTGCCCCTGACTTGTTTATGTTCATAGCAAAAGCAAGCCGAACTGAAACTGTAGTCGTTTTAAAGTTAAACGCACTCAGTCGCAATCATTGGGATGCGCGGTATTGCAGAACGTCTTCTCCTTTATAATTTCATTTCGGTAGAGTTGCTTCTATCACGTTGTTAGTAAATTTTTTTATCCGCTAAACCGTGTGCCCGTTTGCAAAGACGTGGTTGGTTGATATTTCGCAACATTATAAACACCGATCCAACCTTTTATGAAGGATTGTGAGGTGCAATCCTGGTAAAATCCAGCGAGTTTAAAAATTTCTGGTGGATAGTTTTCACTACATCATCTGGTAAGTAGCCAAATCCAACTGATTATATATATCCTCGATTCGCCGCTAATTTGTTTCTTGAAATTTTTAATTTAATTCATTTACATCAATGGTTTTTTGCAGCCAAATGTACTCGTTCGCTCAAACCAATCATGATTCTGTAATTTGAGAAAACATCTGGAAACACCTTCTGGAATAAGTTCATCCTTTTGATAGAGTTAACTGGACCAAAAACTTTGAGGAAAGTTAAGCAGCCAGACAACATGTCTATAGGAAATTTGCCATACCAATGTCAATTGAGTTGTTTAGAGAATATGTTTCCAAGATTGGTCATTTTGCAACTCGACACGCATATTCTTGCTTAAATAAAGTACTCTGACATGTTTTTTGCCACAAATTGGATGACTTCTAGACATGCATTGAGTTCATCAGCTGGTGTTGATCGTGGAATCACTTTGGCAATGTTTGACGAAAATCTCCTGCTAATAAAATCATTGCACCACCAAATGGTTATGATTGCTACCGTAGATCTTTAAGTCGTCTAAAGCCATCCATAGATTTTTATGTGCCAATCGTGCATTCATCCCAAAACAATTGAATTTACATTGCTTCAAGACCTTTGCCATTTGCAGAGTTCCTTCGCAAATGTTGCAATCGAGTTTCATGCTTTGCATATTTAATTCAATTTAATGCGAATTTGCCGCTGTTTTGACACCTTCAAGCAAAGTTGCCGCATTCCTGACGAAGCGAGTGCAAGTGCAATTTATTTTGTGGGAGCGAAATCGTTGCTAATTTAATAAATCAAAATAGTTTTTCCTGTACCACCAGCGTGCAATCTAAGAGTAAATCCCTCCGGTTCATCATTTTGTTACTTTCAAAAGAGTATCAAATACATACTTTGTTGTTCATTCAACAGTGCAAGATTTGTTTGAATTATTCGTTCAAAAGTGTTATCATACATTTTTTCTCGATTCAACTCTTGGTTAAAAGCAATCAGCATTGGACGATTTGGCGCGGTTGATGGTGATGGGATTGCCCCAGAGAATAACTCCTGCTTTAATTTCTATTCCAGTGCGGATTTGCATGTAAATGTGTGATGAACAATCTGCTGTTACCATAATGACGAACATACGACATGGCATCTTGAGCATATTCGTGCCATATGTCGAGGGCCTTCCGATGTTATGTTGCTGGAAGAATAAGTCATTCGACCAACATTCTGTGCATTTCCATCAGTATTAAATCGGCATCTCGAAGGTAAATATACTCTTCAGATCGAGTTGGGTCTGCATTCAACCTGATGAATTGTTAATCTCTTTCCGGTTTCAATTTTAACATACATGTCAACAATATATTTCTGATATAATCGCCGACAATTTCAATACTGTGATTGTCATCATTTTTCCCGAATCATTAGGCGTATGAATTAATAGTTCATTGAACTGACTTTTTGTTGAGTTCAGAACCTGTAAATAGATTTTGGTTGAATAACATTGAAATATAAAATTAAAATACATAATATAGTGACTGAAGATATTAACTAATTTTTAATTACCAGTAATGGGATTTTAACATTTTTATTGAGAAATCATAGGCCATCTTCACTTGCCAAAATATAAGGGGATATTGCCAGTGCATCATATGAGCCGGTGTGTTTCGTTTATACGTTGTAATGATCATTCCGACGATGTAAAAACAATTATCACGGATTCAAAGTTTCTCCAACTACAACATAGCAACTTCACCAATAGTTGGTTGCCATTAAAAACGTCTTGCATGTTTGACCGCAGGTGTTTTATCAGCATCTGATTACAATTTTGGGATAATTCTGATGGCATTCAGATCCAGGGCATGTTTTAAACAATATAATTAATAGATTGTGTTCATGAAATAAAGTTTGTAATTGTTCTTACAATGAACCTTCTTTACTAAATGGTTATGTGCACAACGCAGATTAGTTTCTTGTGATGGAACAGCCCATAAAATAAATTTTGTAGTTGCTGACACTGCTAACAGCTAAACCTGCTTCTGTGATATATTTGGCCTTGTATCTGCAATTTAAAAAAAATATTTATGTTTGTACCGAACACTATGAAATAAAAAAAACAAATAAAATAAAATTAAATAAGCAATTGGGTATAACATTTATGGATTTGTCAGTGATCAAAGTTAAATAATATTTTTCTTTAAAATTATATCCGTCTCAAATTAGTTGTAACTAATTAACTATTCATCAAATATATTGGGTTTCAAAATAATAAAAGTGTCGGTAAAACTGAATCACCAAATGATATTGGGGACTAAAGTGATGATTATGATCTTAATGATTAATTAAATTGAACATAGTAACACCATCTTAACTTGGGTTGACAGAACATAAAATAATTATGTTTAACTACTATAATACATACCTGTTTGAGAAAGTATATGTAGCACATTAATATTTCCCGAACTACATCTTGTTGACCCAAATGAAGTCAGTGTCAAAGCATAGTGTAGTATATGTCTATATTGTGGAGTGACCGTAGTCAAATAAGTGGAGTTAATATGTGTAGACTCCTTCTTGTTCCTACTCCCTAGATACGACAAGTGTGTTGTTTCAACTGGTGCTATCTGTTGTGTGGTTATACCAAACAGTAAATCTCAATTCATCTACTTTACGCTATGTTGACTGCCACACTATTAACCGCATCTAAGCTCTCGGTTGTGATAATAGTTGCATTTATGCCTTTGACATAGTGATGGCGCAATAACTCAGAAATACAACCTTCTGATAGAACCCATATCCTTCTCAAGACCACTATTGGTCGGTTACATTTCAGGTGCAACTGATGCAACTCACAATCGGATTCTGTATATAGCAGCTTCACATTCAATATCAGTTAGAGTGCGATATGAATTTCTATGAATGATGATTAGCTCTGCGCTTCACGCGTAAGTGAGTTAAATCCGAATTTCTTGTCATCTCTCATTTTCGGCGTTATCGTCGAGCGTCTTGTAACTCAGTCTATCTGATGAGTTATCTGGGTAAGTATGATCTTGGTGTGCGGAGATTGATAGGTATGCTTCTACCACCAATGCTTCGTATCTAAGTTTAATGAAGCGTGCGACCCATTCCCGACTGAGGATATATTAAATAGTTTCGGAACGCGACATTAATCCTCCAACCATGGTTACATTAGATTCACAACTCGCTCTCCATAACGTCACACACGCACTATCTGATTGCACATATATCGTCATCTGACTTGAATCTGTAGGTTATCTGCTCTATAACGATCGATATATCAGAGCGATGCATAATCTGTTGAGTTGCCACGCGTTGTCCGATGTGCAGAAAAACCGGAGGATCAGAGGTCTGACGAATGAAGTTGAGGTAGAGTAGCTATATTACTTATTATTACGTATACCATACTCCTGAAAATAAACAAAGTGAGTCTAGTAGTAGAGAGTTACTCAGATGTTTGAAATTTTATTATACACACTCATATAGAGAATATCTTCCCCTATTATTGTTCGACATTCAAGATAAATAAAATACAAGAATAAATATACATATGACGACAGAACAATTAGTTTGTGCGAGAGCATGTTGAATATTCAAATGGAATCTCCAAATTTGTATCCTATTAGTAGATTTTATACATACCTTATACATTAATTCATTCCTCAACCTATCAATCCGAGAGCTTTTAACACATAACTTATTCGCGGAAGAAATCTTATAAAAATGAAGTGATATGTTTTATAATCGCCCAATATAACAATTAGAACTTTCGTAATTCTTTAGTGCTATTTATATTACTCATTAGAACAACAACAAGATAGTTATGTCGATTGCAGCTATCTTGTATCAAGATATATTATGAGTATATTCGAAATAAAATACCAAATTGTGATTATAGTAAGAAATATCATGAGCTTCTGCAATTAGTTCCGAGTATCTGTTCGTCGAACATTTAATTTATCAATAAAGTATTGTTATGTTGTGCTGATATCTACATAAAATGCCAAATCCAAGTTACTTGTTACTGTCATACGACTATATGCGATAACGCGAGAACTATACGAAAAATTACCTATCTGTTCAAAATTGTAATGATATTAATCCGTTTATACATAAGTGACAGATGCCTACACTGTATGCAAAATATCTTCTCTTAAAGAGAACATGTTGAGACGGCGAATAGCGAATCTTCTACGTCAAACAGTACATGTCGCTTATGAATGCGAGATAGTTCTGATGATGCCGCGAGAAAAAAAGAAGACAAGCAAGTACAGTATAACAACAGAGAAATACGACAAAAAAAACACAAAAATTATATCATAAAATAACATACAAAAAAATACATGAGATCATAAATAAAGAAATAACAAATATATAATAGAAAAATACAAAGAGAACATATAAAAAAAAATATAATTAATATATGAAAAAAAATACAATAAATAAATATTATATATTAAGAAAAAAATATGAAAATATAAGAAAAAAAAAAGGAATAATTTGTCAAAAAACCTGACCACCGGACGCAGGCACCGCTCAAACAAACCCGACAGTCTCCGGTCTAGAGACCGAGAGAGTGGGAACCCTATGCAAATCTGTGCACATTCTATGGACATAGTGACACATACTACAACCAAATGATTTGCTGTGCTACTAACAACAATGAGCTGCTTGTGCTTTTAACAACAATAGTGCCTTATACAAAAATAGCCTATAAAGCTTAATTGACTCACGTTTTAGTTAGAAAACGTTTTCCAGTGCATTGTAGGAAAAGAGAAAAGTGGCTATATATATAATATATATAACTTTATTCTTCCGCAACTCCCGAGCTTTTTCTCTGACGCTAAAAAAGTACAAACATTCAATCAAGCGATTTGAAACACAAAATCAATGACCCAACCAGCGTTGCTCTGAGCTCATGACAATTACCAACATACTATCTTCGATCTCATTGCAATATATAATTGACAGTACCAAGAAGCTGGGATTAAGTCATGATTCATTTACTCTGTATTTCGATGCTTGTGTACGGCGTTGGAGTCAGGATACAAGCTGCCAGATCGCTATTTTACCACCTTTTTTATTTTTAATTTGAAGCGTAGCTTCCCGCGGACCAGAGTCTATGGCAGTGATGATGTTGTCCGCAGAGTGACCCGCCGCGTCGAAGATTGTGCTTGGCCGACGTTTCGACCCAGCTCCCTGGTCGTCCTAAGGTGGCTTCCTCAGGATGTGGAGTGACACACATGTAATCGCGCATACAGCTCAGTATGCATACGACACCACGCGCGGAGAACAAAATGGTCAAAGTCGAGCAACACAAGCTTCGACGCACGACGTCACCCGGACACAAGATCAATGACATTTATTAAACTTGTCCGAAGTACGAAAACAGCTTTTTACAATTTAGCTTCGGTATTTTTAACTTGGAGAAAGAGATTCACCAGATGAACTCTTTAAACCAGATAAGTACGTCGTTCTTGAGATCAAACATAATGAGTGTGTAGGGTAGAAGGTGCTTTGGTTACTCACGCTGCATTTTTGCCGGGTATTTGAAACAACTGAAGATCTTAGAGTCAAGGTGTGGAAGTGATAACAGGAAGCAACCTTATTGAGTAAAAATATACTAAAATAATATGTGAAGAGATAGAATAATGGTGATGTTTACAGGAATTAGTTTAATTTTTAAAAAACCAGTTACAAATCCGCCAATCGATATTTTCGAATAATACCACGAACAATTTAAGATGTATACGAGGTGAGAAAGGAAATACGTGAAGAAGATCGGTATGTACCCTATACAGACCGTTTACCTCGGTCCTGTAATAATGTATACATCTCTAGTTTGGTATCTGTGGAAAAGATTAGATTGAGATGCAAAGGACGAACGCATGACGAGTGTGTGCCTTGCGTATCCCGCAAGTCCCGCCTGCTCCGCCGGGGCTGGCAGCAATGCCACCTGGCCTAGCCGTGCCGCCGCGCCGACAGAAGTCCCACAACGGCGGTAGGGACGCAACGCGCGGAAGGGGATGGGCGTGGGGAGGTGTTATCCCAAATTTCAACTTGTACGACCCCCCTATTCGTCCGATTTGCATGATTATCCGGCGTGTTTGTCACGGCGTTGGATTCAGGAAGCATGTCGCCATCGCGCTATAAACCCACATTTTTTAATTTGTTCTCGGAAGTTTGAGAATTAATTTCAAATTCGCGTTTTTGCTAGATTTTTGGGAAAAGGTCATCGTAGCTTAAATTATATTTTAAAAGGGCGTCAAATGCCGTTTACAGATCGAAAATCGGGCCATTGGTTCAGACGTAATCAGTTAAGTAAATTCCCCTGTGATAGTGCTACGATCTATTGGATTCTCCTACAAGTATTTTTGGTGCATTTAGCCTTAAGTGGCCGAGCTTAGTGATCGCCGAACTCTTTCAATTGTAATTAATTATAATCGAAAGAAAATACAATTTTAATTAATCGAGTAATTGGAAATGGTTTTAGAGAGACAAAATTGTGAATTGTCACAATTGTAATACAAATTGTGAAATACTTGCAGGCAAACAAAGAGTGTGAAATGTCATTTTAAAAAAACTTTTAGCTATATGAATAAAATAGGATAAAAATAGAAAACTAAAATAATTTTTATCGATTTTTTACTTTCTCGACTTTCAATTTTTTTCGTAAGAATAAAAAGTTATGTAATCGTGCGGCTGAAAGCGTCAAATTCGCCAGAAAAAGTTATTGCCGGGTTCTGGTAACGAAAAAGTCGATAAATCCTGTTTCTAAATTTAGAAAAAATCCTCTAGCTCCTGCTGAAGACAGAATTGGTTCTTGATACCGAAAAATCGATTGATAGCAAAACGTCCGCCTGTCCGTCTGTGATCAACGCCAACGGTTAAACCATTCAGCCGATTTTCTCCAATCAATCTGGCTGATTTTGCGAACCCTGGAATTTGAAGCCGACATCTTATTTTGGGTTGTACATGACTTGAAGCCCCTCGGACATTTTCAAAATTTTCCAAAAAATGGCTCCAAAGTTTTGGATCAAAATATGTTGTTCAGTAGTGAGAAAGATGTTTAAGGTTAAATGCACCGAATAGCACTTGTAGGAAAATTCAATAGATCGCAGTACTGTCACAGGGGAATTTACTTTACCGATAAAGTCTGAACCAATGGCCCGATTTTAGATCTGTAAACGGCATTTGACGCCTTTTTAATTTAGAATTTACGCTACGAAGCCCTGTTTCCAAAAATCTAGAGAAAACTCGAATTTGAAATTATTGCTCGAACTTCTGAAAACAAAATTAAAAAACTAGCTTATTGCGCGATAGCGACATGCTTCCTCCGTCGTTAAGAGAAATTTGGAAAAAACCTCACCCCATTCCCGCTTCCACTCCTGTGCGTAACCCGGCCGTTGTGAGTCCCCAACGCGGCCGGCGGTGCAGGAGGAGGCCGAACTTTCGGGCAGGCAAGCCAGGCAGGCGAGTTATGCTTTCGTCACTTTGCATCTCAATATATTTTCCCCACATATCAAACTAGAGATGCTGTAACAAAAGCAAATGGTCTCGTATCATCTGTAATAGTAGTATAAAACTATATAGTTCACATATTCCGTCTTCCTAGGAATACCGTCATAAAATTGTTTGAGGCATTACTAAAAATATCGATTCCGATTTGAAACTTGATTTCAAAAAGAAAATGAAACTAAGTGGGTAAATAAAACCCATCGCCTCACTCTTATTTTACATATATTTTAATTCTATGATCTTCCGTTATCATTCCACTACCGGAAAGAATGAGCAGAAATTACGCACGAGCACTTGTATCCTACGACTCGATTTTTGGTCCCAAAATGGCGTTTGTGGCCTTGATAGAATTTACTTTGTGATTTTCTTTTTCCAAGTAAAATAGCTTAAGCTTATCTGTCAGGCGCGCTGTCATTGTCGAATCGAATTATTCCTCCCGTGAATTATATTAGATATTCCTAAACCAGATGGATTTTGGGTGATGTTTTAATTTTTAATATTAAAATTTTGAAATTAAATTGATATGATGTTTGATTTTACAGTCCTTGTCATTTCTCAAATTAAAAATTCTGCTTTAAATTGTCATTGTGGGTCGAAATTAAAACAGTTAAATTTAAATGAATGAATGGAAGGAGTTTTGTTATGACATTAATACTTGTGGGTCTGGTGAGGATGTAATTCATACTGTATTTTCTCTATAGTCTAATTGTTCTGGTGTATTGTGTAGAGTGTGGGTACTGTGTACGTCTCAACAAACGTGAATCGCGGAAAAACGTCGAACATGCCGATGAATTGGTATTAGACGTCGGCGATGTGGCGATAGTTTCCCAGGACAGTTCGGACGCCGGAAGCGAGGAAGAGGTGGAGGTCCTGAAAAGAGATCCAATGAAAAATTATCAGATATGGGCGCGCAAAAACTTTGCAGAATATCAGCAAGCAGCACGCAGAAAGTAATGAGAAAATAGCCGAAAACTTTCAAAATTTTCAAAAGAGGTCCGCGAAACATCCGCAAAATAAATCAGAAGTAACGCGAAAAAGGGTAACTATCGCTGAATTCCGAAGGAAAGTGAGGGGAAAAATGTAGAGAGAGGAAAGAAATGAGTTAAAAAAGAATCAGGGAAAAAGAGAGGGTAAAAAATGTGCTTGCGTGCATAGACGCGTTGCGAGCGTGCGTGCGTGTTTGTTTAGCAGCCAGAAAGAGGCAATAGAAACCATCCTACAAGTGTCGATATTACGACTAGCAAATTAACACTGGGCAGCATGTAGCATCTCAGCAAAGAGTTTGCAGCGACGATCGGAAAAGTTTTCTTGGAAATTAAGGGTGACAGTTCACGAGACGCGGCGGTCAGTGATACTTCTCACACCTGAAGATGAAACTTGATCCTCAGCCCTGACGTGCACATTCCCGTCCAATGAGATAACTGATGCAGACGAGTCGGACTGTGTAGAACATCTTACGTGTTTCATTTAGCGAACCTCGATAGACAGCTATGTCGTAAAACGATGTAGGAAATAAGAGTGTTTTTTTTTAATAGTTCAGAAAAATGAATTCCATAAATTAAAGAAAAATTCAATAGAATAGTTTTGTGAAAAATTGACACAAAATGTGGTAAATATAGTACGACACACTCGCTCAAAAAAAATATGTTTACTAAAAACTGTTTGATATTATCGTTAGGTAACGGCGAGATTCGCCAAAAATACAAATTTTTAGATTGGTAAGTAGAAGGGAAAAATGTAATTACATAAAATCGCGCGGCCTCTACTCATCACGTTTTCTCGGGAAAAAAGATGGAGCGGGAAGTAATAGAAGCGAAAAAGGGCAGCGAGCAAGCGAGCAATCAGTATAGTGAACTTAGTAAGGGCATCGCAAAAGTTGTCTATTTGCGAACCACAGTTCCAGTGCCGCGTCCTGATTTGGAATTTCTGTACCTCCTCACGAGCTCCGAAAATTAGCATAGAAGATAATATATAAAAACATTGGAATTAACTCAAAAATTTTGTCGCTTTTGTTGCTAATTTGTTATCGGGGAGATCTGTTCCGGTGAAAAACAAAAAAATTGTCTCTCTTCATTTGAAACCCTTGCTATATGTTAAACAATATTGACTAAAGCTGGAACGATGCAAGGGTTAAGGCATCGTAGGCAAGTAATCGTCTAGAGAAATATAGAGGAGATATTACAACGATAAATAAAAAAATTTTAACATGGGAATTCTGTCGCTTTTTTTTTTGGCTCAGTAGCAACGGGCAGAATAAAATAAAGTTTTGTTGCTCACTTTCCCTACAGATTCCATGCCTAGGATAGGAAGACGAAATCGTACCGTGTTGGCGGCGGGTAACTGTCCGTTGGCATGTTACGTAATGTAGTACCAACCGCGCACACGAGATCAACCTAACGTACACCGGTGGTTTTGACAAAACTGTGAATCAGAACGCGCAGCAATAAATGAAGAATTTCCGCCTCATATAAAAAAGGTAATTGTTATACATTGTAGGAGAATTAGAAAGTTTTGAAAGGGGCGATAACAGTTTCATGAATTACAGAAAGACAAGCATAATACATTTACTTTCGTTTTTCTACGAATAAGTCGTTGGCATAGTAATTACAATGGAGCCTATTAACTGCGTTCCTTTCATGCATTCACATTCTCTGCGCGTCATGCTGTTGCGCAGATTGGGGCTTGCAGGGTGCTAAGAAGGGATTCCACAGGCCGTTGCTTTGGCTGGGGCGGGCGCCATTAATTCGGCGTCATGCTCGAACAGCGTAATCTCTAGTTCAAAAAATATTTTTGATACCCCGAGTCTTATACGCTGTACATGCTGATTGTTTGAAAAAAATACTCGCAGAATTATCTTCGCGCCTCTCCGAGGTCGGACTAAGGAGTCTAGCAAATTTCAACATTTTTTTCATTTTACGTCAAAAACAATTAATAATTGTATGTGACGTACAACGGAGGAGAAGGTCAAACATGCGGGAATACTTGTATGTCCAGAATAAAACAAGGGGCACTCGTGGATTTACTCGTGGATTATCAAGGAACTCTAGACGTAACCGCTTGATTCGAGAATTGGGACATTGACGCAGGAGTGAAGTACAATAATTGTTACAGATACTTTAAAATTATTCTGTCCAAATGGTAAAAATATTCATTACATGGTCACTCTTAAATGAATACCTACTCTTCGTTTGGATTGCTCGTTATTAGTCTCTAATTGTATAGAACAGTTTGCAGTAGAAAATATTTTTTCTTGGGACTTAACTTTTGTATCGGAATTTAATCGGGATTAGAAGCTCATCTGTGAGCAGTGTTTAAAATACACTCGCTACATGGTTGTCATGTGAAATGTTTTATTGTAGAGAGATCGTGTTGAATGTAAGATAGAACCAAGATATGAAATAGCCA
>BOPP01000223.1:119102-137233 GCA_017312745.1 Gryllus bimaculatus | reverse complement strand
CAGTCAAGGGTGAAAAAGCGTCAAAGCAGTGTGAGTAGTCAACTGTAGATTGTCTACTCGCAGTGGGCACCAGGTTGAGTCAGTCGGCAGTAAAGCTTTTAAATGTAGTCTCTGCAGCTTTTCACACTGTGGGATTCTTGTCTGTTAGTCTTGTAGTTTCTAATATGGATTCTGTAATAGTCAATAAAGAGCTCTTTAATATATTGCTGTTAATGTCTGTCTATTTCCGTTCATGTTTGTCTTTGTGTAAATTGCCTAGTGGAGTCGCAGTGATCTCGTTGTTGTCTAGCGATGCTGTGCTTTGTCTCTGTGGGGTATCCTTAGCGTGTATGTCTGGGTGGCTAGGGTGATGTTAATCTTGTTATTGTATCTGATTGAGGTCAGTGTTGCTACTTTGAGGAGTCCTTCAGAACAAATGTGTCGCGTGCATCTTCTGTGGCCTGATTAAATGACAAAAAATGGCCATAAATTATTGTTACCTTTTCAGATTGTGTCTCTCGAAATTTTGTTCATATCTTCCTCTCATTTTTTGCCATATGCTTACGCAATCATGTTGTCATCATAGTCAGCATATTTGCATGCAGTGGTGTTTGACAGTATTTGTCTTTTGTCAGTTCAGTTGGGTTCAAGATAGACGTCAAGTCGATTTCTTAACAGTTCTTTCCTTGGTTTGATGTAACGGCGCGAACGTCTGCCTTCGAGCTGAATATGCCGTGATAAAGTGAATCCGGAACCGTCTAACCCAAGAAATTAATTCTTTAAAAACACTTATTTTCCAAACACAATCATCAGAATAATAAATTCCTATTTGGGAAATATAAGACACCTTGCAGGGAAAACAGTCGCGGGATATCATATTCTCATTGAATTATCAACTATCGTCATAACATGCTGAATTATTTACAAAAATAATTACACTTGTCTGCAGCTACTGCGAAAGAGGTCAGTTGTGTAAATCACACGCGACGGTTCGTTGTGCAAGACTGGAAAAGTTCCGCTATTAATTGTTAATGTCTCAGGATTCATTCGAATGAGGAAAATGATTACACAAAAATAAGCACAAATTATAGAACAGTAAATTTCCGACCAATAATCCAAAATGAATCACATTGGAATTTGATACCAAAACAACTCCTCGCATTTCTTCTTTACATAATTTAAATGTAAAGTATTACAATACGGTGCAATTATATTCTGACGTCAGGATACTCACAGCGATCCACAGACACAGAGCTTTCGTATGAGACAAGGTATTCGATTAACAAGAGAAAACAAAACAAAATATATACACTTAATATCTTATTACACGCCTTAGCTCTGATAGACCTACTATACCCTGATCTCGAGCGATCCAAACCGAATGAAGATGTTGACTTGCTGACATTCGCCACTCCTACTTTTAACGCGCACAAAGCCTAGCTCCGTGACCGGATGTCCACCGCTGGGACACAAATAGCTCCTGGGCGACCAAACTTGCTGGTTTGCCTCGATCGGCAGGAAGCGTTCTTATTCGATTGAGAATCGCGTGAAATCGTGGGCACTCAACCACTCTCACCTCGGAGCACGCCCCAGCATCGCTCCCCCGTGACCGCAGTCACCAAGGACATAAATTTCCGCAGGACTTCTCAACTATGACTCCAGCCTCGCGCAGCCTGCTGACTATTGTGACGTCATGGATACTCACACACCCACAGACACAGAGCTTCTCTATAACAAATATATTATTAAACAGAGAAAACAAACAAATATATTTACATTAATAAATTTACTTTACAACGCAGCTCTGATAGACCTACTATCCTGATCCGGGGATCGATCAAAACCATTGAAGATGTTTGATTGTGGCATTCGCCACTCCTACTTTTGAAGCGCGCACAAAGCCTAGCTTCCGTGACCGGATGTCACGCTGGGACACAAAGTCCGCATTCCCTTGTGAGCCTTCTTAGCGGTAAAAAGCACGATGATTTCCCCCAAAATACCTGTATGATTATTCGGAAATACCGGTATTTTCATGAGAAAATACCGGTATAATGCCTTTAAATATAGTTATTTTACCGGTAAAGAAGTCGGATAAAGGTAAAATACCTCTAAAAACACCGGTGTTTGATGTCTTATACCGGAATTTTTAAAGCAATTTTGAATAAAGGTATAATAGAGGTAAAGGTATTTCTACACCAGTATAAATACCTTTACCGCTGTTATTTCGTTATTCGGTCCCTGCCGAAAAATAAAAACTTCGATGATGTAACGTTACATTCTGAACTAAAATATAATTCACACATAATATTGAGTAAAAGTATTGCAGTAAGAATCACAACTTACGTTTTGATTATTTTGGTAAAAATAAATTGCAAACAAACAACTAACAATGCATTTGAATGTCTTCTCTACAGCAGCAGTTTTGGGCAAACTTCAACCGAATGAGAAGTAATATCACTTATTTATTTAATACTTCATAATCATACTTTATATAAAGCATCTGGGACATTTTCAAAATTTTCTCAAAAATGGTTCCAATTTTTTTCTTTACATTTCATGTAATAATAGAGCAAAGTACACATACGAAGGTGGCATAAGTCAACTTTTCACTGATACCTCACTGAATTTTCGATAATAGTAAAACTTTGGTTCTTTTTCGGCGACTTCTCCTTCAATTGAAATTTGTTCTCCATAAGTAGTTTTCGAGCAATATTGTTTGTAATATGTGCACTTTTAAAAAATAGCAAAAACAAATTTTCTCAAAAACAGCTACAAATTTTTTTAAACGGTTACAAACTTTTCATTTGGATACTGCTAAATGTACTCTATTAGATGACATAAACGTCATGTGGCTCTATCCCTTTTAGTAGATCAATGGCAAGACTAATACAGGAAAGTCTTGCCATTCTGTAGCTCCGCTAGTTTTCAAAAATATGCATGAAACTCTAGAAAATGCATAAAATAAAAATTCATGATTTTGTGTAAAATTGCTACGTACAAGCACTTTCTAATTCTCGAACACAATGTGTGGTCCTTTAGTCATTGAAATTGATTTGGAGCATCTGAAGGAAACGTTATACCTCTACAGTAATAATTAAAAATTACTGTTCTCCAAACTAGAAGAGTAATAAAACAAATTACTGTGTATTAAACCAATTGTTATTACGTATTAAAAAGAATGTTTTAAACCAAATACGCGCGAAGAATATTATTTATTTATACTATGAATGAGATTTTTTTACAAGAAGTCCGCGAACAGCCTCCCTTGCGTTGGCAGCGACGGAGAGGTTTCATGAACACGTTGCGAATTTTGAGTTTACCGTTGGCACCCCTGACACAAAATTTGCAACCTCTAGAATGTGATGCTGCGAGTATTAATCAGTGGCACTTGTGTTCAGTTAATTGAGTTCAATTGTTGTTGAATCAGACTAGTTTTCAGACAAGTAAGAAATGTCAGTTTCCATCTAGTTATATTTGGGCTATGAAGTATGTGCAATCATGCGGTTGCGATTTCTTCTGCTTCGCAATTATTCATTCTTCCTTGATTCTGAGTTCGCAATTTCTGTGAAGTAGTTCAGTTTCAAAACACAAACAGGTCTGGAGGCCACAGAAGCGCAGTATTACTTTGCTTTGTTTCACAAAACGAACATGGGAATATATACCTACTATAGACCACCTCCCATAACTTCTTACCGGTTTCCGATGTCCAAATGCAGTTTTCGCTCAACAATGCGGCAATCGTGGGACAAATAATGACAGTAGAGATATTGTTCGAAATATTTTTTTGGTTTTCGAGAAATTTGATCATCTTTGATTTTTTTAATTAAAGCCATATATTTTTCTCACTAGCAATAGATCATAAATAGACGAATGCAAAGAAGTAACATATGTTAATTTTTTGATAGTATTTTGAGAATACAATTGTTCTCTCTGGCATATGATTTTAAATGAAATGTACGAGAGTTCCTGTAGCAACCCTTGCGAGTATCGCCTTTGGAGAAGGTTGACCACGCCGCCGCCTAGTTTAGCTCCGTAAAGTTACAACAGCAAATTTTTCAAAAAATATTGCAATTAAACTCAAAATTTGTCGCTTTTTGTTGCTAATGACCCTATTATTAAACTAGACTAACTTCATAACACGTTAGGACCGCAATGACAAGAAATTCCAGAGATAATAAAAAAAATACATGAGAATTTGTCGTTTTTTTGTTGCACAACTTCCCATAATTGTTGCTATTTAAACTATATTAGAAATGTAATTTTTAGTATACGCGGTTCTATCTTCATGACAAGATAGCATCGCAATCACAAGAAAATCAAGAAATTACTGAAATAAAAAATAATTACATCGGAATTTGTCATTTCTTTGTTGCTCAACACTTGTCATAAAGAAATGTTACTATTTAAACAATACCAGAAATGTAATTTTTCACAAATGCGGTTGCAACTTGATGTCAAGTTACAAACGCAATCGCAAGAAAACCGAGAAATTAAAGAGATAAATAAAAAATAATAAATGGAAATTTATCGCTTTCTTGTTGCTCAATAATATCCTAAAGTTATTATTTCTGTCTTTAAATATGCTCTCTGGAAATTCCAAAACATGAGAGCGTCTTTCCTGCTGCAGCGTCCTTCTTGGGGGACTTTCCAAAGCCTCCCATCCGCCCGAGAGCTAATCTTCTGGAGGCTCCTGGGTATTTTTGCCTAGAACAGGTTTCAGTAAAGCGTTGTGAATGAAATTATGCAGGCAACAGAGGTTATGTTCCCCTTGACTAACTTCAATACCTCCTTTTGGAAATTTTGGGCGTATTTTGTAAAAATTGAATCTGTTATTTTTAATTCTCCGCAAGTCAGGATTTGTAAAGTGAGAAAACAAGAAATACTATTAAAATTATTAAGTACATAAAGATATTTTCTGTTAGGTATTTTGTTTCTGATGCATAAATCATGATTGAGAATGCCAGGAAGAGATGTAATTTACTTGTATCAATAGTACAATAGGCGTTGAATTTATTTAAAAAAGTTATGACTTACGGGACTTCAAAAACTAATCAGAATTCTTTTATCTAAACATATAAATAATTACACGCAGGTCCAGGTTGTAATTTGACTCATTTATTACAATATTATGTGAAATAACAATGTGCGTATACATCAAACGTACTTCATATAACAGAAACAATTGCTTACATACATTTATGCATACGTACATATGTACTTACGTAAACATACGTACATACATACATGCCTACATACATACGTACGTACATGCGCTGCGCAGGGGGTTTGGGGTGGGATGCGGTGGAGTGAGCAGAGACATGAGCAGGGAACAAAACGTCTCTTTATGCGATTTTGCCCAATTCTTAGGAAACAAAGTAATAGTAAAGATGTGAAGGGGAGTTATGACTGATTTATCGATTCATTAACAGCAATGTAACAATGATTACTAATCGCCACACATCGTGACACATTATCGCCAAGCTCTTCATTATTTATAACAATAATATTAAGCAAATTATAAATATTTAATATAGTTATTACAAATGCCAGTAAAATGCAAATAAGTAATAAATAAGAAATTACTGAAAATAATGAATAAAAATGATAAAATATAATTTCCTTAAAATTACAATAAATTTACCTTCCCCCCTCCCTGCAGCACATTGAAGAGTAACACGGACAGATTAAGTGCTTTCCTTTTCTTTCAACTAAAGTTAACCCCATTCTCCCAGCCCTAAGTCTGTGGGCATGCGACGGTAGGTTTCTAAATGGGAAAGGGATGTCGAAGGTATTTCACGCGTTGCCAAATTGCCAAAATAATGGATGGTGTTTCCAGGCATGAGTTGCGAGTTAAGATAAAGACCCGATACATACATACCCCGCAAGTCATAGCCTAACCAAAACTTAGCGATATTCTCACGGCTTTTCTGATCATCTGATTCACAACGCACCCTGCAGCTTGTCAACACAGGCGAACACAACCAGCGAAAATTCAAAAGAGAGTGACTTTCGGGATTTTCAAAATAACGCCTCGACTTATATCAACTTATCAAGAAATCAACGTATATTATTTTCTCATGTAAAGGGAGTTCGTACCAATTAAGCTATACGGAATTATACACAACAATAGTATAGAGAAAGTTATGTAATGTTGCGCAAAAACAGCAACTGTTCGACAAGAAAACTCGTATTCTGGGAGCAAGATACCAAAGAAGTGGATCAATAGTGTTCCAATATGTAGTAAATTACTTCCTCTAACATGTTAGATAGTGAGATTTCGTGAATTCTGGGATCTGGATATTTTTTACGTCCATTCGTCTGTTCATCTGTGAACAGCCCTGGCGTCTACACTATTCGTTTACAAAATTAATAGTGCAATGGACACTTTGAGCCCGGTCAGTGCCGTGGCGAACAATGTATTCCTAAAGTGTAGTGTAGTGAAGTGCGAATGAATGGGATGAATGTGAAGAATGAATGGTTATGTATATAACGAAACAAGTATGAATGATTTGTGAATGTAGAGAAGAAGAAAATCTCATCTGTAAAATAAGAACAATTTCTGTACTAATTAACAAAACCATCTTAGTGTAAGTTAGGAATGCCAAAGTGCAAGGAAGTTATCTTTAGGACTAGAATGTTAAACTTAGCTGTAAGACAAAGCCCTCCTCTAGCTGCTTATGCCGCAAGGCAGCAGAATAAAGTAAAAATTAAAAATATATAAATTTCCCTTCTCCACAGGGTTATTGTGGAGGGAACAAAAGAAAAAAACATAATGAATAATCCCTAGTCGATCTCTCACGACCCGAACCTCTGCTAGAGAAACATTCTACATTAGAAGTACATGAAGCCCCTGGATGTTTTCAAAATTTCTGAAAAATTGCTCCCAATTTTCCCTAAATTTTATTGAAATAATATAGTGAAATGCACTGATAAAGATGACGTAAAACCAATTTTCACTGTTAATTCTGAATTTTAGAAAATTACAAAGTGTGGATTTTTTTTCTCCTCACAACTAAAATATTGAAAATATTGTTTTCTAATATAACCATTTCTGTAATTGTTTCTAAAATTGAAATTTGTTTTCCAAACTAGTTCTTTCATTAATACCTCACGTTTTTCAAAATTCTGGTGTTTTTGCGCAATATAGCTTGAAATATGTGCAATAAAAAATATAAAAAAAAAATCTGTAAAACACGCCTCCATATTTTTTTCCTTAAACTTTTGATAGGACTAATGCTAATTGTACTTATAAGATGAAATTTATTTACATTTAGATTTGTTTAGTAAAAAACGTATGCGTATGGGGGGAGCAGATCATCTGCGCACATTTTCTTGAGTTCTAGAATCCCTTCCCATCATTTTAACAATAATTGGAAGATGAGTACAAGTTAAAGATAAATAAATAAATAACAATATTTTTTAAAGCACGAGATTAGCGACATTTGAAAAAGTAGACATATTTGTTGTAGAAAAGTTGTTTGCAACGGTAAACGAACTGCAGATTTGATTTTTCCGCGTTGTAACTCGCCCTTACATCTACTCCTACCACTACTAGCAAAAGAAGTGTTCAACAAAACGTGCGCATAGTGAAGCTACATTTACGGCCAGAAGCAAAACAAGGGGCCATCTCAGCATTTGCTCAATGGATCAGGCAAATTGGGCAAAAACCTGATTGAGATGGGAGTCATTGACCCGGAAGCAAAAGTACGTTATTTTTTTGCAAACATATTAGGATTTTTAAGTATACAATACTAATTCAATATATATCACCGTTTTGTTAAAATTAACATTATTTTTCCTCTTGATAGTCAGTACAGTCTCTAATTGTATAGAAACAGTTATGCAGCAGAAAATATTTTACTTTTAACTTAAATTTGTTTACCGAAATTAATTGTTTAATGTCATTTGGAAAAGCGTTGTAAAGTAACGTACATGCGTTGTATGTGTATTTCTGGTAGTGAGCTGTCGATACTGACACTTGATGAACGTGATTTCTACGAATTACTCGAATAATTTTCTTTTGCAATCAAAAGGTCTGGGCACTACATAATATGCTTTCGCAGAATATTATGTCATATCTCAGGCGGGAATGCACTTTTGCAATATACACGCAACGAGCTGCATAAAGGCTGTCGGAATTTGAAAGAATTCTGAATGCGTAACATAATGAACTTTATATTTAGTGTTTAATTCTATTATAAGTAAATTCCATTTGAGGTTTGCTGCATTGAGAGACCTAGAAATTTTGTTACCTTCACTTCAGCTATTGTATATTGATTATTTTCAATGGTCAAAATGCAATTAGCTGCTGTTAATGTAACAAAATTTCCAGGAATTAACGCCGTATTGCTGTATTTAAATTATTTTCTTCTATATCTGCTGATGTAACAACTTTGGATACACTTTCCTTTTCTATCAGATAAAGGTCACATACAGTCTGACAAATACTGCTGTATTTGTTTTTGTTTCTTTTTTTCTAAATGAAACAATTGTAATTTGTTAGACCTCTCCCTCACGTCACTAATATTTACATTACTGGTTCGTGGTATTCATTATTGCATTTGAGAGTACAAGTGCTTTAAATGATGTCTTGCAATGATTCTCAAAACTCCAAAAGACTTCGTGAAAATGTGCTGGAAATTACGCGTTTTCAGATACGAAACAAAATCTCAAAAACGGCTCCGAAATTGCTTGTTTAATTTTTTGCACCGATAATGTTAAATGGATTGTATAACAAGACAGATATGCCACTTTCACATACATATTCTTCGGGTTTTTTTAATATTTAAGAAATTGTCGGTCTTCAAATTCGCATTTATGATAATACTTTTATATCAATGAAGCTTGTTTCTGGGAAAATAATTAGCAACAAAAAAGCGACAAGTTTCTATGTAATTATTTTTTAATTATATCTTTAATTTCTCGTTTTTTTTTTTTTTTGCGATTCGCTTGGAACTTGACATAAAGTTACAAAAAAGTTTTCTAAATAATTCAGAAACGAAAATGTCTATTTTTCAAATATTGCTAATCTTACGATTTTTTAAATTTACTTATTTATTTTAATTTATTTATTTATGTTAAACTTTTACTCACCTTTCAACTATGTATAGTTAAAATGACGGGAAGGGATTCCGGAACTCAAGAAAACGTGCGCAGATAATCTTTTCCCCGCTACGTCACATACAGTTTTTACTGTTTTTTTGACTGAATAAATGTAAATCTAAAACGTATTTGCAAACATTTCTGGCATTGTTTAAACAGTAACAAAATTGAATTAATGGGAAGTATTGAGCAACACAAAAGCAACAAATTTCCATGTAATTTTGTTTTATTTATCTCAGTAATTTCTTGGTTGTGATACTAATATGTCATGAAGATAGAACCTTGTGTGTTAAAATTTACATTTCTGGTACGTTTAAATAGTAACATAATGTCGTGTATGAAAAGTGTTGAGCATCAAAAAATCGACAAATTCTCATGTAATTATTTTTCAATTATGTCTGTAATGTCTTTGTTTTCTTGTCATTGAGGTGCTAACTATATATGAAGTTAGCCAAATGTTTAATAACAGGGTTAAATGAAGACCAAATTTTTTTTTTTTTGCGTAACAAATTAGCAACTAAAATCGACAAATTTTGAGTTTCTTTAATATTTTCTAAAAGCTTTGCCGTTGCCACTTGTGCGGCGAGAGGGGAGGCCCGCGCAGGCCCCCTCTCCCAAAAGCGCCAGTTGTGACTGCTACGACGGGAAACATGGCACGTTTAATTTTAAAAGATCATATCACAAAGTATAATTTTATACACAAAATACTATCAAAATACTTCATACACCATTTCGTTTTCCTTTTTACGATCTATTGCTAGTAAGAAACATACGGTTCCAATTAAAAAATCAAAGATGATTATGTTTCTCGAAAAGTAAAAATATTTCATCCAATATCTCTACACCATATCATTTGCCCCATGATTCCGCATTGTTGAGAGATAACTGTATTTCGATATAGTTACCATTTTTAGAAGTTATGGGGGTTGCCCATAGATAGTGCAACTTCCTGTTTTAGAATGTAATGAGATTTGTAGGAAATATGTAGTTATAGCTAAAATATGCAAAATTAAAATGGTTTTAATGAGTTTAGAATATGATATAAACTCTAAAAAGATATTGAATGTAGGTAGTATCTTTTACCAGCAAAAATATATATTTACATGGAAATCTGTAAACCAACCAAATTGAAATGGTGTCTTTAGGCGATTGTTCGTAATAAAGAAATTTACATCATACATCTTGTTCCTGTCCTTACAAGTTTGTTTTGCCAATTCATTCCGTACCAAGTAAGTAGAAATTTTCTGATTAACAGTTTACATTTTGAATAGAATCAGGTTCAATATTATAATTTCTTGGAATTCGTTCTTTCATCGGTTTTCTCTTCAAGGATTAGAGATCAAACACTGGGTCCATTCCCAGGTATGAATGAGGTTCTCGGGATAAGTTATTTCTATAACCCTTGGTCACGAAATCTTTTCATTGGCAACATTCAACCTGAGCCACCATTACAGAGATTCCGAGAACTAGAAATACCAGTATTCATCAATGGATGTCTTATCCCTACCCGAAGTGAAAGGTGTTGCGGTTTCCCGACACACTCCACTTTCGTGATCTGTGTTTCCCTATGAGAGAAGAGAGTCGCCCCTCCGGGATATAGCATTCTATGGGTGACAATAGTTCAAAATTATATTAACAAATTATGGAATTCGTATACTTCTACGGTTTCTACCCGTAAGAAATTGTCGTTATCGATTTCCATACTTCTCGGTCCCTCCATTGACCTGCTTCGAATCCCTTTCACTTCATTACTTCTCTCAGTACTAGCTTAGCATGGCGACTCCGACGGGAATTTTCCTAATAAAAAGTTTATTTTATGCTTTGCAAGTTCATGTTAAACATACATTTTACAGTCCCCAGTTCCGGCCACAGAAAGCTACGTGAGAAAGTATTAATTAAAATACTTGTTTAAATTCTTGTATCAATGCAAAATTAGATTCACCAAAAATTTTGGCCTGATGCCAGCTTTAGCTATGCCTCTCCAACTTCACCTTGGATCTTTTAGGCTTCTTAGGATATTTCTGTGAATTTGTTGGAATCTAATTAAATATCTATTACATTTTTTATCAGTAAACATAACTAATTGTAGCAAATTTAATCAGAGGAGGTAATCAGTTGTTTAATTTGCCAAGATTTTTACTTTTGGCAAGGTCGGATCCTAAATAAGAAATGTTCAGTTTTTATAAAGACCAGATTTTCGTGCAAAAAGCTCTCTAAAACGTGTAGTAAAAACACCAAAACGAGCAATAACATGCAATTAAATGTTCAAAACTTTGTAAAATGGTGCTATGATGCCTAAAACTTCGGTTAATCCACTTAACAACTTATTTTATATTTTCGATGTGATATCGGTAGATGAAATATTATGAGTTTAGTGTTTTTTTATAATTAAGTTTGTACATATTGTTCAAACAAACCACTTTGATATTTTAAATATTATTCGCACAAAAAATTAAATGAACATAGAAACATACCTTAAGAAATCAAAAATTATTTAGTTGCAGGGGAAATGTTCTTAATTGTTTTCATTATAATTTAAAATTACGTATGTTTGCTAATTATTTTCTGATAAATTATTATACCTTTCAGCTAATATTTGTTTGAGACAGGAAAATCTCCGTTCTACATTTAATCTTCGTTTGTGTGTCGAGCCTCATTCTTGACGTATAACATGTGCACGCAGCTGAAAGCGATCTAAAACTGCACTCTTTCTCTATTAAACTTCGCACGTTCCGAGAAATTCGGTGCATGTGAAACGCTTGCGCGTACGTACGTAAGGTCAACGGTGACTCACGCATGCAGACTGCTGTTGCTAAGTTTAGCGAAGACTGACAAAACGAATGTATGATCCGATTGGGGAACCGACCCCAAACAAAGCGTTTGCTGAGAGGCCACAACCTAATTCTGAGCACAATCACATATCCCTGCTGCAACAACTCTGAAATTTGAGTTGTAGAATATGCATCATGGAACGTATAAACGCTCAGTTCATAGGGCAACAAAATGCAGAATTGATGCAGATTAAACGGCACTTGGTTTTCACAGACCACCCGAATTCACTGATGGATTTTGCCTTAAAAACTTTTTTTCTTAAATGAAGCCTTTAAAATGATTAATTACAACACGTTGATAATAATACAAATTATATTTTGTGCAATAAAACTATGAATCTTGCAAATTGGTCCAGTAAATACCTAAATATACAACTTTCAGGCAGATTACTTCAAACGAGCAACATCGTGCGGTAACCCCCAAAATGTGCAATTGCATGCAAAATAAAACAAGTACTAAAATAACGTCCATTGCATGATTCAAATTTCTGTCATGATTTCATACAATTTCAAGTTAGCAAAGAAAAAATGCTGTTACGCGGGAAGCCGGCCTTGAATTATTAATCAAGCAACACTTACCAAAAACAGAATATTTGGATTCGCATGAAAATTCTCCAAAACCATGAAAAACCCATTTATCCAAATTTTAAAATGCTTTGGAGTATTTGGTCCTTACGTGACAGTCGCCAATCGCGGGCGAACTGTTGCATTGGCACAGCTAGGAAAGGCACGAAATGCCTATCAACTGGTGTCAGATTTCGTGGCGCGTTTCTTCTTTCAAGATAGGTTGCCAAGGTCATATTTACAGATTTCGTTTTAGATTCACACAGTAACACACGTTCTTAATAATCCAACCGAAGTCTGCTAACCGATCTCGTTAAAACAATTCTCTTTTGAAGGCAGCTGAAAAATAACTTCGGTACAATGCGCTTGATGACTACACCCGGGGGGAGGGGGTCGTAGATTCGTATATTTTTGTTAAATAATAAACACTAGCGTACCCGTGCGAGGACTTTCGCAAGTTATTCCCATCCTTTTCCTATCTGTTGCCCTATCCTTTTCTTTAAGAAGGACAAATGTTAATGAAACGTGTTTATTTATTAAAACATGTATAATTATAACATCGTACTTACAGAATATGACTCAATATATACGTACGTATATATGAAAGTAAAATGTGTTGTTTTGGTAATGTTCAAAACTCTAATATATAATCTATTATTAAATATTCGGTCCCGAAAAACAGCAAAAGAAATAGAGAAAGTGTGTGAAAGCAATTTCAAGAATTTTGTGAAGAAAGAAAATACAAATGGACAACACAAACTACAAATGAAGAAATTACACATCTTGTGGGCAATTAATTTGCCATGATTAGATGGTGAAGTATGCAAAAAATATGTTATAAAAAATATGGGGAACGCTACAACGAAAATTATTCAGAGAAATTCTTTAATGAGTACACACGTGTTCAATCCATTCGAAATTGATGAATCCCGCTGCTAATTCAGCTTGTACATCTTCTTCCCTTCAAATACATCCACGGAATACCACAATATGGGAAACTCAACTACCTTCACAATTTAATAATTGTGTTTTTAATAAATCTTCTTGTAAGTAGCTTTGATATAACTGTTTTTGAAAGTTTTATAACCATAAAACCGAAACATATTTGAAATTATTTCATGCATTAAATTGTTACTAGCGTACTCGTGCGAAACCTCTCGCATATTAATACCTACCCTTCCCCTTCCCGTTTCCCTAAACTTTCTAGTAAGAAGTTGTTAATAAAACGTGTTTGTTTGTTAAATAAATGTATAAATCTCCTTACTTACAGAATATCAAACAAAAATAAAAACAATGAAATTAATGTTGGAAACATTTTCAATTAGGGTTTATTCAGTATTACACAGATACGTTCCTCTAACAATGCACAGTTCGTTAAAAAAAACAATTTAAGTAATTATTCTATCTTCCTTAACAACTTTTCGCTTTCCTTGATAATCACAAAAATATTAGAAAAGGTCTTTACTCTTGAGAAAGCCAGGTAAAGTTTTACGAGCGAAAATACAGAATCGGGCAAGTACAACCTTACTCTGCAATATTACTTAACTTTCTGGATTTGTTTTGAGGGACAGAGGGGGATTTGGAGGGGCAGGGCACCAGCTAGTTGGAGTGCGAAAATTGAAAAATTACCGTATTTGTATACTAAAACGTATTACACTCATATAATTTTCTGCATTTTTTACGCACCTCAAGAAAGGCAATTCCGAGTCAAAAATTAATAAAACTAATATTTCCATCTTCGAGTAATAAATACCGTTTGTTACCATGTGAATCTATGCAGTAGACTTTGACTTCACTTTCGTACATGGGAATGTTGCTCAAACGATATTTAGGTATTGACTATCTAACCGAACCGTACCTTAAGTTTAATATCAAATGGGTATTATGTACATGAGACTACTGCTGGGCATTGATGCACAGACTTCCAGATACCGCCAACATTTAAATCATGCGTCTGATTTGTGATCGTAGGTACTGTTGAGTACTGTAGGTATTGTTGAGTGACTTATGCTATTCTTTCTATAATTTTAAATTTGGTTGCTTTTTTAAATTCATTCACGTGGTATTATAGGCTAGCACGTTTTGAGTTTTGTTGTTAATTTATTTCAAGGTGTTGTACTTTCGTTAATTTAAAACGTTTGCTCTCGTGTTGTACCATAGCACAAGTTTTCCCCTACTACCTCCGTATACCCGTGCAAGAACTCTGTTACACATGTTAAACTCCACACTCTTACTTCTCCTTCTATTTCCATTCTAATAGGGAAAGTTGTTAACGAAACGTATTTATTTGATTACAGATGTATAAAGGTAACTTCCAATGTTCTACAAAATATCAAATAAAAATAAAAACAAAGCAATTGTTGATGAAAAAACGTTCAATCAAGATTTATTCAGTATTATCGATAGATTTCTTGGAACAATTCACAACACTTCCTAAAAAATATTTGAAGTAATTATTCAGTATTATTTGACAGTTAGCTTTTAGCTTTTTGTGATACTCACAAAGTATTAAAAAAAGCTTTTTACTCTTGAAAGTTTCACCAAATCACTGTTGATACTGAAAACACTGATAAAGGTAAAACACAAACTAAACCTAACACGACATGTCTTCACTCTTCACTAGACACACACATCCCTACATATACTATATGTATCCCTACTACACATCCACATCCCATGCCTATTTTTCAAATATTGCTAATCTTGCGATTTGTAAAGTTTATTTTTATTTATTTATGTTACACTTTTACTCATTTCAACTATTTATAGTTAAAATGACGGGAAGGGATTCTGGAACTGAAGAAAACGTGCGCAGATAATATTTTCCCGCTAAGTAACAGTTTTTACTATTTTTTGGCTGAATAAATCTAATCTAATCTTATCCCTCCACAATTATGTACACAATACTTGTAGATCTCGACAGAACGTTAAATAAATGTTTTCACAACACGCATAAGACACAATCTTCATCGGTATCAAGCAACTAAACATTAATTGACCATCTGCGTGTTGCTGCGAGAGCAAATCTTAAATTAAATTTATGCAAATAAACCTTGTCAGTAGAAAAGTCAGTGTACACAAAAAGCGTAAATAATATAAGATAGAGGAATCTAGAATAGAAGCCTTCTACGCATTACGTCACAATGATGGCCACAATCACCAAGAGTTGTAATGGAGGTGGCATTGGTAGGATCAATAAGTATCGAACCAGCTAAAATTCAATAGTATGTCCAAAAATCCCACCCTGTCGATTACGGTATGAGGAACGTTTCTTTGAGATAGCCGTAGTTCTTAAGACCCTAGAATGCTTCGTTTAGGAGTTATTGAGCGATTTAGCTGAATGAGTGCTGCGGGTTTCATGGTTTCATTCAACATAAATTTTAAGAAGCATTCTTTAAAAAATATTTCATATTTTTAAAGTCTTCCGTTTTTAAATTTTGAAATTTAAGGTTTTCAGTCTTAACATAAGTCTTTCAGTCTTTTTCATAATTAAATCAATTTTGCACTTTGTAATTCCGTTTCCGTAAAATTGTCTTTCTTTAGAGACTTCATTTATAAAGATCGGTTGCCTGTGAGCGTCGCAAACGGTATGTATGCTACTGAAATATTATAGGAGACGATATTTGTAATTATATTGAATATTGTTTAGTACTGTATATATGATACTATACGATATGATTTTTTAATTAATTATAATTCGAACATCAATTAATAATGAAATCAATTTCACCAAATAAAGGTAAACATGTCCGTTAAGTTGGCACCGCCCCCACAGCGAAAACCACTGAAACCATTACCATTCGTTTGTACCTGGTTGGTACCCGTTTGCACCACAAAAATATTCATTTGTACAAAAAGCACTTACAAGATACAGCACTTTCTAATGTAGCGATGCCAACTGCACACTGGCACCGCCACCATCGTAAAAAAATTCGAAACATTGTAAATGGGTTGTACCTTATTTGTACCGGATAGTTACTCCTGAATTTTCGTCCGTACCATAAAATTAATACAGACTCAGACATTTGAATGGGGCGGCGGTAGGTGAACCGGAACTCTACCGCCATTCTCGCCACAGCAATCGTAAAAAATGTGAAATAACACTTAATCGATTGTATTTGCAACAAATGTTCTACACATAATTCTTGAGTAAGTCTATTCAATGTCTTCACTCATAAATTGTAATGACAGCCGTTTAATGTGAATTGAGGTTCCTGTGAGTCTATCGCCATTGCCATAGCCATTGTCGGTTCGGCCGATTTTGAGATAACCAAAGATAGAGATTTCCTGGTAAAGAACAGTCCAAACCAAAGTTTGCAAGTTGAGTTCGCATGAATGAATGAATGAAGCCTCGAGTCATCTGTGGTGGAAGTATCCAGTTCTAACCTACAATCGATTGAGTATGATTTCACATTTTTTAAGGTTGCTGTGACGAGAATGGTGGTCGAGTTCCAGTGCACCTCCCGCCCCCTCATTAAAATGTATCTGCATTAATTTTATGGTACAGACAAAAATTCAGGTGGAACTATCCGGTACAAACCATTTACAATGTTTTCAATTTTTTATGATGGTGCGGTGCCAGTATGAAGTTGGCACTACCACAGTATAAAGTGTTGTATCTTGTAAGTGGTTTTGGTTGGAAAATAATGTTTTCGTGGTGCAAACGGATACCAACCAGATACAATCGAATGGTAATGGTATCAGTGGTTTTCGCTGTGGGGGAGGTGCCAACTTCATGGACATAAGGTAAACGAAAAATTCTAGGCCTTTTTGGGGGACCATGGTCCCAATGGTCCCTTCCTGGAACCGCCTGTGCTTCTCACTGTGAATTAGATATGTTTGCAAGATACTATTATTATAAAAAAAATTATTTCCAACTAAACGTGACCTTTATTTAAAATAATTAAAGATGTTGTCATTGCCAACAATGTTTTTTGTTAGCCATCGGATCATCCAGTTTGTCTGATACAAGAAGAAATACAAAAAAACAAAAAACTTAAGAAACGTGAATTAACAACACAGATATGAAAAGGTTACAAACAATAATTACAAATTTTTCTGGAAGAATATATTTGATCAACGGGAAGAAAGAAAAAGTGGGGGGGTCCTAAAGCCATTAATACTAAAAGAAAAGCGAGATGAACATCCAGAAATAAGACACGTTAAAAAAATGTATGTTTTATACAGAAAAACAGACATGTTAAGGTTAGAGGCGTTCCTTACTGCCATAAGCACCGAAAGACTACGTGCGGCGCAGCCGAGGGGGCCTTAAGTACCCGGCCGTGGGGGCAGAGGAGGGCAATCGCCTGCGGTTGCGTCGCGCTGTCACTAGTGCCGAACCCGGCGGCCCGGTTGTGGTGTGGGAGTGGTGTCTAATGTAATTTTAGTAAAGGAGAAGGGACTATTATTTTATGTTTTCATTTCTAGATAAGTTAATTATTAAACAGATGAAATGTTACGTCAAGTGTGTTTCTAAAGTTAGTCTGGTTGGTCTAGTTGCGCCTTTCTAGTTTCCGAGATACGAAATGTCTTGTGTGGGCATTGAATGGTATGGCCTGTCATGGAGTAAATGATTGGCAAAAGTTTGAGATTTACAGGATGTTGTGTTTCCAAGCATGTATGTGTTCCTTGATGTCTGGTATTCAAAGTTCTGCC
>BOPP01000223.1:72965-119077 GCA_017312745.1 Gryllus bimaculatus | reverse complement strand
TAATTCAATAGCAGCTTTTCGTATGGCTTAGCCATCATCATCCAGTTTGTCTGATACAAGAAGAAATACAAAAAAACCAAAAAACTTAAAACGTGAATTAACAACACAGATATGAAAAGGTTACAAAATAATTAAAATTTTTTGGAAAATATATTTGATCAACGGGAAAAGAAAAAGTTGGGGGGTTAACCATTAATACTAAAAGAAAAGCGAATGAACATAAAATAACGACACGTTTAAAAAACAATTATTTTATATACAGAAAAACAGAAATGTAAGGTGAACGTTCCCTTACCTGCTCTAGATAGAAGCCACCAGAAAACGACCTACGCGGTGTCGGCGACAGCCGAGGGCTTAATGTACCCGGCCGTGCGGGGCAGAGGGGGGCAATGGCCTGGGATCGCGTTGCGCTGTCACTGTGCCGCCCGGCGGACCCGGCTGTGGTGTGGACAGGAACGATGCTGACTATAGCTCCACCAGAGAATCTTTACGTTAAAGAGAAGACATAATTCTTATATTTATAAGTTTTTCATTCTAAAACACGATCAACTAATTATCTAAATCTTACAACTCAAGGTGTGTGCGTCATCGTCGAGCATCTCAGTCGTGGTTAGCTTCAGTCTGTAGTCCATCTAGGCTTAATCACCAGCATCACCTGCAGCTACGACAAGCACTACGAGACCTAATAACGCACTATAACACACATCTATCTCTCACACACAACTCATACCTACGTGTGTTCCGAGAGCGATGATGTGTCGAGATCCTATCTCCATATTCCACAATGCGTGTTACCTGACCATCGAAAGTTCTACTAGTGCGCTGTGCATACAGTCATCTACGAGTCACACTATCTGCGAGATATATAAATCAGTCACACTCCCTCCTATGTGCACGTCTCTCTCAAGATGCCTGCAAATTTGACAGAGATAGCGCGCTATGCTTTTCACCTCTATCTAGAATCTCAACTGAACTACTCATATATGCATCCGAATGGAAGGAGATGAGTGAGTGACACTACAGTGAATACACACGTACTAATAACAGTCACATCTCACAGAGTGTCAGCTCACGTGCGAGTGCAACCTCAAGCACACACTATCTAGAGCTATCGCAATCATTATCTTAATACATATATTGAAAAAATATCATCTTTGACATTTGAATGAAATAAATTTATGCTAAAATAATCTCGGTATCTAGCAAAATTGTACGTAACTAATCGCTATATTAAGATGCCCAACCAGTACACGTACAGTTAATTTTTTCACCTTCCAAACAGTATTAATTAGGTCATTAAAAGACTTGTTCGATTTTAAAACACATATCCACTGTTACTCTTACCTACCTACATCCTGAGACGCGCCATACATGATGACTAGATCAGCCCCTCTCGACTCGAACTACCATGACACTCATCATCAGAGAGTGCGCTGCCTCAGCACGATCTATCTGATCCAACAACTACCGACATAACCTTACCTCCATGCGACATCTACCTCCAGTCTCTTATAATGACGGCACAAAGTTTTCCAAACTATATATCCATACGCGTGCATACATAATCGATCCGATAAAACACTCTCGTGCTAGACGCAACTACCGGCGAGCCCCAACCGATCGTGTGTCTCCGATATACACTCTCCTCAACGAACCATACTCGCGGATGGAATACTTGACTTCACCCACTAGCTACTCTCCACATGAGTGACCACAGATGGTAATATTCCCATCCTGTTTCTACATTTCATTATATACTAAACGCAAATATATTGGTTTTTGCCGTGGTCACATACAAGTAATAATGTGTTAATAATGATGTTTTTGAAATCGCAGAGAAGGAAATAAAAAACTAAACGACATATGATTTCTGCCTATTTTTTTATTATAATTCACTTTCATTCACAAAGCTTCATAGCCCGTTGATCTAATTAATATATAATATTGTAGTTACGATAGTTTTAAAAATTATTCTGTTCTTAAGATTTGATGGTCATCTTAATTTTCTAATCAAATTTCTATAGAAAGAAGTGCCAAATGCAGTTCATTATGATTTCCATGATACAAAATCATCAAAAAAGACTAGTGCGTGCAACAAACCACGGGCAGCGCTTCCACCGACTCTATATTTTTTTGAAGGGGCCCCTCCTCCATTAATCATAGATTTTTGTAAATAATAAACATTTATTTATTATATTTCATATTATGTTTAAATGTGCAAATGTATAGATACTATAAAATATATTTGTAAATTAATTACAACAATTTTAACTTAAATGTTTAAATCAATTTAGCCAAATAATAGGAAGTAACAACCAAACCAGAAAACTCTAGTCCATTTTGTGTGTAGTAGCTGAGGAGGGGGGGTCATGGTCCCCACTCAACAACAACATTAACTTTTCTCGCCCATTGTTCCTTAAAATTGTTCAATCATTCGAAAATTCATGTGCAACTTGTTTCAATGACAAGGAGACCTGCGCCAGCATTTTTGAAAGCTCTTTTTATTTCCAGCCATTGGAGACAAAAATTAAAAAAATTGGAGGTGTGCACCGAAAATGTTATATTTAAAATTTGGCATTAACTTTTCCAAAAGCAACCCAAAATTACCGGCGTTTTTAAAAAAAACTTAACTTTTCATTTTTTTTTTTTTAAATTCCTCTTTTTTCTTTTTTTGTACTGTTTGACCAATATATTTGGCTTCGCAGTCGTGGCAATTTAGAGAATAGACTATTATACTGGATATATTAATATACTGGAAATAGAAATGGATAGTATATGAGTAGTACGTTCCTTGAAGAGATCTTCATAAAACAATGGTCAGAGTTGCAGTGTGGTTTAAATTATCAGAATAAATAAATGATTTTAAATTAAAAAATATCAATTTGACATTTGTAATGAAATAAATTTATGTTAAAATAATGGTATCTAGCAAAATTGTACGTAACTAAATCGTATATTAAGATGCCAAGTACACGTAAGTTAATTTTTCACCTCAAAATAGTATTGAATTAGGTCATTAAAAAGACTTGTTTCGATTTTAAAAAATGTATGCACTGTGTACTTTTAATTTCAAAGGAACCAGCAAATATGATCTTTGACTCGAACGAACGCGCAACGAAATCTTGACAACGATTAAGATTCCTCGTAACGTTCCTAGCGTTGCCTAATGACGGCAAAGTTTTCCAAAACATTGATACAACGACATTTCGATATATCCTACCACCACCCAAAAGTTTTTGATGTCGACGGAACCGACAGAAAACATGAATGTTGTAAACATGGGGAAAGATACCATGGTTTTAATTATGATAAAACAGATGGTATATTCCCATCCTGTTTCTACATTTCATTATAGTACTTAAACGAGATATATTGTTTGCGTGGTCACATACAAGTAATAATGTGTTAATAATGATGTTTTTGAAATGCAGAGAAGGAAATAAAAACTAAGGACATTGATTTCTGCTATTTTTTTATTTATTCACTTTCATTCACAAATCTTCAAAGCACTTCGTCATGGATCTAATGTAATATATAATATTGTAGTTACGATTAGTTTTAAATATATTCTGTCTTAGATTTGATGGTCATCTTAATTTTCTAATCAATATTCTATAGAAAGAAGGTGCAAAATGCAGTTCATAGATATTTCCATGTACAAAATCATCAAAAAAGACTAGTGCTGCAACAACCAGGGGCGGTTCCAGCTTATATTTTTTTGAAGGGGCCCTCCCTCCATTATATCATAGATTTTTGTTAAATAATAAACATTTATTATTATATTTCATATTATTTTAATGTGCATGTATGATACTATAAAATATTATTTGTAAATAATTACAACATTTTAACTTAAATGTTTAAATCAATTTAGCCAAATAAAGGAAGGTAACAAACGAAAACTCTAGTCCTTTTGTGTGTGTATGTGGGAGGGGGGGTTCATGGTCCCCACTCAACAACACATACTTTCTCGCATTGTTTCTAAAATTTCAATATTCGAAAATTCAGTGTGTTCAATGACAAGGAGACCTGCGCCATTTTTGAAGCTCTTTTTATTTCACCATTGGGACAAAAATTAAAAAATTGGAGGTGTTGAGAAATGTTTATTATAAATTGCATTACTTTCAAGCACAAATTACGCGTAAACTACTCATTTTTTCCAAAAATTATACATGATATTTTTAGAAAACTGATTTTTAGAACAGATTTTGAGGCAAAAATCTCTATTTTCAATTTTGTAGTAACATTTTACAATTTTCGAAAATACAAAGTCCGCTAGAAATAATTCTAGCATCACGTTTTTTACCATCCTTTGATACATCGAAATTTTATACATGAATTTATTTTAAGAGGGGAAAAAATCTCGTAGTTGAAGGAAGACGTCGACAAAAATTGAACTTTTGTATTTTTTGGAAAACGATGAGTTTTAACGAAAATGAAACTTCAGTCATTCTATTAAGTTCCACTACGCTATCCGAGGACAAAGTTTAATGAAAAAAATTTGGAGCCATTTAAAAGAAAATTGAAAATGTGATTGAGGCTTCATGTAAAGTACCTTCCATATCAAAATATCCATTTCAAACTCGGAGGGCCTCTAGTTCCTTTAAACTGATTGGGACTATCAATTTTGGAGAAAATCGGCTGAACAGTTTTTGCGCTCAATTATAAATCTCTCTTACGAAGTAAGTCTGAGAAATTATTAAACTTATGATTAAATCCAGTAGTGTTACAGAATGGCTCAGACTTTCTCGTACTAGTTTATTTCCTTGTTTTTAGTCTGAGCTCTCTTTTCGGTTTTGACCCACCGTCCTGTAAATATGGAAATATCGAAAATGTAAATATGTAAATATTGACATTGTTACAGAGTTGGGCAAAATACTTGAAAAATGTATTTCAGATACAAAATACTTCGTGGAAAGTATTTTAGATACCGATTACAAAAAACTACCAAAAAAGCAATTTAGATACAAAATATTATTTTAAAATGCTTTTGAAACTAGAAAATACCACCAATTGTGTTCAAGTTTTATTATTTATTTCTCAAACTTTGTGCTTTACAATTGCGTACAGTTGGACACGTTTCCCTTCAAATCTATTAGTTTCAAACATTGTATAACTAATATTTCTTTTTGTAATTGATAACGGTCCCATTCCATTGACATTTAATGCTGTAACAAGATCCAACATTATTTGATCGTTTCCTTTTCCTGCGTGTTGAAGAAACAGGATGTTAAGGTTGTTTGTTTAAACATTTTCACATTAGTATCACTATTTTCTGTGATATTCATTTTCCTGCTATGTGAATTTGATTTTCTGAATCACTCATTTGTACAATTACCAAATTCACTCATCACACCAGGATGAATTCCTCTAAAATGTGTAAAGAAATTATCAGTTCCCTAGTAAAAAGAATGACAAGTGAAATTCACAGACTATTGAACACCATGGTGTACATTGTAAAATTTATAATATTACTGCTTATTATTTTTTGCTTTAAGTGTTTCTTAAAATGTATAGTCGCACTTTAGGAACCACTTATTATTGTCTGTTTGGCGGGCTTACAAATTTCACATAACAGTGAAATAGTTCCATTTAGAATAGCACATTTTGATGATTTATCAGTTTCCACATTCAAATCTTAAAATTACCTCGTAATTACGGCGCAAGCACAAGCTTTTAGACAGGTGGTGATGTGTAATGTGACAATATAATATATAAAAAAATCGTGTTATCGACGTTTGTATTTTCCAACTTTGATTGTATATTGAAATTTACAATTCCATCAGTGGATTAATGAAAAGTATTTTTGTATTTTGAAAATACAAAATACTATCAGAAAGTAGTTTCGGTAGAAAAACAAAATACATGTTCAAATATGTATTTTCGATACAAAGTACAAATTACAAATGTATCGAAAATACGTATATTAAATACAAGTATTTTCGATACTGCCCAACTATGCGTTATAATAAATGTCCGTAATGTAAAAATTGACAAGATGAGAGGTATTAAAAAAACACTTTTGTTTTGTTTTGAAAAACATCAACAAAAGAATATCTCAAAGTGGCATTGTTTCAATTTAGCACTATCCGTACAATAATTAGGAGGATTTTTTCCCCCAAAAATGCGCAATTTTGGATTAATTTTACAGAAATCTTATGAGTTTTCGGAAAACTTTATAAGTAATAATTATAATATTATACAAGACACAATACATTTTTGTTAAATAGTAAACATATTTGTATACATAATTTTCGTGGTATATGATACCATACATCTCTAGGCCTTTTTGGGGGTGCCTCTCAGGAAGGGGGACATGGCGGGTACGAAACTGACTACATATTTCCATGTTCTTTATTTTCATTTTTAAGTATTATTAAATCATTTATCTAAAAAGTGAATAATTCACTCATAATATGGTGAACATCTGGCAACCCAACACTAATTTTAATTGTGTAGAAAACATAGGTTGGGGTTTACAACTGCAAGATTATCTTTTTGACAAGTCAGATGTAACTTGTTGTAAGTAAAATTTTATTTTCAACAATTCGTTTTGCGGCTGTCCGGGTGACGCCGCGTCGTTGGCCTCTCAGCCAATTCGTTTCGTCTTCATCTCCTCCCATCGAAAGTTAAGGTATCTAAAGCAGATGCTGAAAAAAAAATATTGTTTTCGTCAATCGTTTACTTTTTACACGAAACATAATAAATATGTTGTTAACGTTACAATAAAGTGGGACTTCCTGAACAAAACTCCAAAAATACACAAAAAGAAATATCCTTATCCTCCCCCTCCCCCCAAAAAATTACCTCTGAGAAATAAACCTCATAATTAAAACCCCTAGCCTGACAACACTGGAGAAAGAATGCGAATTGTAAAGGTTTCGTGCCATGTGAAGATCGACAACAGTGACAGATGTCAGTGGCTGTTGATTTTGAGAAATCCACAAAAAATTAGACACTGAAAATTTTATTTATATTATGATAATTGTTTTAAAACGTTGGTGTTTCTGGTGGAAAATGTTTTAGAAATATCAATTTTTTTTACCATAAGTGCAAAACATCTCTAAAACCATGTACCATTGCACTTCAAAATTTGGATATATGGATTTTCCTTGGTATTGTTCCAGCTAACGCAATTTCATGTGAATCCGAGTATCCAAAGATATGAAGATATGATTTTTATTGTTGTTGTAGATGATCTCCCTCCCCGAACTGTATTGCAGTTTCGTGAACCTGGTACAAAAAAGTGAATGCATATTTTTGTATGTGCTACAAATAGTAATTGCTTCCAAATTTGGCACGAATACGTTTGAGGGTCGAATAATGAAAACTAGCGAGGTTGCGATTCAAAACAGTTACCCCGAAATGTTTTTAATTTTCAGTTAAATGCAGTCCCTAATCCATCTGGGCTCCATTGTTGCCGCGGAGCGGTGGCGAGCAGGAGCGGGTGGTGGCGCCAGAGCTGGTGGAAAGGGAGGAGGAGCTGCAAAGGGCACGGTCGAAACAGACTAACTTTAAGCGAAGAGGAGCGAAAGAAGAAAGATAGGTGCATCGGACGGAAGTGGAGCGAAAGAGCTACGCCAAACGGAAGGAATGGGCATGGGGGTAAGTCGGAGAAATCGGGAGACGAGCGGGAGGAACAGATAGAGTCGAAGGACCTGGATAGGCGGAGCGGGAGGTGTTGGTAGGACGGTCGTAGCAAAGAGGAGAGAAGAAAGAATAAACCCTTTCTCCAGGATCATGGCCAGAGTAGCCCGGCATGGCGTGTTGGCCGGATGTGGCATTATGAGTGAGAGGAACACCAGAGCGGAATTTGCCGGATGGCCATGGCATGCGGGAGAAATAGGACGAAGCATGATAAGTGCGAGGGAAAAAGAGAGCAGAAGGAACTGAATCGGAAGAGCGAGCTTTGTAGGCAAGACGGCCATGACAGGCCAGATAGGTTATGCAGTGGTAACGGGAGAAGCGTGCGGGGCGGGCGAGGCGGGCGAGGTTGCTGTAAGAAATAAATGTCCGGGCAAACAGGGTACTATGTTATCAACTATCCTACTTCATTCTCAACTATGCGAACAGGTGCACAAAAGAGCAATGAAAAAAATGAATTATTAATTAACATAAATAGTATTCCCTCTTAAATTTACTCTCAAATTGTGGACTGTTTGTTTCCACAACATTATTCCCGTTCAAGTTCGAGTTTTGACAACCCCTGCGATCCAAGACTGACTTTCAAGACAGTTCTCGGTGTTTGCTGAAAATTATCAACCGCCTGAATACTTTCAAATCGGCAGCGAAACCTAAGCAGACGTGCCTGGACTGTATTTCCCCTTATTTAAAATATAGTTTTTAATTCTTTTTTTAATATTAATAAATAGAAATAAATCGCCGTGAAAGATTTCCCCAAAAATTTGTCCTTCATATTTTGGCTCAACTTTCCTTCAATAATTTAGGGGAATAACAATGAACCTAATTCAAAAAAATGCAATTTAAATTAAGGAAACTCAAGATAATATGCACGGATAGCAGTTCTTCCCGTATTAGTACCTCCAATACATTTTTATCTGTTCTTTGACGTCAATTAAATAAATAATAAAGAACTTGTTTACTCCACTCTTATTTTATAACAATTATTATCAACATATCTCCTTTGATAGCTTTTAGTAACTTTGACTCTATAACCAATTATGGCTATGGTATTACCTGCATTTATTTCAACGGCCAGAGAAAACAACACGTTTAATTAAAGTAATGATTTTTCGTGTTGTAACCAATGTGTTACAAGTCGTGAACAATACAACGTAGAAATTTCTGTAATTATAATTAAATAGTATCGTGCATCGTGCGTAAATAGTAATATGCACGTAATACTAAAGAGACGGAAGGTGTCTGCGAGTTCAAAGTGGCAGTTTGTATAAACGTTGAACTAATCACCTAGACTTGTATTTTTTGAATTAACTTGCACAAGGAATCTTCATAGTTTTTCTGTAGAGTAAGGGCAGTAGAATTTTCATTAAGATCGCAGATGTGCTACTGTACATGATTAAAGTTTTTCTACTAAATGGCATTACATTATTTAGACGGTGAATGCGCGAGGAGAGAATTTTGCTTAGAGATGTTTTTCAACTATTAGTTTATTCAAGAACATGGTTGCGAAGAGATGCTAGTGTACTACAGGACACACGATCTGAGCTTCTTACCACCTGACTTCGCGGATGCCACTACCAGTAACAAGAAGTGTTTTCAATTGGCATACAACACGTGTACGATCATAAGCGTTTGGCATTACATAAATGTTAAGAAATTGCAGTAAGTTTTGCACTGTATTTCAGTACTACTTTCACGCGAGTAAGAACTCGCTTAGCAATTCAACTTCACCTCTGAAATGACAGTCTAAGTAGTCGATAATTATAAAATGGGTGCAATTAAAATTATATATGTTTTGTAAAATCTATTATTATCAATATGCTTGTGAACGAAGAGCTGATAGAATTATCTGACAAACTTTTGGCGCCATTTCTATTTGGTCTTCCATGAAATGAGAAACAGACTTCTTGATTAACAAAATATTTTATGACTTAATGTAAATAAGAACTTACAATGTTTAGCTGATTTATTTCTTTTTAATAATTCATTGTTAATGTATTTCTTAGAACGAAATTGTTATTTAGACATTTCTTAATTTTCAAATATTTATTTTTGGAATGTTGGCTGCAGGTCTTTCAGAACGCACTTCCGCGAGTTGCAACCTGGTCGCGGCAGAATTGGCAGAATCCTTGTGGCCGGTAGTGGTGTTGATCGGTGGTGTGTGCGCTCATGCCTGTAGACTAAGTATTTTGAAGTTTTCTAGTCTTCCCACGTGTGTCAGCCAAAATCTTTTAAGGTGATGTGTCATTTGCGTTTTATGTAGGGTTGTTTTAAATGTCAACATGAATTAGGAATGAGGGAATTTTCATATTATTGGATTCCTTACCAGGTCTTTGAAACCTACTACATTGACATGTTGCATGCACTTCTTTGTCACGTAAAGAATTCGACAGGAGTATCTATCGTAAGACTGATTTCCACCTTGCTTGGGACACTATTGTATACTAGCCGGAAACATACTGCAATGAAAAATGGAAAAGTCTCCTCATAATTTTCTTCTTATGGCCCATTGGTTTTCTCGTAACACGATGGTGAAATTAATTTGTCAACTTAAAGGAGTTCATTTCAAATTCCGGACTGAAAATTGTTTATGTAATTTACAAATTTCATATTTGTTTTAATACTTTTGTCGTTGGCATTAACTGACAGAGCATTTCATATGAGTCCTCTTAAATTTTAATAAGGTAAAAACTATGTAAATTTTCAAAAGTTATCAATTTTTGGAGAATTTTGATTTTGAGTTTACTTTTTCCTGAATAATTTGATTTTGTGATGAACTTGTCAGTATAGTCGTGCTTTTTAATAAAGTGCATTATGTGTTCTGTTTCAGATGGGTAGTGAAGTTTGGGATGATGATGATTATTCCTCAACTGTAGTGGCGCAGGTAATTCATTCTTGTTGTATTAATTTAATAGGAATTTTAATGTTGAGTTAGAAGCAGATAACTGTTTTTAGCAATTATTTTACTGTGGTAGTTTATGTTAAAAATTTATCCTCAAATTCTCGGACAGTACAAAACTTCACCTGCAAAATTGAATGTATTCTGGATATAAAACAGTTCAAATGACACACATTATTGCAAACTTTAACCAATAATAATAATAATAATAATAATAATTCATTCTACTCCATGTGCAAAATATTTGTTTGAAAAAATCATTCAATAATTTTAATTTTTTTTACAGTTATCTTCCATTTTAATAAATTTTTATTTTTTACAATGTTTTTTCTCAGTACCAAATTCATTACTGATTTTTTTTTTAATAATAATCAGTCCTCATTGATTTTCTTCTAAATTTGTTCTAGAAGCCCTTGTTGAAAAGACAAGAGTTTACGTTATTTGAAATTGCCAGAACTTTCAAAATTGCATCTTCTGGTTAAATAAACACCGGGAGATTTATAATTGTATTTCAACTTTTATATTCATATTTTGGGTTACGACCAGTGTAGAAAGTCCTGTGGCTTTTCACTATTGAATTGTGTAAATGTGTGCGTGTACTTTGAATTTAAAGCAACCCCATTTTCTTGTCTAGCATTTGGAACTTCAGTGAATATTAAACTTAACTCAAGAAATCATAGGGAAAATATTGAAATTTTAGAAGTAAATTGAGCTAATTTGGGGCATTTTTATTTGGAGGAATATTTGCACACCTTGAAATTTACTTCAGCTTTCTTGAACTATTTTTAATGTCATTAATTATTTCTTTCAAAGGTAATGTTCTGGTAATTACAAAGTGTAATTTCATCAAATTTAAAGAAAAGGACATTCTGAATTTTCTGATCAAATTGTTCCAGGGACATTTCTACATTTCTAAAGGAGGGATTTTTTTCATCTTAAACAAAAGTAATTTAAAAGTATTATCAAAGAACATTAAAGGCTGGGTATGGAGGTGAAGTGAAATTTATAAATGGATGTGAAGGAGAAAAATAGTGAAGTGTTTGCATTAATGTGCATTTTGTTTTAGATTTTAGTAGCACTGCCATAAGAAAATAATTAAGTTAATGATTGTGTGTGTGCGTGTGTCTAATATAGTATACTATTATATATATAGTAATTATATATATATATATCTATATATATATATAATAGTATATATATTATATATATATATTATATCATAATCATTCTGTTCAATTACTAGATCTTAAGTGCCAACCCAGCATTATTTAGTTGTGTGGATTTAGAAAGTTGATGAATATACATTATTGTTTGAAAATAGTGTTTCTGGACAAATTCGCATGGTATTTAATTTGAACGGGTGAAATCCAAAACTTTGTAAGTGACAATCTATAAATTCTTGGAGAACTGTTTATTTAATTCAAAATTACTTTAAAATCACTGTGCATTATTTCATCATTAAAACCACATCATTTTATTTGTTCATTAAAACCACAAAATTACATTGCAACTGAAATACATAAAATTAACAAATTTTTTCAGAATTTATTAAATGTCAATTATACTGTTTGGTTTTTCACTCGTTCATTCAATTTTTAACAATTTCATGTTCCTATGAAAGAGAGAGTGCGAACAAGGATTTCTTGATCTTGAAATTGTTTGGGGAACTCTTCGAAGGATATTTGTGGTTTCAATATAACTGAAATGATCCTTCACTCATTAATTCTTTGAAGCCTATTCTCAAATAAAAATTTTCACATTTAATTAGTAGCAAGTTTGTCCGACTGAAGGCCCATATGCCACAGAGCTCACAGTGCCAAATATTGTGGTCCATGGAAGGTTATTTGACAAAAGTGAATCATTTGCATCCACGTCAGGTGAATTCATGGTACGGCCTGAGTCACACATGGTTCCATTACCCCCTACCCTGTTTGAGTGGTCGGGCAAAGTGCCATGATCTACAATATGGGGAAGTGAGATGTTGATCCCCCCAAGCAATGTAAATAGGGAAAGCAACCATATTAAAGATATTAATTGTGGCCCTCGAGGTCTTGCAAGTTTGACACCCCTGGTTATTACTTTAACTGCTTCTCTCATTTCTTTCTATTTTGTTCAAAGCTCAGATGAGTAGGATTACAATGAATAATTATTTGTTGCATCTAAATACAGCAAAATTTGTCTAAACTGGAATGTTGAAGTTAAAATTCTGCTTTAACTGGAAAATTTCGCCGGTCTGTGCAGTCAAACGGCTTTTATTATTATTATTATTATTATTATTATTATTATTATTGTTGTTGTTGTTGTTGTTGTTGTTGTTTTGAATGTACTACAGGGGAAAAAATATTAAACTCAATTTCTGTGAATTTAATGCAATTGGCGGAGAGATGCAAGATGTTCTTAATGAATTAATGCATCTGCAAGCTTATTTTAAATTATCCCTGTGACACAATTTAGTTGTGCCAGCCAAACATTGAAAGAGAGGCTTCAGCTGTCAGTGTAGAATTAAACCTTGGGGTTGCTTGTTTCTTAGGTGTAGTCCGAAGGGGAATTCCTTCTCTCTAGACTCTTTTGAGTGTGGGAAGGTGTATGGGCATGGCTTCTATTCATGCGTCTCCCTGCCCTATCTGGAAATCTCTCATTGCTAACCCCTCAACCAGATATGTATTGCTCAAGGCCACAGAAGGCTCTTTTTCAAAACGGTCAATAAAGTGTTCAATTAGTAATTTCTTCAATAAATAAGTTGTTAATGTATTTTCATAATTATTATAAAGTCGTGTAATTTACTACTTTCATGGCAGAAACATAATTATCACAAGTGTCATAAAATAAGACAACATTGCATAAAACAGAAACCTACCTAAACAGGAATTGTTTCTGTACCGATCGATTCCGGTTGAGACTGTTTTTACTGTAATTTTATTTTAGTTTTTGCAAAAAACATGACTAGTACTTAACTATACCTAGTTGAACAGTTTGGGTGTGTGGTGTTTTTGTTTTTTGTTGTTTTTTTTTACTGAGGGAAATAATCTTGAGATGAAAGAAAGGACCCACTTTCTCCAGAGAGTTGTATGAAACCTATTCGTCATAAAATTTGATGAATTTTGATGAACATATAGGGACACACTAGTGCTTAACTTTCTGTTCCTAGGTGGGGTTGCGTATTATTCTCAAACCTTAAAATACCTGCATTGCAAAGTTTAATGCAATGTTACTAAAATGTAAATTAATGGATTAAAGTCAACATAGATTAACTTAATTGAGTGAAGTTTCAGTTAATTACATTGGAAATTTAACTTAATTTTGTTCTTTTTTTCTAGCCTCCTGTGGATATAGGTAGAAGTTTTGGTCGTGGTAGAGGATTCTTACCAGCCACATCATCCTTTGATGATTCAGAAAACAATAATTTTGGCTGCAATAATTATACCAAAAATGATAATGAGTATGAGGACCGCAGTTCAGGTCGTGGAGGGCGTGGTGGAAGAGGAGGGCGTGGGGGTGGTGGTAGAGGAGGATCAAATTTCAATGGCAGTGGTGGTGGTAATAGATCCAAACAATTTAGAGATGATGATGACGATGATAATGAAGATGATAGTGGAAGAGGTGGCAGAAGAAATGAAGGATTTCGTAATGATGATAGGCCTAGAGGTCGGCGGCAAGATAATGACTTTGATAGTGACAAACCTAGAGGTCGCAAAGGAGATGGTGATGAGCGACCCAGGGGTCGGAAACCTGAAGGAGGAGGAGGTAAGACATTGCAATTTATAGGGTCCTAACCTAATGGTAGGGGTGAAGAGATGATCCTTGGCGAGAAGAGGTGACGTTGACCCTCTTTCTATTAAACATGCTTATTAACATCAGATTAATGATAAGATTCTTGTATTCAAAATGTAATTAATTAAATCTTCTGTGTTGGTGGTTTGTTCAGTTAGCTTCAATTTTAAATGGCAGTGATGTGGGTTTCAGCAAGAGTAGATAAACACAGTTCAGTGCAGCTGCTTGTATATTCTAGGCTTAAGTGAGAGAATGTTTTGACATGTTTATATACAGGGTGGCCTTTTTCTTGAGAGAGAAATTGGGATTGTGTGGAATGATTGCAGGAATTCTAGAAAAAATTTGAGTTGGTTGTAAAATTCTGTTCCAAAAAAAAGTATTTTTACATTTAAAAAAAAGCATCTAATTACTCTCAAATGTGACCTGATTGAAGACCTGCTGACCTGTTCCAAAAGTACTTATCCCTGCCATTCGTGTTCCTTTGGTAATTGTAATTTTGTGCTGGTCTAGGACTCAACTTACTGTTTGGAGAGGTAGTATCTATAATTTTAGTTCTTAATTAAAAGCTCAAGTTATTAGATACATTTGTGTTTTCAGATGGAGATGAAAAGCCTAAACCTGAACTCTATATTCCTCCTGAGCCAACAGATGATGAAAATGTAATGTTTACTGCTGGAATAAGTTCAGGAATAAACTTCGATAAATATGATCACATTCAAGTCAAGGTGTGTCTGTATTGCTTTTTAATTAGTCATAATTGAAAGTCCTAATATTTAATTGTATCGATTGTCATTCTGAAAGTGATTTAAATTATATTTTATCATGGAACAGGTGTCAGGTGAAAATGTACCTCGTGCTATTGATAGATTTGAAAACTCTGGTTTGCGGCAATTTGTTTTGGACAATATAAAAAAATCGGGATATGCGAAACCTACACCTATTCAGAAACATGCCATTCCTATCATAATGAGTGGTAGAGATTTAATGGGCTGTGCCCAGACAGGTTCAGGAAAGACTGTAAGTCTCTCTCTTTTGTGTGAATGTGCATTTTAAAAGCAAATGTAAAAAAATTTTGCCGTGTGTTTTTCAGGCTGCATTTTTATTACCAATTATTAATGTGTTATTAAGTGATCCAAGAGATTTAATTCTCACTGCTGAACATTGTGAGCCTCATGCTATTATTGTTTCACCTACAAGGGAACTTACACTCCAGATATACAGTGAAGCTCGTAAATTTGCTCATGGTTCAATTATAAAGGCTGTGGTGACATATGGAGGAACAGCAGCATACCACCAGGCTCAGCAAGTAATGGTATGTATTTGTGACTGAACTGTAGTATTAATGCAGTTATTGTGCTCATAAAAGATAGTTTGTTGTGGTTGGTATTAATGCAAAAGAAAAAGTTAAAAACTTTGTTGTCCATGGAAATAATTCTCTTGCAGAAAGGTTGCCACATCCTTGTTGCTACTCCAGGACGCCTATTAGATTTTGTCAACAGAGGTCGTATTAGCTTTGCTTCCGTCAGATTTGTTGTTTTGGATGAAGCAGATCGGATGCTAGACATGGGTTTTATGCCTGATATTGAAAAAATGATGAATCATCCAACAATGGTGCCAACAGTAAGTTACCAGCTAAAACTGCTACAGAATAATAAAGTTTATGATTTCAGATGTTATATTGTTTTTCTGTGGCTGTAGATGTGATCTTGGAAGTTATTTATGGATTTATTAGAAAATATTAGTTTTTTATATATTTTTATATTACATATTTAAAAAAAAAATATTTTTATACAAATTTATATTTTAATGTTTCAGGGTGAACGCCAAACTCTCATGTTTTCTGCAACCTTTCCAGAAGAAATTCAGAGGCTTGCTGGGAAATTTTTATCAGATTACCTCTTTGTTGCTGTTGGTATTGTGGGTGGTGCTTGTACAGATGTTGATCAAAAATTTTACCAAGTCACAAGATTTGAGAAACGTCCTAAACTTGTAGAGCTACTGAAAGAAGAAGGTATGTTTAGATTATCAAGGCATCAATATTTGGTAAAATGCTCTTAATCTTTATCTTCAATTTTTATTATTATTATTATTATCATTTTTTTAGGTGGAGACAAAACACTGGTATTTGTTGAGATGAAACGGACTGCAGATTTCATTGCAGCTTATTTGTCTGAACAAAATTTTCCCACAACAAGTATACATGGTGACAGAATGCAAAGAGAGAGGGAAGAAGCATTAGCAGACTTCAAATCTGGTCAAATGGCAATTCTTGTTGCTACAGCTGTTGCAGCCCGTGGCTTGGACATAAAAAATGTGGCTCATGTAGTTAACTATGATCTTCCAAAGAGTATTGATGAATATGTGCATCGCATTGGTAGAACAGGCCGTGTTGGAAATAGAGGCAAAGCTACTAGTTTCTATGATCCTGAAGCTGATGCTCCTATAGCAAGGGACCTAGTCAAGATTCTTAACCAGGCATGTAGTTAAACAAATAATGTGCAGTTTTGTGTGAAATAAGTGATAGATTTTAATTCGTAAGCCCTTTTGTTAATTAACTCTTAAATTGTGGTCATGTGACCACAACCTTCCTCATTTGTGTTTATGATAAATAGTAGATTTATTTAGGTGTATTAGCAGCAAACAGTTATCACAAAATTTCAAACTACATGGGGTTGGGGTTGAGAAGTGCAGTTAAAAACTTATAAATTACTTCGGTCTGTGGCAAGAGGTGGTTAATACTCCAGACTGAACTGGAATTTACTGGGAAAGGCAATGAAATTTTCAATGTCTTACTGATGGTGCTGGGACATCAGATTACTTATGGTTATGGATATTTTGAATTTTAATCCTTTCTACATCTATTTCAATTAAGCCTAAATGTGTATAGTTACTGGAATGTACCCTCAGTAACATCATGATGCAAAAAGTGTACGTTTCTGATTGTAAGTCAGTGCTGCATGTTAAAGTTTCTACAATAGGCAATAGATTACAATTTGTGGTAACACTGCTCTGATCAAACTTTTATTTATTTATTTATTTATATTTGTGTGTGTGTGTGTATATATATATATATTATTATTATTATTATTATTATTATTATTATTATTATTATAATTTTGATTGATAATTTACTAATTGGAATAATTTTATGTTGTAATGTTTCATATGCTAAATTAAAGTGTTCTCTAAATATAATAAAGAATGATTTCATCTGCTCTTTAGGCTGAACAGCCAGTACCAGAGTGGCTAGAGCAAGAATCTGGTGGAAGTGGTGGGGGTGGCTTTGCAAGAGGTGGCAGGAGTGGTTTTGGTGGAAAGGATGTCCGCAAGGTGTGATAATGGAAACTACTACTTTGAGTTTTTTAATTAATTTTTGAAGTTTTTATTTTTCCAATTGTAAACATTTCTTATTAGTTAACTATGCTTTTCACCGGAATATCACAAATGTTGAGAAATGGAAATTGGTGTAATGCCATTGCTATCAATATTGGAAGCAAGTTAAATAGGAAAGTGCTTTGAATGTTTGTGATATTTTTGTGAAGAAAATTGTTTATTACAGATTTTTTTCTCTGTTCTATAAATTCACAATTGCTTTTAATTTGTTAGTTTGGCCAGGAGAGCAGTGGTGCTAGCGGCGGTGCCGGTGATTATGGACAGCCTCAATGTATGGAAGAGGACGAGGTTTGGTGAACTCAAAAGGAAGTTTCGAACTGAACCATTCCATTCTTTGGCTGTGTCAGGGATGACGTATGTGTGATAACTAAGTAATAGTTCGCTACGATTGAATAAAATATTAAGTTTTGTTCACTTGTATGTTAATTGTCTGTTACTTAGGAATGTGTTTGTTGAAGTTTCTGTCATCTTTTAAGAGTTTTTGTTTTCAATTAATATTTACTTCCCTGATTTGGAGACTTAGAAATTAAATTTGGTAGTTACCAGGCTACTTGCTGTGCTTAAGTACGGTTATCATGTGACTAAACGGTACAAATCTCATAAGATTGAGAGGATGAATGCTGTACTTAAAGGATTTCAACTCAAAAGGTGACATAAAAAAAATTTTAGATTTAAAAAATTTTTGTAAAATTTAATAAAAATATTTTCAAGAAAAATACCAGTGTTATTTTGTGAAGCTATTGACAATCATTTCCTCAATGGTGTTTATGATAAAAGTTCATACATTATATTTCAAGAACTAGAATTTTTTGGTATATATAATTTTGATGTTCTATTTCATCAGAAACTGGGATAATCCATTAAGCATTGACAGAATTTTCTTTGCTTCAGATGTTTAGTATTCATGCTGTAAAAAGATGGGAATAGCCTCTTTTGTACGTACTCTATACATTTAGACTAATATTTATCAGAATTCTTAGTATTCTGCACTTCAAACTGCTTGTAATTGAATGTTTTGCGAGATAAATTAAAAGGAAGCTGGGAGTGGAAAACAAACTGCTTGAAAGGAGTTGATTTCTGCATGGATTATTTGAGAGAAGTATGATAGTGTTTAACTGGAATGAACAGGTGGCAATTAGGACACTAGTGCTTTTATCATGCTGTCTTCTATATATTTCACCAAATTTTGTTTCCACTGAGGACAGGTGATTTCTAGAAAAAATTTTAGATTTGTTTACATGCATGGAGGCAGAGATAATTATGTGATTGAGACATCCATGTAAGATGGAAGACAATGTAGTTGCACATGTGGGTGGCAATATTCTAGCGATTAGATGATTACTGTTGCAAGTTTTGGATTTGCCTACTGAGAAAAGTAATGCAATACAATTATTGTATTGGAAAGTAATAAGATGTTTTGTGTGAACTGAAAGATACATTAGCCACTGTTTTTACAAATAATCATTTCTTTATTGCTTCCATAACATTTTGTGTAATTGGCTGACATCACATTCACTTTTCATTTTCTTTACAATAAAGTATTACAAACTATGAATTGTTTATCATTGTTATGCATTGTCATCTTTGTATATAAAAATGGATGTCAGACTGAGGACAAATTTATTGGGGAGAGGGGTTTCTAAATTAAAGCAAATTCGGTTACAAGAAATGTGGAACTTTAAAACTCCCTAGACATTGCTGCCAGACAGATGGGGGCTTAAATGAAAGGTTATGATTTTAAGGATAAATGTACTGATATGTTCAATTTATCGCCACCATGAAGCGGCACCAAAACAAGCCAAAATTACTTTTATAATAACTTCTGAACAAGTCTTGCTTGCTGATCCGGTGGTCGAGATATTGCTAAGGCAGTAGTGCTGTAGCGATCTCGGACAAAAGGATTGCGAGTTCGAGTCCTGCCTTGGGCATGTTTGTATTGTGTTCGTCCTTTCACCCCCAATCATCACATTGTGTAATTTTCAGTTACCATACCGTTACAAGCAATAGTGGTTGCTAATGACCTAGAAGTTGATGCGACCTTAAATTAAAAAAAAAAAGTCTTGCTTCTCAAGATAGCACAGGTCTGATGTTTACTGTTAACTTAGATTTTTTGAAGGTTACAAAAGTTGGAATTTTTTCCTGCGTCTCGTCACGACTACAATATGTAAGAGAGATAGTTGTTCTTCAAATGTAATTTGTTCTCCCTAATTAGCTCTTTCATTGACGTCGTGACCATTTCTTTGAAAATTTTAGTAGTTTACATGTAATATTGCGTGAAATATGTGTATCATAAATATTAAAAACAAGAATTATGCAAAAACAGCTCCATTTTTTCACTCTTTTGGTACGCATGGTGCTAATTGTTCTGTGTAGGATGACATAAACACCGCATTGCTCTATTTATTTGTTGTTTATTTCAAAACTTACACAATTGTTTTTTTGCTTTTTTTTTTAACTTTCTCTCGCGTCCTTAATACTTACATCACCGACGACGTGTATACATTATTGCGCTTGTGAGTACTCGTGCTTTAAATGTCTCATAAATTACTAATAAAGACCGGAAAAACTACTAAGTATTATGAAACGTCAAAATATGTAATGTTAAAATACAGTAATTATAAAACAAACGTTTACATAATACGAAATTACATTTATAAACATTTTGAAATAGATTTTAAAAATAATTTGGAGAGTATGAATTGATGCAAGTTTTGTACCATACAACTTTTCCGTCAGTTGTAAAACCTTCATCTACTACTATTCAGTACGGTCGTTTAGCAGCCAAACTAGACCTCTATATACCGCTATATACTCTCTGAACTAGACGCTATAGGAGACATCCTACTAACTAGCGATATAACGACCAGCAAACAATCGTTGCAGCGTGCAGCATTCTCAGCGTGTTCACGTCGGCGATCGGCAAAGTTACTGGGAAGTTGAAGTTTACGTGACGCGGCGTCAGTGATACCTTTTCATCACACCTGACCCAATGTCACTGACGCGCACTTCCCGCTACTGAGATAACTGATGCAGACGAGCAGGATTGTGAGAACATCCTACCGCGACTTCATGAAGCGAACCTCGAATAGACGGCACGCAGTAACGATGTAGGAAATCAGTGCTTTTTTAATACTTCTTTTCATAAAATGAGTCATAAAGTTGATAGAATAAAAAAATATTTTGTGAAAATAGCAAAATACGTAATATAGTACTAAATATGTAAAAATATGCAACGAAAAATTTTGGTATTGTTATAGGACGGCGACGAATCGCCAAGACTAAAATTTTTAGATCGAAAAGTAGAAAGACAAAATATTTATAATTACATAAAAATCCTGTCTCATAAAGTTCCCCGAAAAGTATTCTAAAAACTTGAGCTCGCAGATCTGCATTTTCCGATTCACTCAAACGTTAGTTTCTTAAAATTGTTCAACAAAATGTACATGTATGACGAGGTTTTATATTTCTATAGTATTCTTAAAGTCATGTTTCGGTTCTATCATTAGGGATAAGAATTGGAAAAAGTGTGAAAAAATTATCTTTAGGTGGCAATGGCTGGCAGCTGGGAAGAGGGTGGAGTAAAACTGAAAATATAGCCTAGAGCAAAGAAATAAGAATACGAACAAGTTTCATGAATCATAATCACGAGCATAATATACATTTCATTTTCGTTTTCTCCAATAACTCCTGCATATTATTACGACGGAGGGCTTTTATTGCGTTCCTTTCAGGCATTCAATTTCTCTGCGCGTCCAGCCGCTGCGAAGGATTGGGGCTTGCAGGTGCTAAGAAGGGATTCTCACAGCCGTTACTGTTTCAGGGGCGGGCGCCAACGAACAGTCGTCATTGCTCCCAACAGCCTTTCCTCACATTCAAAAATACTTTTGATATCCACAGTCTTAGACGTGTACATACTGCCCTTGTTCGGAAAAAAGTCGTAGAATTTTCATCGCACCCTCTCCGAGATTCGGACTAGAAGGGTAGCAACGACTACATGTATTTATTTATTTACGTAAAAAACAGTTAAAAACTGTCTGACTTATTACGAGGAGAAGGCCAAACTTGCGGGACTTAATTTGAAATTAGATTTATGACCAGAAATAAAACAAGGCGCCATCTCAGCATTTGCTCAAGGATCTGGGAAACTAGACGAAATCTTGATTGAGAGGGGGGTCGTTGATCCAGAAGCTGAATGCAATAATTGTTAAAGGTTCTTTATAATTATTCAGTCCAAGTGGTAAATATTACATTACATGTCACTGTTAAAATTAATATTACTTTCCTTTTAGATGCTCGTAATAGTCTCCAATTGTATGCAAACAGTTATACAGTAAAGATTTGACTTAGAACTTAAACTTTTGCATCGAATTTTATCGTTTAATATCATCTGGCAAAGTGTTGTAAAATAATGTACATGTTTTGCATGTGATTTTTTTTTATAGTGAGCTGTTTATACTGGCACAAGGCTTGTAAATGCAAATTCATATACATTTAATTTCAAAATTTTAATATTCAAAATTAAAACACGCACACAATCCTTCTGATTTAGGAATCTCTAGCATATTTACGGGAGGAATAGTTTAATTCGACAATGACAGCGCGCTATTTTTAGCTCTTTTGCAAATTTGTCCCTGCGAAAACATTTTTAAAATTAGCTTCAGCTATTTTACTTGAAGGAAAATCACAAAGTGAATTCTATCAAGGAGACAAACGCCGTTTTGAGATCAAAAATCGAGTTGTAGAATGAAAGTGCTCGTGCGTAATATCGCTCATATATTTTTTTAAGAGTTTAAAATTCCTCTATATAAGCATTGTACTAGCACAGAACGGTCTTATAACGGATTTGGAGAGGGTGAAAGAAAGTTCTTCCTCTACAGAAGCAATTGTACAGTAGTTTCTTTCGCGATATAAAATACGTTCTCCATATATACACCGTTTACGAGGAGATGCAGATAAGTGAATAGTGCAGTGCTGTGCTGTCCATAATGGATCCCGGAGGTGAGGGGAAGGAACATCCGCCTCCCCCCGGGTCTACAACAAGACAATGGACTAACAATATTTGTTGTTGTTCTTTTTTTTTTATTTATCGCGTTACGCATGGGGTGCATGAAACATGAGCAAGCATGAGGTTGCCATTCCTTCTGCTTCGCGTGTGCATCTGCTCATCTTTCAATCCGAGTGCGCGCTTTTCAAGCAGCAAGGGGAGGAATAAGTTCGACAATTCACGAAGAAGGACCGGTGGTCATAGATGCGCATTGCATTGCTTTGTAAAAAAGGTGATTCCAGTATCATGATATATTGCGAACTCACATCTGAAATGTTCCATTTTGACGAATAAATATATTTAAATGTAACGAAATATGTAGTAATAGGTAAAAATGTGTAATTATACCAAACTATTTAAAAATATGTAAAATAAAAATAGTTATATTTCATTCTAATGTCCTGTGAACGCTAAAAAATATTTTTGAATGCAGCTAGGTTTTTCCTGTAAATACATGTATCTACATGGAAATCCTTTCCGTAGTTATAAGATTCATTTTGCTGAATTATTTTGTTTTTTAAAAAAATCATACAAATGTTTTGTTTTTAAATCTCTCACGCCGTTAATATGCACATTTTCTGCAAATTGAAAACACTATTGCATTTGTGAGTTAAGTGCTTGCAATTACTTCTATTGGAGTTTTTCGAGTACTCAAAAAATTTCTGTGAAAAGGAGCGTTAAATTATGAATTTACATAGCGCTTAAACACTATTTTCTTAAAAACCGTTCCAAATTGTTCAAAGAACATTGCAGTTTAGGACGAGATTTTACTGTTCTTTAATATTCTTAAAATAATATTTCCATCCTACCGTTAGGAAACCGAAAAAATAACAAATTCAAAATAATGTATTTTGGGCGGCGAGAGATGGCAGCTGGCAAGAGAATGTGGCAAGTTCGTATAGCTAGTCGAGACCAAAGGAAATAGAAAACTAATTCGGAAAAGTCTGTGCCATTCTGTAGCACCACAAGTTCTACTTAAATAACCTCTGTTTCTAATTTCAAGAGCCTTGAAAGTAGAGGTGCTAAAACAGCACGTATTTTCCCGCCATTAGAAATGGTTATGGTAACAAATAGAGAGCAGAATATGTATCATAATCGTTCTTAAATATGAACACTCCAGTTTAGACAATTGAATGTTCTCATTCAGTACAAATAAACAGTCTTCTTTCTTATAGCAATTCAGTGTGGTGATGAACGCATTTGGTCTCAGTGTTCACGTGTGGTGGCGCGCAGCCAAACTAACGCGCATTGATGCACTCTTGAATCTGCGATGCAGTGCTAGGCGGAAAAATTCCTAGGAAAGCCCACGCTGCATTCACTGCGGCGAAGGTTACCCGACGAAAGACAGCCACAACAGCAAGTCTGCTGTCTGTTTCAATTGCGGAAAAAACATTCCCCAGACTACGGCGGCTGCAAAGTCCACAGCGAAGGATAAAAATGTTGGTCAGGGGCAAAACAGAAATGTTAAGCGGAAGCTTCAAAATACACCGCCAGATCGCAAGGAGATATGAGCACTACCTTTGCGAGCGCCGCGCACTCTCCACCCAAACCCCTCTCTGCGCAAGCAGCGCGCGCCGACCGGAGGAAGGCCACCTCTAGTGTTCGAATTCAAGAGAGCGCCGCCCGCCCTGCCGTTGCCTCGCCAAAGGCGCAACTACACGACCCACCTGTTGCCAAGTCGGAGGCAGAGCAACTCCGAAAGGAGGATTCGAACCTCACCACATTTATACAAACTCTCTGCGCTTAGGTAACAGCCCACAAGGGCTGAACATCGAACGGAGGGAAACACCAGGCCCCGCCCTCTTGCGGTGGCCGCCTGGAACGTCAACGGCCGTTCCGGTCACACGGATCCGGGAGATCGACGAATTATCGAGCTATTCTGCAGTAAACATCACATAGATGTACTTTTATTGCAAGAAACAAAGCTCATAAGCGCCGACGACCTGGCTACCTACCGAACCGATCGCGATGCTCGCCAACGCGGAGGCGGTATAGCGGTTGCCGTTCGTCGCTCGTTGCCCCATCGCCCGGCAGCTATACCTCGCCTCGCGAGGCTTGAAGCGGCAGCGATTGTTGTAAACACGACGGAAGGCGACGTTCCACTGGTGTCAGCATACCTAGCTCCAAATCGTCCTCTCATAGACAATTTCGGCACTGTGTTCTCCCTAGCACCTCGAACGGTCTTGGCGGGTGACCTCAACGCCAAGTGCGAGGAATGGGGATGCAACACAACAGCAAAGGAAACTTACTTGTAAGTTTCCTGCTATCGCACAACACTGTGACACTCATCCTGCCCTCCACACCCACCCGTTTTCCCACTGATCCTCGCCTCCGACCCGAAATCCTAGTCGTGGCACATCGGGGAATACGTGAGTCACTACTCCCAAACCCATCCCCATTCAAATTACAACGTAAACCTCAAGTAGCCCAGAACGCATGCGTGCGTTTTATTTTCGATCTAAGAAAATACGTCCATGTATCGGAATTTTTGGACAGAATTCGTATGCTTACTGTAGACAAAAGACGGTTACTCCACTCTCTACTTCTTCTTTATAAAGTTTTAACCGGTTCTCATGCAACACGCCTCAAGTAACTTCAATCCTCTGAAATTAAATCGAGCTCGTGAATTAGCTCTGCTTTGTGTACCACGTCACAACACGACTTCATTCAGTAAATCATTCACCATTTCAGCTAACCGAGTCTGGAATAAATTACCAGTGAGACTAAAACATTCAAATACTTTCGGTAAATTCAAAAGTGAATTAACCACATGGGTAAGGAATAACGACATATAGAACGGCGTTAAAGTCTTCTTCAATCTCCAGACTTCTCCCACTTCCAAGCACTTGGTCACCGCCTCCGTTAAACACCCCCTATTTTCCTCCTCTCTACTTTCAATATTCTACCCCATACCTTATTGCTCTATCCTCATCTTCCATTCCCTCTCACACCTAAATTATTATCATTACTATTTTTCTGTGTACCCTAAGGAAATTGTTAATAAAATATCCAAAATTATTAGTGAAGTTCCTGGTAAAATATTCTTGTAGCTATCTTTGTACCATTATCATGATATTCATTACAATATATTGGCATAAACAAAATTGATGTTAAGATACCAGCACTCTTTGTATTGTTCCTTAATACTGCCAGTATTGTGTTTACAATTACTGTTGTTATTTGCTTGTAGTGTATTGTGCTTCTCTGGTTTTAAAATTATTGTATATTTATGAAAAGTGCTACTGTAAAGCAAACGTCGCTTTGTGTAACGTTCCTCAAATAACTTCACTTTTTTGCCTACTTCTTCGATTCTTTTCTCTTCCCTCTCCCTCACAAATTTTATCATTTTTACTTTGTGACCCCTTCCCCTGTACGTTTTTTCTTGTCTCTTTCACGAAACTTCCCTTTCACTACTATGTACAACTTACTCAGTACTATTAATGTTCAGCCCTAAGCCGCCATCCTGATTGAGGTTTTTCTGGGTTTACTCAATCGCTTAAGGCGTATGCCGGGATGGTCCCTAGATTTGTTCTCCCATACGAACTGACTGGGATGAGTTTCGCAATCAACTCACTTCACTACACTCACAATCACAAGCCTTTCTGACAATGAACTCCCCGGAATCCATAGACGCGAACGTACACACTTACAAAACATATAAAAACAGCCCATAGAAAGGCGATGCCGGTTTTCTGGCGCCCGCCCGAAGAGGGGTCAACACACTTCCTCCGCACGTCGAAGAGCTTTTGCGTTAAACGCGACTTTGGTAGCAGTTTAGTCTCCTAATTAAAAGAAGGGAGACCGTGTGAAAAGAAAAGTATTACCATGATACGATCACCATTGCTGACAACCATCGTTGATGGGGCAGCTTTTAACAAATGCATTGTTGCACACTCCCGGCAAACTTTCAATAACAATTTTGACCTGCAATTTCTCAAAGCGTAATAACACTATTGGAATAATTTTAAAAGACATTTAGGAGGAAAATGTATGATCCTTAAGAAACGTGTAATAAATTTTAATGAGTTTCCTCATCCTTTTAAAAATATTCGTTAAAATCTGAAAAAGTGCACACTTCAATTTTCTTTTAAGGAGTGGCAAATGAATAGGGTAATTATATTCTTTTAACAGGTTCATCCCCTTTTGAAAGGGTTATTCTCCATAGGCATGGCAGCTGACCAAGGTACTCTATTTTTATACACACAGAGGGCCTTGGGCTGACTCTCGTTTTCGCCTTAGATGACATTAAAAAACAAAACAAAAAACAATGAATTAGCGGTCCATAGATCACTACAAATTTTGTCCCTGCCTCTCGGAATAGGAATTTTCCGAGCACTCTAAATAAAACAATTTGTTTCAAAATTTGTGTATACAGAGGTTGAATTTGGACGAACAAACCTTCAAATTATTACGTACAATTCTTCCAGGTTTGCGAGTTTCTAGAGAAAAGCTTAAAAACACATTTGTATCGTTTGCCCCTTTCGCATACTCTACAATACAGTTGGTACCATTGGTTTCGAAAGACAAAAAGCAGTTGCGGCGTATGCACCGCCGGTGCACCGCGTAGTAGAGGGTTATATTGCTTGTTACTTCTGGAGTTAATTTCTTGTGGACAGCTTGTGGATGTGAGCAGAGCAGATCCGATGGCCCCAAAGAAAAATTCATGGGGCACAGCAGCTTATCGGCATCGCGTTATGTCTAAAATGTAAGTTTTATGAACTAGAATATTGAATGATAAAATAGTACTTCTTTGTTGTTGCAAAAGTCCTAGAATGTATTCTTGTTGTAATGAACCAGGTCATTGTATTCTCTGTTTGTATGACATTCATTGCGATATTTAGTCTAATGTTCCCTTTTTTTATTAGCGAAGAAGCTGTTCAGAAATCGTCTTTACCACCGGCGAGAAGTAGTGTTGAGATGGAGAAAGATATCTTTCGGAGATCCAATTCAAAGGTGTGTATTTCTGATATTCTTTTCCTTTGTCCAGTTCTGTTAAGTTTTCATTTTATTGTATTATTCACGCATTTTTTTTTAGTGCCGAACATTAGTTTGTGACATTCAAATCCTATCCTACCCTTTTAGAAACCTAATTTTTATTTAAAAACATTTTTCTCTGAAATTATTTTCTTGAAATAATACAGTATTATGTGGGTTGTAATTTCATTAATATAATTAGAAAATATTGTCTTGACGATTTGGTGGTATTGGTTGTTAAAGCGTACACAAATATTAACTTTTGTTACTTTCTGTTAATTTTATTAGCAACCTTACCTCTTGTATCTCTGTTATTCATTATGAACTTTTCAAATAGTGTTAATATAGTCATATAATGCTTAAAGTAAATTAAATTTGTAGCCGTTTTTTTTTTCTTGTGTTCCATTCTATTAATGCCAAAACCTGTGTAAATTATGCAGTAAAATGACATTTTGTTGGCCATTTCTTTTGTGTACTTCTCCACTGTAGGAAGGGTTCTCACCCTGAGAAAGCTGCTCTGTGCACCACAAATTCCTCAGCTGGAATTGCACTCCCAGCCCCAGCAGGGGGAGAGTGAACAGGCTGCTCACTGCACCACAGATCAACCAACACTTTTTTACTATTTGTATGGATTAAATAGTACACTGAAATAAATAATATGCATGACCACCAAAATTGACCTTTAACTAATGGAAGAACATTATTTCATTTTTAAGGCATCATAATGTGTTTCAATTGAATATGACTTCTGTAACTACTTGTTCTATAGGTTCTACTTGTTCTGCTCTACAGGTTAAAAAGTATTGCAGGTTGCAAGTAGCTGAAAATAAAATATCAGTATAATTGTCAATCAGATGTAGAAAGAAATTGTAGGGAGATACACTATGAAGATGCACGATTTACTATGATATGAGAAGAATATGTTTTGTAGAATATTATGAACATCTTAAATGATTCCCTGAAGGAAAATTTTATTTTATAAGTCCAATTGGTGAGAGACATTGACATTGAGCAGTTAGCAGAGGAATTTTTACGAAATAAAGTAAGGCAATTGCAATTGTCTCTTACTTTCATGTCGAGGTTGCTAATCTGGGAATGAAATAAATTCATTAATTCAAAGGATTGTGGGTTGCAATGCTATCATAGGCATGATTATTTGTATGTCTGCGTGTGTCTGTAGGACTAACAACCACAGCTGGAACACTTTGTAAAGCACCCCCCCCTCTATAAATAATTTTGTTGTGATGTGGAGTTTCGATACTGAAATAGACTTCTTTACAGGCTAAAGGATCCCTAAATAATAGGGAAGAATGCCATTATTCTTATTCATTCTTCTAAATTCATTGTAATTGACAATATAAAAGTAAGATATTGTGATGTGAGTAAGGTTTTTTTGATTTTAGGGGGAATATGTAGCTGCTGCAGCACGTCTTATTCTAGATTTTCGACGAATGGGTAAGTTATCAGCATTGTGTGTTACGTTTTGAGCAGTGTTTGTGTGAACATTAATTATCATTTCAGAAATATCTGATAAAGGAATTGGAGATTTGAACTGTTTATTTCTTAAAAGAAGATTACTTGTATCTGCTTGGTAACTTTTCTACCAAACTGAAAAAATGGGCTTAAAGATTTTTGGCATGTTGTAATTTTTTGTCACAAGACTTATAAAAATAGTTACTAAATTCCATATCAGTATACAGAGGTGACCAAATTATTAGACTAGTTATTGAAAGGGACAAAAATGTATTTGCTACCATAGGTCTGGACAATAAACTGTGTGTGTAAAGTATTGTAATGTTCTATAAATATGCCCTTATTCCTAATTAATTAAGGTTGTTAGTCATGTTGAAAATGAATTTTTAATCTTTCAATTTCATGGACATTTTAACAGATGTGAATGACTTGTTTTATACAGTAGTTTTTATGCCTTTTCATTTAACTATAGATCAAACATTTTCTATAGGAGTCATGGTGGCTATTTGCAGCCAGTAGAGCATAGATTGATCAATGTCCCGATATTTTCCTAGTTTCTTCCAAATTCCAGCCTGAAGTGTTGCCATGCATGAATATGTATGCATTTTTTCAAACTGCTCATTTATTTGAAGGAACTATTGGTTCATTAGGGCATTGGCCAATCATTATAATACATTAATTATGTATGCATTTCCACTATTATTAACAGACATTACACTTCAAGCCATCACTTACGTCACTTCTTAGGACAGTATTATAAGTTATTAAGTCAAGGAAAAGATATTTTATCTAATAATTTGGCCGCCTATACAAATTTGGTTCTTGAATGTATTCCGTGAAATTCATCATGTGACAGAAATTTAATGCTATTTTAGCAGTGTTTGAAAAGCATTAGTATATCAATGGTCTTCCCATTACTTAAATTTCATGGGATGATTGTGTTCACGTTTATGGAGTTAAAAGTAATGTTAAATGGAATAAAGTTAATTAACATGCTGGTATCTATGAAACGTGTGGTGTTAATGTTTACAATGGTAAATATAATAATAATTTACAATGGTAATAATAATAATTTTATTATTAATATCATCTTAATAATTCTATTTATTTTTAATTTTTGCACATCTTTAGAACTATGTTACTGATTTGCTTGTGTTTCCTATTTAATAATAAGTTATTCCTAGCTATTGATTGATGAAAAATTATTGCTTATTTACTGAAATGAACTTTAATTTGTATATTTGGTAATGAATTCGGTCTTCTTACTGTAATTTGTATTTTTTTCAGAAAGGAGACCTGAGACTCCACGATTGTACATAGGTGTTGGTGGTAATATGTCTCATTGTCATAACCATTGTCATGTACTTTCTCCAATATTTTTGGGAGGAGCTTAGCCTGAAAGACTGGCAATGAGAATTATATTTTCAGAATTAAATTCTAAATTTTCATTTAAAAAAAATTAATTCTATTTTTAAAACTTTTTTTTACTAGTTTGTCAGCAAATGTAGATATGCAATTGTCAAATTGTTAAAAAAAATGTAATGTTGACATTTGGTGACTAATGTGTTTTTGATCAAACGTCCTTCTTCTTGATTTTTGTTCTGTACTTCGATTTTTGACATGACTCTATATAGAAAGGGAACTTATGTATAAGCATTGGATGTAGTGTAAAGGAAATTGATGTATGTTGTGTGTGTAAATTTATTGGAAAGTTTTTTTGTTGTTGTTTTTTTTGTTAATATAAAAATAATGCTGTGATGTTTGTATTATTGTCCAATCTCAAAGAGATTAAAAAAATTCAGTCAAATTGCTTATATAAAATGAATATGCTGTATAATTATTAATAATTAATTTTTCTTCTGTAAAAATGACACCTTTTGGAATTTCAGTTTCTCCTGTAAAATGTCATATGACTGTATGTTATGTTACAATAATTGGGTTTTACATGAAAATTAGTAAATTACTATGTATTTATGCTCTTTAATTTAAAGTACAAATGTTATTTCTTTTGTACAATTTGTTTATTTTGTATTCTAATTGCTTATAAAAAAAAAAGTTCATATGCTATCAAAATGGAAAGAGAAAATATTGACTATTGTGAATTTCTAATCAATTTTCCTTTGTCAGTTGCTAGTGACCTTGTGTAGTTTTAAGACCTTATATAGTTATATTGTTAAAGTTGTAAAACAAAAGCTACTTCTTGGTCTTGTATTCCTGGGGGTCAAAGCTTGACAAGGTACCTTGTGGCTGATATCTGTAGTCTTACACCATTAAATACCAGATACTCTCCCTGCTTGACTTGGGTTCCCTGTCAGAAAAGTGATAGAGAGCGGATGGTCAGCAAACACACTCTTCTTGTGGTGGCGCCTGGGGTACTTGGTCGCAAAGAATAGAAACCAGTCCTTTAGAGGAGAGCAAGGGCGAGTTTCTGTTACTTTACAACAGGAACCCTGGAATCATGAGAATGGTGGTAGGAAAAAGAGGGGAATCAGCTCTGTTGGCACAGAGTAGCCAATCTGGGAGAACAAACCCTGATCCTCAAAAGACTGTGGGGGAGGGTCATTAAATCAACAGCTGGCTCAAATGTGTGGGTGTTGTTGCCTTAATATGCTTATAAGCAGGCTATTAAAAAGTTTGAACTACGCAAAAATGTTTAAAAAATGTTTTTTTTTCTTGTGTAAATCTTTTTTAAACTTTTGTTTTAAAAAAAAATTCTATATTTTTACATACCAACTTTTTAAAGTTGCATATCTAAATAGACATGAAAAAAAACAGATGTTACTAGATGGATCTATTCTACACTGTAAATTGTAGTTTTGAAAGTGAAAGTAGTTTCTTATTGGAAACCAACTTTGAATGGCCAGCAACCAAACTGTGCATGACAGCATATACTAGGCTGGTATCAATGGGTATCTAAACATTCTATACTGAGACTTGTTTCAATAGCACAGAATATCAAATGGTCAATTTAATTTTGTATTAGATATTGAGATTCTGTGTCTGATCCTTGCGACATTGTGGAAGTACCTAATACCCACGCAACATTCCTGGACTGATGGCTTGGAGAAATGCAGGTTGAATTTGTTTTTACTTTTATTTTGGTGGACATGTGTACAACCATATAAGGAAGATTACATCACACAAACATGTTTCAAAGCGTAAAACTACTTGCTCTTGCATGTACAAATCTATGACTAAAGAATGACAAGTATTCTATTGACTTTTTGGATGTAAAAATTCACACAAGTTGAAAACCTGTTGATCTAGCTTTTTAAATTATCCACAATATTTTGGGATAAATTTATTAAGGCCATCATAATATTTCTTAGATTGTCGTATAATTAACAATACCATAATAAATTAGCAGCAGTGTTGTAATTCACACCTCATTTGCACAATCCTGAATTAACAAAATTAAATGTGTTCATGCAGTACGAATAAAAGAACCCTAAAAACCAAGGTGAGGAAAGACACTCTCCTAAAATTTTATAAAACATTAGCTGTGTCAACTGGTCTCTATAGAAGTGAAATGTGGGTAACAATAAATCTTGCAGTAGTATTCAAGCTTCTGAAATGAGATTTTTGAGATCAATATTGGGCTTTACAAGAGAACTCAGAATAATAAATGACTACGTAAGAAATAAGTTAGGGATATTTAATTGAAATGAAAAAATAAAAGAATACAGGAGCACATGAGCAAACCACATACCAATAATGGAAAATTCCAGTACTCAAAAAGAAGTGACACAATATCACTTAAGGAAATTGGTGTTGGACAACAGGAAACAAGAAGGAAGGACCAATTGAGTGTGCAATGGATTACAGTCCAATGCTTCATGAAGAAGAAGAAATCTGTTCAAACTGTAATTCAATGGTGAATGATATGATTTCTATCTGTTAATAATAATTTCTTTTATACATTTAAAATTGTGAAACCATGGTTTCGATAATGTACCATAATAACACTGGAAAGCAACTTTCTACTTTTTTTTTCTGGATGAAAGGAGGTGATTCTTACAGGAAATGAAATGTTGCATCTTCAGTATTTTCTATTACTTGTGGGAAATTGACAACTGAATGATTTATACATTATCATCAATAAATCGTAAATTGAATATCATCAATAAATTATAAAGGTCACATACAATGATTTTTATTTAGTATTTTAAAAGTTAAAAGAATTTTTTTGGAAATGTGACTGTCAAACAAAAGAACAAACAAATTCTGATTCATTGATACTAAAATGTAAAAACTGTCCATCCGTTACATATGAGGTTCATCATCGATATTACTGAATACTTATTACCTTATTGCTGGCCAGTGGCGTAGCGTCAGGGAAAGCTCAGATGCTGAGCATCCCCGTGTAAAATAATAATCAAAGAACCCAAAATACTGTATTAATAATCTTGCAAGAGACCGAAAAACGTTTTGTATTAATGAAAGTGATTTCCTATGATTGAATTCGGCGCGTAGTTATAAGCTGGCTTCTGATAGCTTGGGCGCTAAAATGCTTCTAGCGTCTGCCGCGAGATTGCGACGCGCAATGACGCATGCGCAAATGGCAAAGACTCCTGCGCATGATAGAAATACTGTCCCAGAGATTCCAGTGTGTCTTATTTTAGCAGTATGTTAGTGCTTGCCTACTAATTCGTAATATGTAAGAAGTTGAATTCTTATTTAATTATTACTTAACTTGCATTAAATACTAGTGAAACCCGGCTGACATTGCCCTGCTATCCATCTCCTTCCTCCGTTTTCCTTCCATCTCTCACTCTCTCTCTCTATCCATGCTGTCTTACCGGTTTGTCCGTTTCTCTCTCGCGTCGCCTGTCCTGTCCTCGGCTTTGCCCTGCGTCACACGGCAACGCCCAGCAACAATGAAGTTCGTGTGGAGGTCAGTTTGAATGGATATCGAATTGAAATTAAGAGCAATTTTATGCTGCAGCGCCACATGCTGAAGAGCACAAGAACCATTGCGAGAAAAATCACGCAGTTGAGCTTTCATGGAGATAGGACACACTATTCCACCACACCGCTGCTGGCCTCTGGCGGAATATTTTAGGAACCTGTCTCTTAGCGACGGGCAAAAAATAATGATCGTGGTTCATCTACCAGCATATTATTTAAATGATTTATTTTCGAATTTGTTTTGTATTAATCTTTACCTAACTTGCAAGGACACTGCGTCAAATCCTGAAGAAGAGTGTAAATGTTTCGTATTACTCATACACTCTTTTTGAAGAATCGATGTTGATTACATGTCGTTGAATTCACTTTTATTGAAAGAGAAGATTATTTTGGTCTGAAATGTATAAATTCACAAGTGATCCCATTGCAAATCGTGCATGAGAATTAAAGCTGAGTCATTACATAATTTCCTTTCAAGAAGTCTCCGGACATAATCTGTTGAAGTATGGTAACATTTGTTTCGATAACATAGATTTTAGAGAACATTAAAGATCATGATGTCTTCAGTTCGTGTAATTTTTAGCATCCCCTAACGCGTGAGTCACGCTACGCCGCTGCTGCTAGGATCCATTGGTCCTTTCGTTTCAATGTTGGTGCTTCCCTCACTGCTAACCAACAGTAATCTAACGGCTAGTTTCAATCTTCCCTGTGAAATTGTCCGGAAAAACTCCGACTGCAATACACGAAATGAAGCTTTAAAGATGTTAGTAAATCCGTCGTGCGGTAGACCACTAACAGTTTTTCATCGTTTTGATAATCTTCGGATTTCCTGTTCCCTAAGAAGTGGAACATGACAATTTTTAAGCACTACCAGTTTTATCCGCTTCCCCTTCAAAGACCGCGTATAGTCAGCAGTTAGCCCGCTAAAGACCGCTCCTGTAGTTTTTGCAACCTCTCTCACTCACCACCCACTTTGCGTCCGTGCGTGTGTGTATGAGAGCGTGCAACGTGCCGGGCGCACAGCGCCTCGGCGAGCGCGGCGGCGGCGGCGGCCGCCCACCCGGCGCCCAGCAGGCGGAAGGCGACGCGCAGGTGCGCGCGGCGCAGCGGGTAGGGCCGCAGCGGGCGGGCGCCCGGCAGCAGGCGCACCAGGCCGAAGCGCGCGCGCATCTGCGGGGCCGTCAGCCGCCAGAACTCCTCCCACAGGCCCCCCTGCAACAGAGCGCGCAAAGAGAAAAGAAAAACGGGAGAGTTGCCTCGGGGCATCAAGTGATGTCACTGCAGTGCCTCTGACCGGGAGGTCCTCGGGTTCGAGTGAAGTCGGTAGTAGGATTTTCGATAGCTACGTCGATTTCAACCGCTGTCTGGGGGAGAAATCTAGCGGCCGGCTGCTCTGATCGGTAGTTTTCCGTGGTTCCTCCGGTCAACCCTAGGTGAATGCCGGAACAGTACCTTAATAAACGATCCCGGAGCGGGCGCCATCGCTCCTTCTTCCTTGTTCTATATACTTGTCTTATTTAAACGCACACACACACTTGTCGGGAGGTTGGTGCTTGTCCCGGCTGGGGCGGTGCCCCGCTGGTGGGAGATGTTTGATTGGGGAAAACTCCGTAAGCTGACGGTAGGTTAGCGCTGGATCTCGCCATAGCGGAAGAGGAGTACAGCCATATTCTGCGATAAAACCATTTACTACACTTAGGAGACCTTAGCGATTGACGCGCCCAGAATTACCAATAAAAATCTATAGTTATCTGCAAAAAAAAGTTTATCGTTCGTTACGTGCGACACAGTGCCTACAAGTCAGAATTTCGGCTTGTATAACTATATTAATAATTTCCAATGCGTACAGAAGTTCCAAGAAAACAACGCAACTTCCATATAAAACATATGACACACACAAAACAGTGTCTCAGAGCCAGAATTTTCCTTCAGGTGTATAACTATATTTCTAAATTCAATGCCTGTAGTTGACAGACAACTTGGCAGCATCAGTAAAAAAACGATGTAACAGAGGTATTTTAAGCTGGGAAAATGTAGCTATTTCACATTAAGTGCGCGAAGTGGGTGTTTGTTGATGGACGAGATTGAATTGTTTGCCGAGAACACAGCACAAAAGTAGTATTATGGAAGGAATTAATAAATAAAATAATATTAAAATTATAATTAAATAATAACAAACTACTTTATTCATATATTCCTCCATAAACTAAATGGAAAGCCGGCTACTTTTCCGTCCTGTAGCCAAAGCGTGTCTAGTACCTGCAGAGCGCGCTGCACCAAGGCGTCGAGGCGCGAGGCGTACGGCGAGTGGCGCTGCCCCACGTAGTGCGTGAAGCTCGTCGTGAAGACGCACTCGGCCACGCGGTGCAGCGGGGAGTAGCCGCCCGCCGAGTACCTGCACTGGCGCACATTCAAGTGGTTGCGCAAAAGCGGCTGATGATTAATACATTAGCTTTAACGTCACAAAACAGCAGCCATGTGCTGCAAACTATGGGGACAAGGGTAATACGAGCACGTTTTCTTAAATTCTGTTACTTACACCACCCTACCCGTACCTACCTTACACCACCCTACCCGAGTTGAATTATGAGTATAGGCAATGACAAGCGTTTTTTGCAAGAATTTATTAGAAAATATTGGCTCCCATTTAATAAAACTATTTACAATGGCAAATCAGCTACAGATTATGGTTCACAGCCCTCGTCGTGCTCTTGGTCCGAGTAGCATTATTTCCACGAGAACACGAAGAACGTCAATTTGAATAGCTATATTCTCTCCTGAACTTTACAAAACGTGCTCCGGTAGAGAAGTTAGATGTAAGTCCAGGATTAAACAAGAGATCATGTCAGCATTCGCTCAAAGAAGCAGAGAAACGGACGAAAACCTGATCTTGGGTCATTGACAGAGAAGCTGAGCTACATACTTGTGACAGCTATATTTAGTCTTTTAGCAACAGAGACTGTTTGCAGGGTGGTGCCAGAATGCTATGGCACCACCAACAAAAACCAAGGAAAATAACATTTTCAACACAAATGTGAGGATAAAATATCGATTCTTCAAAATATTGTTTCTTTTTATAAGTAGTCATCAGGCCGGGCGGATATTGCGGAAGTTGCAATGTAGGTAATGTTGGGGAAATTTTGAGTGTGTGAACTTTTTGGAAATTTGGTGTAAGGGATTTGGAGTAAGAGAAATATTCTATAAATGTCAAAATCCAGAAATTACGAATTACGTCGACGTTAATTACACTTTTTATACATTGGAATTTTACGACATGCATATACGGGCAACGTATAATTCTGATAATGATCTCTTTAAGTACTTAAATATAAAAAAAATCTTCTCCGAGGTAAATCGTTTGAAAATAGTTGTTAAACGATTCAATATAATTATATATTTTTTGTTGTATTTTGTAGAGACCCGAGACCGCGCGAGCATGTTTTCGCGTGTATATTTTCCAAAATCGATATAAAATCGATAATGAGCAATCGAGTTGACGGAACTCGCGGCCCTGAGAGTTTGAAACGGACATTTTGAATTTTGGGGGTAATTTGCACGCGAGCTTTGAGCTTAGAGCCTCAAAAACATTTTTCAATAATTTAAAAAGTTACTCCAAAATTTTGTCTTTAACTTTGTCCTCGTAGAACGCAAGATTGATTTAAAAAAATGGTGCAGGGCTCATTTTCTTTAAAATTCCCGTTTTTTTTCGAAAACTGCAAATGTTGAAATTGCATAAGCGTCGTCCCAAGTGAAAACGGCAGAGGGACGGCGTGGTGTAGCTGTTAAGTGCACAACGAGTTAACTCGATGAACATGCGTTCGAATCTCGGCGAGGAAAAAATTGCTGATGAGGAAATTTTTGCAGGTTCATGTACGTGTATTACAATAATATAGCGGGGCCATTACAAATAATGAGAGAAAGTATGTTGTGGTAGCACCACTTGTTTGAGATAATAGTAGTTTTCGCGTAACTTTACTTATATCATTTGGGGTTTCAAGTATTGACCAAGAAGTGTTAATAGAAAAGAAGTTGTAATTGTTTATATACCAGTAATATGACAAAATACGTGCTGTTTAGTAACACTATTTTATTGTATAGGAGGGAGATGTACCTTATTGGAATTTTCAGGCATAAACATTTTGAAAATATGTCAATGTGTAAAGTTCCCACGCAGAATCTCCGCACTAAGTGACGTCACAGAGGAGGGAAACGGCTAAAGTAATGCCGTCTAAAAAACATTGACTTTCTTGCTTTTCGATAGTCATCCTCGTCCAAAATAAATTACGTTAACATTTCATGTAAGAAAGCACACAAGAAAGCTAATGAAACAAATTACTCATCTTTCACAACACATTTCTAGTCGTTAGTTTAGCGATTACTAGCCCTAGCTGGCTCTGCCGTAGGGATTGTAATCGGTATTATCCCGACAGCGATTGCACTCGAAGAGAAACAACTCTCGTTTTTACGCGTTCTCGTGATATCTCGCTCATATTTTAATGTTTGTCGACTGCACGGTAGAGATGCGACATCGCTAACAAAATATCGATTTACAATCATGTGTGGAACGGTGTAATGGAAATAAAAGTTGCAATAAAAAAAGTTTCATATATGGTTTCATGACTTATAACTGTGATAATTGTTTCCAATCATCGATGTTGAAAATTTAAGAATCGGTTTTAATAAAACATCCAATACATCGATATTTTTTAAACTGCTTTAGTGTAAACGCAAGGAGACTAATTCGATAGTTGTCGTATTTGTTTATTTTAATTGAGATTTAACTGACAAAACAATCAAAAAGTGGTCAGGTGATTCAACAAAATCTTTTATCTAATTGAATATTTCCAAAATTATATAGACTTATTTATCGACGAAATGTTGATTTAAATTAGTTTTCACTTTTAGTCACTTTGGTCTGAAAAATGTTCATTTTATGGATATTTGAAAATTATTACAGGTTATTAGTATGTTGATACATTTTCATTAAAATATAAAACGTACAAACCCACGTAAAACATCGATCACAGAACATCGATGTTAAAGAATACCCATTTCAAAAATCAATTCACCGATGGTTATACCGATGTTTTGAAACATTGATATCGATGTCACATCCCTAGTGCACAGATATCTTGTGCGAACGAACCATGCTGGGCTCCTCCGGCGCACCGATTTGTACTCGTTCCGCGCAGCACCAGTTTGCGTCACGAACCACGTGACCACAACTCGGGCCATTCGCTTGAAAAACCAAACCAGTCGCAGGCCGTCAAGAAACATTTTGAAAGTGGCATAAAGTGACAATTTTTACCGAAACGTAACACGATGACGGTGAAATGGAAATAAAAGTTGCAATATTTTAAAAAATGGTTCATATATTTGTTTTAGTAACTTGTAACTGTGATAATTTTGCCATTTAGAATTCCCGCTAACATTGTGACGCAAACTGGTGCCCGAAGCTCATTGACTGAATCGGATACGATGCGCCAACGAGTGCGCACTGCGAAGCGGCTCACCGCGCGCTGCGCTCCAAGAAGAAGGCGTGGCCGCTGCGCACTAGCGCGGCCCGGCCGCCGCCGCGCACGATGCCCTCGACCGCCGCCAGCCAAGCGTCCTGCTGCAGAGTGGGGCGGAATTTGCGGGCGAGGCGCCGGATGACGGCGCTTCGATCGTCCTGCAGGCGCCGACTCAGCCCTTCGTACACGAACACGTCGCTCACGTGCGCCGCCACAGCGCTCAGGGTTGCCAGGTTGGGCTCGTACTCCGGCGCGGCCAGGTAGCTGGTGAAGGAGCTCTGAGCAGGCACAAGCGTTGTTGTTTTCGTCAGCATCACCCTCTGAAGTGGATACAAGCAACTGACGCCACTAGTGTCTAACCTGGAGGTCCTAAGGATCGAGTTCAGACGGCTCACAGGGTAGATTTTACACACGAGTTATATACAGAGCTGAGTGGAATCCATCTAGTGTTTGGAGGAGAATTCTGTTGGCCTGCTAAAACGTGCTCTGTTCTATACTTTCACATGGATGTTTCTCATCAATGGTAGGCGAATGTGGAAAAAATTCTATAACAGGAACGCGCGATCCTTGCTCATCCTTCTCCCTTCCTCTCCTTCGCACAAAATGAAAATTACATTCACTTAGGCCACGGCTCGGTCAATTCACTTTGCTGGCTCAAACACGTTCACACCTGAACTCTATGCGGCAACGTCCCCTCAGCCAATTTATTAAACTCAAGTCCCAATTAAAACCATGACAGAGTTTATTTTATAACTCCTAACACCCAAATAAGACTTGTAAATAGTAAAGTATAGAAGATAAGCCGTTTAGGAAAAAGTAAACTAAAATTTTATATTTTATTAATTTTCAGTCATGGAAAGATACATTTGCTATTAGTTGTTTAGTGGAAAATAAGATATTTTTCTTGGTGCGTCATTTTGAAATTGTATTGTGGGCAAGGGTGATTTTGGAACTACGAAAGGAACAAGAGGGAAATTGTTCTTGCAACTTTTTATTTATTTAATTAATTAAATAATTAAATAAGTAATTAATTGATTTACTAATTATTTAATTTATTTATTAATTTACTCACAACAGGCCAAAGCTCTAACTACACTAGGTATTACAAGAAAAAACATAAAAGAAAAAATCATCAATTTCAAATGAAATCACAAAAATAAATCATTGAAATAAAATCAAAAGAATACAAATTTTTACAAAAATTGATAAAACATAACACACGAATAAGATTAACAAAAATGAAAACTGTATATCTTCAAAACTGTCATTACACAGATAACAGTCAAGAACAAAAATGAGCGTAAAATGACAATATTACAAAAATTGAAAACGCATCTTCAAATTAATCTGGAGATAATAGTGATGAATTCTTAAAATAATATATCCACATTTAGTGATCATTCAATATTTCATTCAAATTTTGTTAATATGTTAGGAAAGAAAAACTGAGGTATAAATCCTGCACTCTACTCAATTCATTGAATTTGGAAGAAATTCTCAAAACTGGTGAATGTTTGTGCGATGTTGATTTCGGTTTCTTAAAATATAATACTTCTCGTCCTCTTAAATTCGATACTCTTGCATTAAATGACAATTGTGACAGCAATTCATTGTTATCTGATAGACCATTGAATATTTTCAATAAAAACAATTGTTCAGCAAAGACTCTTCTATGGACAAGAGTAGTTAGATTGAATTCTTTAACTAAAATATTATAATAAATTTCATTTGCAGATTGCTTCAACTTTTTGTAATATAAATACCCCGAGAATCGTTTTTGACTTTCTTCAATTTGGTTACTTAGTTATAAGCAATAAGGAGATCAAATAACTGAAGCGTACTCCGATCGGTCGCGCACAAGACAATTAAAGGGGCCTTGAGGTGACATTGAAATTCTGCGAATTTTGAATAATAAACCAAGATTATTTAATTCATAATTTGTTATATTAACTATTTGTTGATGGTAAGTCAGATTATGTTGACCTAAGTCTTTTACAAAGCCATTAGTAAAATCATTAGTAAAGCTATTAGCAGTTGTGTTGGAGTTAGAAAATTACGTTGTATTTTAATCTAGCCATTGACAATTTAATTCATCTCATTAAAATTCATTCATTTTTGTCTTCAGATAGCGACTCAACTTGACTGACACAGGTCATCTGCAAATTTTTGTAAAATACCCAATGCCGGAACTGGGTTGATTCGCCAAATGTCGGAACCAGTGAGCGCTGGACGTCAGTCCTGTTCGCCAGTTTTATTGGTACCTAAATATTAATTTACGAAGGAGCAAAGTCTCTTACATCCTTTTTTGGCCGGCAAACCTTCCTTTCTGGTTGCTGCACGCAACTCCACATTGTACTGAGGCTCTCCCTGGACGATCATTGTTGCTGTTGGTGTGGTCCCACTTTTTATAATAAAACAGAAATCATAAATAATAAACTAATAAAAACTAAAAAAACTAAACTGCCATTGCTTTGGTAGCTTCACAACTTTCATAACAACTGTTTTCAAGTTCAGTGTGTCAAAGTCTTTTCCAATTCTATATTGTACCATCCTTTTCTGTGATACTGTAGTAGTCTTCTGGTGTTGCAATAATTGGGTATGTTTTCAGTTTTTTCTCTATTCTACCGAACAACGTATCGGGTGGCATGAAGGAGTGTACCGGTATTGGGAGAAGAGTTCTAAGAAAACGTTTCGTTGGGGGGGGGGAGCCTCTGAAACACGCCAGCTGAACTGCATGATCAATTTAGGACAAAGAAAATCATTCCTATTTACAAGTTCAGTCGTTGGAAGCTTGGAAAGAGATTTTGTGGAGTACCAATTTTTGTTTAATTTTTTTCTTCCAACTGACAGTATTTCTCATTTTTTGCGACCTCTTCCCTCAAGTCGAGTCAATCTTTACTGAATCAGACTTGCTTAATCCCGTTCTCAAAATTTGTAGACGGCTGCAGTGCTTTGTCCATTGTTCTTACAAAAAATGATGCATTAAAACGCAATTTATTGCGAAGGTTAATGATTAATCTCAATTCTTACACACATGAGAAATATTAAAGACGGAAATTAAGAAACTGAAAACAATTTACAACTTGCCTCAACAAATAGGGCAACTTTAAATAATGCTTCACAGATTTACTGGTCGTTGAAACCTTTTTTTGCTCGGCCGCCAACAGACTATACCGAGAGTTGCAGAAATGTGCTACGAGGAAAAATGGGGAAACTCGTCGTAGAGGTTGCGTCCAAACACTGGAAGATGTGGTGCTACAACAGCACATACTTTCATGCGTTACTTTTAAATTTACAATTTTCGCAAATTCAGAGGGTTCAACAAAAATTAAACCTACGCCATTCTTTTAAGAGCCCCTTGTTCAATTAGGGAAAAAATTGAAGAACAAATTTCGACGGTTTTTTAAAATTTCCTCTCCATAAATTGCATGAATTATTCGAAACTACATCTTTTTTGAACAAAATGTACATGACCTTTTTTAAAGAGCTGCTTTTTAAAACGGATTTTAACGAAAAAATCATCATCTGCAAATTTGAAGTATTAACTATTTACAATTTTCGAAAATGCGGAGAGTTCGCTGGAAATGAGAGTAGCACCAATATTGTCACACTTTGATTCACACGAGGAGAAAACTTAAAGAAAAAAATAGAGCCGTTTTTGAGGAAAAAAATGTTAACTGAAATTAAAAAATAGCCCACATTTCACACAATATTACATGAAAACTGCTCCTATTTTCAGAAAATTGTACATGACCTTATTTCAATTTGTCATGAAAGAACAGATTTCATTCACGAAAATAATTCTATCTGCCATGTTGTAGTAGTAGGAAGACATCGAAAAAAGTTCTGCTTTGAAATTTCTGAAAAATCAGGAGTTTTAACGAAAATGAGACTTGTATATTTCCTTCAAGCTTCTTTAAATCGATCGGGGGGGATATCAGTTTCGAAGAAAATTGACAGAACGGTTTAGGTACTAGCATTGACCACAGACAGACGGACGCACGTTTTATCGTCAATCGATTTTTCGGTAATAAGAACCCACCAAACAAGGAATCCGGCTATACAATGTATTGAAGGAAATAATTCACACTATACAGGAATAAGATGTATGTACTTTTTCGTTACTAGGGTCTGGCGATAAGAGATTTTCTTCGAAAATTCGCCGATTTCGACGCATGATTGCAATACTTTTCTTACGCAGAGCGAGGAAGTAAAAGGTAATTCGATGACTCGAAATGTATTTATGTGCCACAAGACCCTGAAGATGAGGGTCAGGCCGACAGAGCTAACTTCGAGATCAGCTGCGAGTCCTATTGGTGGTTTTATTGAATACTCTTCGATAATTTTAATCTGTGAAATCCTAATTTTATCACAATGATAGTAAATCCTCTCTACAACGAGGTAGAATTACCTAAAGAGAAATACATTATTGTACTATATTTAAATCATTACTTATTTAACGAAAACAAACCGATAAAAACTAGGTATTCGATTCTCAAAATAATTTTAGTTCCACTTGTGTTGGGTTTTGAAAAATTGTTAGTATTGAATTGAATTTGCCTTATTTTACGTGGCGAGACTCGGGCCATCCGGCGCGCTCTTCCGTCTGACCACGCAAATTTCACTACGCTCCTTTCACCAACTAGCGGAGAATTCGTGGGCGACGAAACATGTGAATTTAGCTCAGAGGCGTCATTTAGGCTTGAGGATCTTTTACATGCAAGTAAATCTACTAACATGGGACAGCCGGCTTTACTTCCCCTCCGAAGGAAGGCGTACGAAGGATTTTTTCGCCTTCGGCGGCTTCCACAGCATCCACGTCTTCGATGGGGTTTGATCCCGCGAACTTTGGCACAGCAGTCCGGTAGCAGTCCATCGCCGCCGCACCATCGTTAGTATGGTAGCCCTTTAACTAACGCTGCTCTATCTCATAACTTTACTCAGTTCCTAATCGGTGTTTTGTGTTCACCTCCGGCAGCAAGCCTAAATGTTGGTTGACAAACGAAACTGTCGAAATGTAAGGAAACGCGCTCGCCGTACGATCATTCGCTTGCGAGGAGGTGAACCACGATGCAGTCACATCCTTGCACCATGAGGCGAAGGAGAAACTTTTCAGTGCGTGGGAGTCGATAAGCTGCCTTGCTTCCGCATTTCTCGGTGCATTTTCCTTAACGCAATTCTCGGTGTAGTCTGTTGCTGGCTTAGTACTTTGATAATCAGGCTGTAGGGAACAGACGCATCCGTTGCGCTCGCCGTGTAGCGCGAGAGCCTTCACCTGGAACACGCTGAGCAAGAGGCAGCCGTAGAGGGCGGTAGCCCAGCTGAGCGCCCTGCGCAGGCGCGAGCGGCGACGCGGGCGGCCGAGGGCGAAGGCGCCCGTCAGGAACGCTGCGTACGTCCTGAAGAGCGCGGGCGCGGGCCGCTCGCCCGCCGCCAGCCGCGCCGCCCACAGCGCCGCCAGCGCCGCGCCCGCCGCCGCCCACACGTCGCCCGAGAACGCCCCGCGCGCACGCTCCAGGAACGGCACCGCCCGCGACTTGCGCACGTACCTAAGGGCGACACGCGCTGCAAGCTACGTTTACAAGAACAGATGGACAAGGGTCGTTCCGAAAGTAATGCCTCCCAAGGGCTGTCTTACAAGGGAATGCCGCCGTGTGACATGTCGAAACCTGTCCTAATCCTTCTTTTCATCGGAAGCACATGCCGTTTTAATCTCACGATCAAACTTGTGGGTGCTGATACACACTGCAAGTCAATTACAAAACATCCTGAATTTGTAAATTGGTCATATGCTTTCACCAATGTAAAAATGGTCAACCCTGCAAAGCAGGTGTTACCCAGCGCGCTCGCTTGTGATTCAGCACCACTGCTCGCCGCAAGCGGCAGACTGCTTCCAAGGTCGTTTCCTGCGAGGGGCAGGCGGGGAGGTCCCTGCCCCTCCTAGCAGCTAAAATAATAATATAACTAATAACACTAATATTAACTATACATAGTCTAAACTACTAATGCAAGTTTGTCACGATACACCTTGCCGCAAGCGCTTATCTTCCCATTCAACATGAGCTACCTCCTTGGTGTTCATTCCTCACAAAGTTGAGAGCTCTGGCCTGCAACAAGTCAGTTGTGTAATCACACGAGGAGGTCGGGGCAAACTGGAAAAGAGCGGTCTTTCGGAACTTTCGAATGAGAAAACTGATTTATCGACACAAAGAGGCTCAAATTAAAAAACGGTAATTTTCGCGAACAAAAAACCAAAATGAGGTCATGACAAGTGAATTTTATTCACAAAACAACTCTTAAATCTCTTCGTACATAATTTAAATATAAAATGATACAGTAATATTATACGTTTTCAATATTTAATAATTATGCATATTGACGATATTCGTAATGAAAAAGTAACAAACTTTCATTGGAAAGGAAATAAAATATCTTATATATCTATAATATAAAAATGAATCGCAAAATGTGTTGGTAAGCGCATAACTCAACAACG
>BOPP01000223.1:0-70950 GCA_017312745.1 Gryllus bimaculatus | reverse complement strand
TTATTATATATATTGTAATATATTATTAATATATATAATATAATATATATATATATATATATATATATGAATGCTGTTCGTTAGTCTCCGCTAAACTCGAGAACGGCTGAAACGATTTATCTTATCTTGGTTTGCAAATGTTTCGTGACGTTCTAGGGAAGGTGAAAAGTTGAGGAAAAATTCGAATAATTCCCTGGACAACCTCAAAATCCCTTTTCTATTTCCATACAAAGTTTTCTAAATAAAATGGCAGAGTCAATTTGTAATTTATTACCGCTGCCATAAGAGTTCAGAATTCCGCGTGCGCGTTTGGAGTATCTCAATATGTGTGTGTGTATGTGTGTTGTGTGTGTGTGTGTGTGTGTGTGATGTGTGTGGTGTGATATTTGTGAGTTCGTGCAACATCTAAACACAACAGCAAGCCTAGACATAATGATATTGAGCGAATCGCAGACCGCAGTGGCTCCTGTGATTCTGCAAGCGAGACCACTTATGGATTAATATTATTGTGCCGACAAATCGGTAACAATTGGGGAATTGAAAATAATTTATCAATATTGTAAGGCGTTAAAATACACTGGTGAATCTACTGGATTATGTTGTGCTGGAGGCAAAGTAAAATTGCTACAATTGGTCCCACCACCAGATCCTTTACGCTCTTTAGTGTCTGGGATTGGAAATGATTCTAAGCACTTCTTGACCAACATTCAGATATATAACAGCTGTTTCCAGATTACATCATTTGGCGCTACACATATTATACAGGACAATTTCATGCCCACATTCAAGATATTATACCAGAATATTTTTTATAATATTCAAGTTTGTACTAAATGAATGGAAAATTGTTAAAAATTACAGATACAAGGACAAATTTATCACTTACTGGGAATACTGTTACCGCTACCTGATGCAGATCATCAATTTTTACAAATTTATTTTATGGGCAATTCAGATGCGGAAATTGATAATCGTTGTGCTCACAATCCAACTGTGAAGAGAACCATTGTCCAAGAATTACAAATGTTTCTTCATCAGAATAACAATTAAGTAAACATGTTCAAAATAGCATTGGATCGGATGCCATCTAATAGTCATGATATTATCATTCGAGCTGAGAAAACACCTGCCGGTGAACACACAAGGAGGTTTAATTCACCTACCATTGATGATGTGGCTGTTGTCATTGAGGGAGAAAATTGACAATCTAGAGATATTGTGCTTCATCGTCGGAATAGTGATTTAAAACGTGTATCTGAAACACACAGGAGTTATGATGCACTATAATATCCTTTGATCTTCTGGCAGGGAGAAGCTGGATAACATTTTAATATCAAAATGGTAAATCAAGTAACAGGTAAATAAATTGAACTCGATTAAATAATATTTTAAATTCAATTCATCTAAGTAACAATTTAAACATTTATCATTTTTGATTGCAGGTTCTGAAACCAACAAAAATGTTAGTGCTATGAATGTATATTCATATAGACTCATGATCCGTCAAGGTGAAGTAAATCATATTTTGATGAGTCAACGACTTTTTCATCAGTTTGCAGTTGGCATGTATGCCAAAATTGAGACTGAACGATTGACATATATCCGTTTGAACCAACGACGGCTACGATCAGAGAAATACATTAATCTCCGCAATGCTATAAATGCCGATGGCAATGTGAATATTGTAGGAAATATGACAATTTTGCCAGCCACTTATACAGGAAGCCAATGCCACATGCATGAATATGCTCAGTATGCTATGTGATATGTTAGGCATTATGGCCGCCCAGATTTATTTGTTACATTCACATGTAACCCAAAATGGTCCGAAATCGAGAAGGAATTACTACATAGCGAAACACCAGTTGGTAGACATGACATAACTGCCAGAGTTTTTAAACAAAAATTAAAATCTCTCATGGATTTCTTAATAAAGCATTGTGTGTATGGCCGAGTACGTTGTTGGATGTACTCTGTAGAATGGCAAATCGTGGATTGCCACATGCGCACCTTTTAGTCTGGTTAGTGGACAAAATAAGGCCAGATGAGATTGATTCCATGATTTCAGCTGAAATTTTAGATGAAATAGTTGACCCAAAATTGCATGCAGTAGTTACCAAACACATGATACATGGACCTTACGGACTTTTCAACTACAATTCACCCTGTATGGTTGACGGCAAGTGTTCCAAGCGATACCCAAGAGACCTGCTTGCTGAAACCATAACGGGAAATGAAGGATACCCATTGTATCATCGGCGATCAGTTGCGGACAATGGGCGATCGGTGGTTGTGGAGGTAAGAGGACAAAATGTTGATGTAGACAATCGTTGGATTGTGACCAAAGCTTTTGAGACACACATCAATGTGGAATATTGTAACTCTGTGAAGTCGATAAAGTACATATGTAAATATGTTAACAAAGATAGTGATATGGCTATCTTCGGAGTAACCAATGCAAATGATGAAATATCACAGTACCAGATGGGTCGCTATGTAAGTAGCAACAAAGCAATTTGGCGTATGTTTTCATTTGCGATCCATGAAAGACACCCTACAGTAGTTCATTTAGAAAATATTCAACGAGTTTAATTTAATGAATCTAACGCGGCAGACACGGCGGCATATCCACCGTCGACAACATTAACAATTTTCTTCACAGTCTGACAAACTCATGACTTTGCTCGCACTTCGCTGTATGCTGACATGCCACGCTATTACACATGGAACGCATGATCGAAATCGTTTCAGCGTCGAAAACAAGGAACACAAGTTGAAGGACATCCAAATGTATTTGCTTTAGACGCTCTGGGTCGCATCTGCACAGTACATCCAAATAACGATGAATGTTATCATTTGCGATTGTTGTTGATGAATGTTCGTGGTTCGACATCGATTTTAATGAGAACAGTTAATAAACAGCTGTGTGCGACTTACCGTGAGGCATGCCATTTATTACATTTACTTGAGAACGATTCGCACTGGGATGATACGCTCAAGGATTCCGTAAAATCTTCATCGCTGCATCAAATTCGTACATTGTTTGCGATTATCATATCGACATGTTTCCGTTCGAATCCAAATGATTTGTGGGTTAAGTATAGAGATGACATGTCTGAGGATGTTTTTCCTCGTGTGCGCCGTCAAACTTTGAATCCTACACTACAAATGACTGAAGAAATTTACAATGAGACATTGATCATGATAGAAGATATGTGTTAATGATGGCAAATAAAGTATTGTCGTACACGTAGGCTTCCACGTAGGCAATCACGGCGCACTTGCGTTACCCGACCCCCTAGGCTGAAAAAGATATAACACCGGAGGCGGAGATTTACTGTGTCACTACCCTGAAGAAGCCTGCGACATGACAGGCGAAACGTCGGCCTATCTGCCAACGACGCGGCGTCATCCGGACTACCTAGAAGTTAAAGTAATGTCGTGTTTGGGCATGACAGCAGCTAATCGTCATATGCACGATGCATTAAGCCACGAGGTGCAAAGAGAACAACAGTACGACATTGAAGCATTGGCCGAAACAGTTCGTACAAATGTTCCACAATTTAATCAACAAAAAAGAATTGCGTACGACACTTTGATAGAAGTTGTGAACAGTGGATCTGGTGGAATTTAATTCCTGGATGCTCCCGAAGGAACACGAAAAATGTTTTTAATTTCATTGTTTTTGGTTAGGATCAGATCGCGAAATGATGTTGCTCTAGCGTTGGCTTCATCTGGAATAGCTGCGACTCTGTTAGAAGGCTGAAGAAACTGCACATTCTGCCTTGAAATTACCATTAAATATGCAAATCACCGAAACACCAGTGGACACCTCGACCGGATTCATCACATTACCCACAGATTTTTGTCACATCACAGACTCAGGGAAGAGGAGGAGGCGTGTACTTCGAGCGTAACGTGTGTTTCCCAGATATAGCGCAAACCGTGTCAATAACCATAATTTGGCGGGTGGGTAACGAGCAATATTGGCGGTTGAAAAATAAAAATGTCGAGGATCTCAATTGAGAACCATTCCAGAATTTTCTTCCAGGACGTTGGTTGCCTTCAAATCATCAGACACCAATTATGAACCAGGATTGACGTAGTCAACATATCCCACGAGTTTGTAAATTCACTGGAGAATTGCCTTAGGATACCACCTCTCATTTTGCGGAGATTAAAAGTTAGGATCAGATTATCATGTATGCGTTAACATAATCAACCGTCGACTATGCAAGTGGGAACAAAGACTGGCCTGTGAAAAGCTGGAATGAATACACCAATTGAGGGCAACAATCATAAAAGGAAATAGCAAAGGGAGAGAAGATGTCTTGATCCCGCGGGATGACCGATGGATTGTACAACGACTACCATTCGAATTGTAAACGCTTAACAATTTCCAGTTACGTCTGGCCTTTGCGGATGGACCATAAAATAAGATCGCAGGGACAGTCCGTTAGAGAGTTAGCTGCGAATCAACTTAGAGTTATCCCATGTGTTCGCCGCATTGACGGAATTATACTCGCGCTGTTCGCGCGGGCGTTCAGGAAAACCGTCTTCTGTTGTTTATTTGAGCGCAGCAGCAAAAAACAAAACAGAAAAATATAGTTAGTGAGAAAGCGTTTAAAATTGAGTAACAGACTTGGAGTGCATAAGCAGGTGGTGTGTCTGTAAATATCAAATTTGAACTATGATGAGCCAGGTATTCAGGAAAACTCTGTTTTGTAAGTAAGCAACATGATGTGTCGAAAATAATAATAAAACTTCGTGCTTAGTTCAAAAAATGTTTTTTTATTAAATACGGATTCGATTTGTTTGTTTTAAAATAATTTTATACAAAAGTGTAGGTCTTTTATTTATCGTTGAGGCAGTACGAAGTCTACCGGGTCAGCTAGTCTCAAATAAAATGGACCTTTACAATAAGAAAAGCATTGAGTGTACTGGGAATGGCCTGCTCCCTACGAATGTCATTTGACCTTGAGGAAATAACCCTCTACAACGCCAACCTCGTCGCCCGCGCTCTCGCCGCTCGGCTTGCGAGGGCTGTCCAAGTTCTCTTTTGAAACGAAAAATAGTAGGAAAATGTACGAAAATTTGGAAATATTTAAAGTATTTGGCGGTATGGATCGGTGGCCAAAATGTACATCGTGGTATCAGAAGGGCATGTAAATTAAAACAAAAAAATATGACTGCATGTTTCGACACGCCACACCGCGGCTTTCCCTTGTTAGTGGAATTTGATTCTTCCCGCTAACGATCGTTTAATTTCGTTGCTATTTGTCTGATAGAAGCACAGCTACAGTACGCTAAAATGGCGTCTGGCTGGAACGCGCGTCAGAAGCAGAAATGACTGAATTTCTCACTTCGGAGGAAATTGCACTTATTGTCATCCAGCCGCTTGCTGAACTTTTACAGGAAACATACAGTGAATGTCACTACAGTGTGGCGACGAGGAATAGAACGTGTCAGCGGTGGTAACGCGACGTCAAAGACAAAACCACATTGCGGTTTCCATGCACAGCTGCCACTGCTGCAATGGAGGGTTTCAATCAGTTCATCCGTGCGAATAGGCACATGGCGGGGGTGCGGGTGCGTAGAGCACTGAACATTAGCTGCAATGCATTAAAGGTAACGGTCAGTAAACCGAGTTACCAAAAATTGTGGGCAAAGTGGGTCCAGCGATTACACACAGAGGAGCACAAACACCATCGATTGGAAGTTTCTGAGGAGGTCTTGATCCAATATGAATCTGAATGTGGTGGTTTTCTGGATCGAAAAATCAATTATGACAAGACATGATATCACCATTAAGAACCAGAAATAAAACGCCAATCCATGGAATGGCGCCAAACATTACATTCATTTATTACATTCAATAGTGTTCAGTGATTTTAGTTATATCAGTAAAACAATTTTTCTTAGAGAACATCAACTTTGCCAGTAGAATGTTTTATATGTATTTATAGAGAGAATGAAAATAAATGCATGTTGTCTTTGAATATAACTATACTATTTAAACATCCTTTTGTCATTTCCAATTTTTTAAGAGGGAAAAAGCCTTCATCTAAATGGAGGAAGGGTGACCTGCATCATTTTCTATCTCAGCACTACATACCTTTAAGACCTGAGCATACCTTTAAGAGTCTTTTTTAAACAACTTCTGAAGTAATTGTTCAGAAAAGGTACTCTTAAACATAAGTTTTGTTGAATTAATCGTAGAATAAGGCAATTTTATTTTTTGCATGATTTTGATACGTGATTGCCCATGTTTTCATGATTTGAAAAATCGTACCAGTTGATGTGGGTGCAGATATGTTGTAGATGAAATGATTGAAGAAACAAAATATTGTCTGGAGTTTTTTTTGGAGAAAATTTGTTAATATAAAGTACTTATTCATTCTGTACATTGCTTTAGTTGGAATAATTACATGACACACATAGAGAAAATTATAGAAGACGATTGGAAAGTAGAAGTTAGGCAGGATGCTTCAAGGAATTCTGTCATAGTAAATATTCAGGATGACTCTGATGATAACGTTCCTCGTGCTGTTCCCATGCCTGGGCTCTGGTGCCTCTACTTAAGAGAGATATGGTCAGCATATTTACATGTTTAATGCAGTGTATTTCATAGGTTTGAAAAAAGATTTGACATAACTCTTGTTCTCAGGTGAAGAATTAAAAGTTTGTATTATTCCATTGAGGGCAAGTAAGTGGTTCCATTCCAGGTGAAATAGTGAATCTTTATTGTTTTTAAGCTGATCTTGGCTTACTGAAATAAATGTACCTTTGAAATAAATATGCCATTGAAATAAATGCTCCTTCGCTTACTTCCCAGAAGTAATGTAGCTTTTTGTCCTCCGAATGGGTAGGTGTTTTTTTAAGGTGTACTTCTCAGAAGATATAACTAGACACTTCATTATTCTGCACATGTTAACTTCCTTTGTAAATTCTTTTTAGTAATTATTGTATAATTTTAATTTTTTTATTAAAAGGAAGAAGTTTTTCAGTTGTATGAAGATACTTTTTTATGTATATGAATCACGTATATAAAATGATGTGTGAATCGAAGTATCTGAAGAAAAGGTTTGATTGTGAATGAATGGGTTGAAAATATATTTTAATAACATTCATTCACACTCATCAAAATGAACTTTAAGTAATAGAAAAGGGATTAGTTAGTTAAGTAGAAAAAAAGAATTAGAATGCCAGAGTCGGGTGAAAAGAAAAGTTGTTATATTTTGAAGGCAGTATGTTAGTTTCTTGTAGTTGAAACGATCTTAATACAATACATATAAAAAGTATCCCAATAAATCGGCTGTTGTAGACTGCTTTGATAACCAATAAAGTGTTGTCATGTAAGAAGATACAATACGTACATTGTTCATTGTTTCATCCTCTTGGTAAAAATTCAAATGTATAATTTTTATTTCAAAATGTTTACTCCTCACCCTGTCAAATGTGGTTGGCTGAGGCTGGAGATGTTAGTAGTACGTTGTGAATATTTTCTAAAAGGATTTAGGAAACTCATTTTGATTTTGTATAGTTGGACATTAAATTATCTAAGTGGATACAATTTATTGAACTTCAAATGGATTCGGTGGAAATGTTGTATCCTTCAAATAAATAATCATGCAAATAGAGGGAATTATTTTTTCACTTATACGTTTGCTTTTTTATGTTACCTTTCACCTAATTTCTAATTGACATTTATATTATGTAATAAAGTTATTGAAGGTATGAAACATTTCAATTTTCATTTCTATGGCTAAAACTTGCACAGTGATCATGAAAAACCATTCATTTTCATTAATTTGAATATACTATTTAATATCCTTTGAATGACACGTGAGTACATTTATTTATAACAGTTTTAACCCATTTTTATCTTACTTTTTAAGAACCGACTTGATTTCCATCCTTTAGAAATTTACCTGAAGTTACTGATCAATCGAATTAACTGAGAATTCTGCCAAACAGTTCTCCAGAATATCTACTAACTTGTACCCTTTTCCCCCCAGAAATATTTGAATGTAGTGTGAACATTTTCCAAGAATGTACAATCAGGAGAACCCAGAATTATGAAAAAGAAAATAGCAAATTCATGGTAGTGTTATGTTAATTATACATGTCAATTAAGCCTTGTTTTATTAGTCAATCACTGAACAAATTATAGTATTTAAGTATTGTTACGAATATTGCATCACATGCCGGAATTCGTTGCGCGCGGATTGCGTCATCTGCCTTCCCCCCTCGCCCGGCCGAACTAGACGGTTCCGGGACTATCCGCGAGCCGCGGGGAAACGCGAGAATGTGACTGGTGCCCTGGAGACAAGCGCCGGGCAGGTATAAATGCGCCGCTGCCGGCGGCCGCGATCCCAGTTGAGTAGAGATCGTGAGTAGAAGTCAGTGGGGGTGAGTAAGGCGTCAAGTGTGAGTGGCAGAGAAAGCAGTCAGTCCGTTCAGTGTGTCGAAGTGGAAGCTGTGGCGTGAAATGTGCATTTCGCGGTGCTGAAGAGTGGTGTGGCGGCGGTTTGAACAGCAGTCACAGCAGTTATGAGAGGTCTGCAGTGAAGCTGAGCTGTGAAGGGGGCATCGCGGGTAAGCAGTCTGGTGAGTGGGAAACAGCAGTCAGCCAGGTGGTGGGAAGTCTGCAGTGGAAGCTGAGTGGAAGCATCGCGGTTGAAACGAGCGGGTAGGGGCCTGGGCCGGGGGCCCGGGCGGAGGCTGGCGAGGGTTCGGCAGGTCCCAGGCGGCGGGGCGGAGGCAGCCGGCGACGGGGCGGCGGAGCCGAAAGGCGCCCCTCAGAGCGATCTCGAGCGGCAGGGGGGCCGTGCAGGCCTGCTGGACGAGCGGGGCGCAGCCGAGGGGAGGGTCGCGCGGAGTGTGGGGCCGCGGCGGCGGCGAGCGGCCGGACGGAGCTGCAGTGGACCCATTAGGTGTGCGCAGTGAAGTGTGGTCTGCTCAAGGAATTGTGGGTCTGCAGCAGGGGATTGTTGCGTCTGTGCAAGGGAAGTGTGGGTTCAAGTGCAAAGTGGACCGTTGACAGTGCAGAACTGGCTGATACTGTAGAAGGAGAAATGTGTAAATAAATAGTGGTGTAAGGAGTGACTTGTAAATAATTATGCAAGGAGAACGGAATGCGTGTGGTATAAAGAAAAATAATTAATTTGTAAGGTGAGTGATCGTAAATAGACCAGATATTTAGTGGTATGATTGTTCACGAATAAACCTTGCTTTGTTTACGAATATTGTGTTGGTTTTAATTCACCACGGAGAAAACGTTACGAGTAATTATTTCAACATTAATCTCACATAGTACTACCCATATCTGATAAGTCACTGATCAATGAGATAGATACGACATGGGCTAGTCAGCAGATGAGCAACGTGAAAATGAAAATCGTAATTATAAGAACACGGAGGATAACATAACTGCAAAAACATTATACGCACACATTAATTTGAATCTTCTGATACAGACGAAGATGAAAAGTATGGCAGAATTCGATAGTTTTTTTCCAAAAACTACGTGGAGCTTTTGCAGAGTATATTCCCATTTCATTTCGGTAAGTGGATGACTTAATTCAATCGATCGTATGTTTCTCAACAGTATTTCGAAATGTTTTGAATCACTTAGTATAATTTTTCATCATTAATGATACGGAATTAAATGAATCTCTCGTTAAAACTGTTTCTAACAGCCACGCGATAAAAATTACAATTAACAACAAAACTCAGCCAACCGCAGCCAGCTGTGAATGCAACTCAGCTGACTGGCGGAAGAATATTTAGCGCAGAGCGATACGGTCTTAGGCGACGCTCATCAGTTATAGACGCTGTCATTATAATCGTTCACTGCCCTGAACGCTCTGTAACAATTCTCCGTATGGGTCACTTCTGCTGGTACAGACTTTTACAAGCGTGGCATGCAGACTCTTGTTCATCGGTGGATAAAATGGATAGAAAAGGGGGGACTGTATTAAAAATAGTGTTGCGTTCAAAAAACTTTGTTTTAACACATTGTATGAATATTGTTTTTTATTTACCGTAGTTTTACAAATAAATGAAAGACATTACTTTCGGAACTACCCTCGTATTTGTTATTCATATTAGCAACATCGGTATTCATTTCTGTTCACGCATTTTTCAAAAACAGTAAAAATCTTCAGGTGACGTATGTGGGGGAGAGGGTAGATTACTCTAGGAAGGGATCGCTTTGATACCTCCTGCTTGGCCACTGAAGGCGATATAACTGCACGTTACGTCCATGCACACATTTGGTGAGGGCGTTCGTTTACAGTTAGCTCAATTGTAAATGGCTCCACCACTCTCTTGCAATGCCATCGCCCTGCATGACGTTCGTTTGTTTTCCGTCCGGTCAGAGTGGTACCTTCTTAGAGTAACTTCTCTATTCATGTTTTCTTGAGTGCCGCAATCAATCTCCTCTCTATTTTACTACATGTAGTTGAGTAATGCTTTTTTAAACTATTTTTATTAAGAATTTTGATGCCGAACAATCTGAGCTACGGAAGTATCAAAATATCGGTTCTAACTAAAATCTACATAAACTGATTTAACTCTATTCTTGCAGACGTGTTAACACATTAGTGTCACCCTCCTCCAAGAGTTCTTTGATCTACTGTTACTGAGAGAAGATTTTTATTAATTTCCTTACATTTAAGGACGTACAGAATGTCTCAGAATTAATGCAACAAACTTCTAGGGCATGTAGGTGGGCGACGATTTTCCCAACACCCAAAATATATTTGTTCGCTTCAGAAAGTGTATCTGCCAAACATCGGTGTTTGACGAGTTGCCTACCAATCAAGTGCAAATGTCAAATGTGTAATATCGTTACATATTTTTCATTACATCTCACTGAGAATAGTAATCATTAGGGAGCGAATTTTACTGTATAGGCATTATTTTATGTTATGACGAAAAGAAATATTCCATATTCATATGCCATTTTTTATATTGTGCATCGATATCGACTCCGTCTTTTTTACGTTTTCCCGTCATTTTTGAAACATTTTACGCTGATTTCATCTTTAATATGGTACTTGCTTCAAATAACATTTACGAGATGCAAGAAACGTTCTTCGCAGAATTTCTGAGTAGCCTATTCGATTTCTTCGCTCAGAAATTGTAATGTCAGCCGTTATCTGTATGGTGACGCAAATCAGTGCCATTGGCGGTTCTACCGATTTTGCGATAACTTAAGACAGAAATTTCCTGGTAAAGAAAAGTTTAAACCAAAAGCTTCAAAGCTGAGCTCACTTGAGAACGAAAGGAAGAAGCCTCTATTACATCAGTAACATAACCAACAACTTGAGTTGTTCATCTGAATTGGTTTTGTTAAATATTTACGTCATTTGTCTTTGCTTTTAGGATACTTTAAAACATTTTAAGAGTATTTTAATGATATTTTTTGACAATGTTTTAAGTCATCAAAATCCCCTAGTAGCATCTTCGCCCTTTTACATTCAACTGAAGTTTGTAACAATTATTACTAACCATTCTGTGTGGTGTAATATATAGCCTCTGCAATTTAAAAGTATCCCGAAAAGCATTCAAAAGATATGCAAAGTTTGTGTAATTTCCTCTTATTTAATATGTAACGTTACCGCACGATTATGAAACCATAAACACATTAATTTTGAAGAAATGGAAGTATCGACACACGAAAGCGATATTTATTACACAATTCTCAAATCTATTTTCGCATGTTTCTAGTTTTCATATGAACGCTTCTTCAGTTGTAGGTGAACGTTTAATGGATAATGTGACAACTATTGCTTTAGAATTGTACGTATTAAAATGAAACAATTTAACACTTCCTGGACTTCTATTACAATTGTCCATACACAGTTCGTATTACATTTATATCCAAATAAAATATAACAACTTCCATTTTATTTTTTCGTGTTTTCTACTAATTTTTTCGTCCTAACCTCGGGCCCACAATCGAAATATCTCTCTCGAATTGCCATTGAACCATCCACAATATCAAAGTATGCAGTCAAGGAGAAGTAGTGCTGTTTTTACTTTCTCGTGTACTAGTTACGTAGTATAGAGACGGTATTAAAGTGCTACAGATTTTATGACAAAAACGTGTTTTGTGGGTCCTTGCCACCAAAAAAGTGCCCAATTCTTCTTCTTAGAGGAGTGGAGGTAATTGGAGTAAATTAATTCCTCGAACATGTTGCGTTGTCAGAATCCATGTGTTGAGTGTCTTTGATACTGATAAATTGGTTTTCGGCAAAACGTCCTTCAGTCTTTTCGTCCAACCATCTGTGGCGGCTACACCGTTTTTTCATTAAAACTGGTATTCCTCTCTGGCTGATGTGACGGCCCCTTTTATTTTAAACGAATATTTTGTTTTCGGAGGGTACATTACATACAGTTACATGACATTTTATCAAAAACGGCTTCAATTTTTTACGTCATTGTTTCTCATAGAGAGATAACAAAACAAGTGCGGTTATAAAAATTGTGCAGGTCCAATTTTTCATTGATCTCTCTGAATTGTCAAACATTTCAAAAGTTGTAATGTAAGAATAAATGTATCAATAATTACAAACGTTAGCAACAAAAGAGTAGGAGCCGTTTTTTGAAAATTTTGATAATGTATCAGGGGTTTATGTAATGAACCCCTGAATATAGTGCGAAAGCAGCAACGAGAAAGTAAAAATTGGTATGATAAATTGTCACATCGGGTGAAATTGTTGCTACAAGGGGTGCTCAGGGAAGTAGTATATCAGTTCTTCTTTGCGCATTGGCAATAAAGCTTCATGTTATTCAACGTTAAGAAGCGTCTTTAACCTTTGAAATAAAGTAGATGTTTTATCGGTTTGTCTTACTAGTGTCATAAAATACTAGCCGAGACGTACATGCAGTAGTGCTCGAAGACGTGCGGGTAGAAGACGGCGGAGTCGCGGTACCACTGGGCGTCGGTGTAGGTGTCGAAGAAGAGCAGGTCGGCCTTGCCACTGTGCACCGCGCCCACCAGCCCCACGTACTCGCCGCTGGGCAGGCGCGTGCCGGTGAGCGCGCCGCGCGCCGAGAAGCACAGCGGCCGCGCGCCCACGTGCCGCGCCACCAGCGCCGCCATCCGCGGGCTCGGGTCGTTCGTCCAGTCCTGAGGAAGGGCGGTGCCAAAAGATTTGGAGCTTAACTTATTTTCACTGTATTATTCACAGCAAAATGTTTAAAAATATAACTCCCACATACCAGCGCGCTTTCTGTGGACTCGGGTCGTTTGTCTAGTACTAAGGCACTTAAAGGCCTCACTCAGGAGCCCGGGGCACTTGCTCCCCCCGAAATATTTGAGCCTTAATTAATGTTTAATTAAAATTAAGTAAAACCGGCCTCAATAGAGCATGTGATTGTGGCACTGCGCTGAGGAGATTGCAGGTTCGAATCCTGTGTTGGCATGGCTTAATACATACTTAAGTGGATATTTTATCGTTCGCCGCATTCGGGTGGCGTCGCCTGAATTCCTTAGATAAGTACATTTACAAAAATTTGTATACATTATTGCAATTTTCATTGGAAAAACTTAAAATGACTTTCAATACAGTTTTTTGAAATCTCAAACAATTTCTGTGCAAAAAAAGGTTCAAATTGTGCATTTACAGTAATGCTTAAAGGCAGTTCTTGAAAACAGCTCCAAGGTTTTCTACAAAAACTTCTTTATAAGGCGAGGTTTTACACTTCTACACTGGTGTTTGTGAAACTTGTCGTACCCAGAAGGTATGGTCGACATCACTCAAAAATCGGCGGATGTGTAGAAGAGTGTATCAATACGAAGTGATTAAATTTATATAGAGATGGCGTGAACATTGGCCTAGCAGAGTCCTCCTTTCTGTACCAGGTCAGGTCAGTGTTACGCCAAACACAGTCGGTGTTGAGCCATCAAACAACAAAGGAACGTGGAAGTAAGTGCCGATATGCCTCGTCGATGCCAAAGGGCGCAATACCAGCATACGAGTGAGTTCGAACAGCAGAATGGTTGGTCTATGGGATGCGACTTTGTCCTATGCACTGGCAGTGATGCGTGTGTGGAACCAGTGGATTGAGGAGGGTCGTACACTGCCACACGTACTACTGCACAAGAGCGCAAGGCACTACATCTTGACCGCATGGCGTAAATTCAGAACATCGTCGTCCACCGCGTTGACTCGACTTTGGAGCACTGCAAAGTGTGCGGTGATGTCCGTTGGCCAGAAACTACCTACGCCTCAGGCAGCTATGGGCACGCTTCAAATTGTGGTACAGCGATGGCCGTGTTCGACGCAACCGTGCTGATAGCAATCTGCCAGCCAGCTTTGTTCCGTGCCTTATGGACAAAGGCAAAGGGTGATGGTTTGGGGCGAAAGTGGCTACAATGTGCGATCTCGTCACATATGTTTTGAGGGCAATCTGAACAGCAACGGCTACGTCAGGGAGGTTTTCCTCCTTCTAACAGCTCCACATGCGACATTTCAACAGGACAATGCCCTACCGCAAGTGGCGAGGAATTCTTTCTGCGAAGAACGGCGGGTACTATTGCATACCTGGCCTGCACGTTTGTCTGACATGTCGCCCATCCAACGTCTGGGATATGATCAGTAAGCAACTTGTTCGTTCTGGTTCTCCTGCAGGCACTGGCGATGCTTCTTTGGTCACGCATTGAAACTATGTGGCAGTGAGTTCCCCAGCAGCATGGCCAGGCTCTCTTTGAATTCCCGTCACGGCGTCGAGGCAACGAGTGGCGGCTTCACACCGTAATAAATACTCAAAATACAGGTATGCAGGTAAAATGGCTGGACGATAACGCTCTTATGAAGAAAATTTTCTATTAGTATACTGCTTTACTGCTTCCGTTATTGGTTACGGACATAACTACGGTAGTCTTCGTTCTCGAGCGTGTTCTCGATGCAGGGGGTTTTTGTGGGCAATCTTGTGCAGGACGAGAGAGGAGGAGAGACAGAGAGAGGGAGATAAGGGAGGGAGAGAGAGGGGGGGTGTATGTATGCGGCTTTGATCCCCCTTTCCGGCGACTTTCCTTTCATTTCTGTTTTTCCGCGTCGGTTTTTTGTATCGGTCTTTGCGTTTTCATGGAATTTGCGGGAGCCCCCTCACTGCGGGGGCACGCGCCGTCCGCTTGGTGCTTAGTGCGCCGGATAAACCAGAATATCCGGAAGAACGTCAGCTCTATTTTCCTGTTTACGCAGTTTCGTCGAGACATCCGGCTGCGAACGCTATCATTTTCCGTTTGATAAGCAAGCGCGCTTCTTTCCTCCACATGTAAGTTATGTTATTCATCTCCCCCTCTGTCAGAATGTTAGAGTTGCTTCTCATGTGATTAACCACCATGGCTAAAACCCACAACATTTAGAAAGTATTCCTTTCACTGCCTGGCCTTTGTTATACTTTTAACATGTGACAAGAAATCTCCTATCCGTTATGATTGGGAAGGTAATTAGATTACTTAAAAATTATTCATTTACAACAAAGTTTCCATTTTGTGAATCAACTTCTAAACCCATTTGATTCACAATTGTATCTATAATACTTTGTGTCGTATTCTGTCGTTATACATCATAACTGCATTGATGCACATGTTAAAAGACTCTACAGTAGAACCTCATTAAAAATCCCACTCAACTGGGACTGGGGCCGATCTGAGTTAAGGTTATCTAGCGAATGAGGGATAAACGGTAAGAAAAGAACATGGACTCTACAGAACTATTTTTATGAATTTACACAAGAACTCATAATAAAATAAATTTAAATATTGTCAAGATACATATACATCGGTACAAACTAGTCGGTGGCCCTGAGAATGCCCAGGGCCACTTCTTCCTGTCGCCCTTTCCGCCTTCTGCGCGGCCCATCGCTGGAGGCGAGGCTCGGCAGATGGTGTGAAGGCAATGAACTCGACCAATGGCAACTGAATTCGAGTATATACCTATTGAGACTGAATATTTACCATCTGTGAAACAATTCTTCGTTTACTGCGCTAAACATGTTTTCTCCAAATGTGGTCCGGAGGTCCGCATTAACGAGGCTCTACTGTAAGACGAAATTACAGTTTGCTTGCACTTTACTATAAAGAATATATTCAGATTTCCTTCCAATTTCTGAACTTTTTAAAATTATTGTCTAACATAATTTTACACGCTACATTTTTTATCTTATTTAAGATAATTTGCCTCCCTCTACACATGAATAGTTTTTAAACACGCTAGGATTAAAAATTGCCACTTTCCTTGCGACTTTGCCTGCATGATTTAGATCTGCTGGCTGGTCTTATTCTTCTCTCATCATCCGGGATCTCACAAGAAACATTTCCAGATAATCCCAGAAACGTCAATGGGAGCATGACATACAAAAGAATACGGGAAAAGATGTATGTATTTGATCAAAATGTATCAAACAAGAAAAACATTAATCAAATAATCGAAGAAATGAGAAAGAACAATTGAATATTAACGAAAGAGATTAAAGAATGAAGAGTTTACGTCATTAGAAAATGACAGCAAAGGACAAAAGTGACAAATGACAGCGGAGCGGAAACAAAATTGATTGAGAAAGAACGTAAGTGCGAAAGAATATAAAAGGAAAGAAAATCCGTGAGGAAGAATGGGAAACAGAAAAGGAAAAAAAAAATGAATTGAAAAAATTGGGCACGATAAAGAGGGAAAACAAGATAAGGGACAGAAGCAATTAACAGGGAGGAAGGAAATAAAACGATGAAGTTCAAGAAGGTGGGAGACAAGAAAAAGAGAAAGCCGAGGCAGAGAAGAAAATGCTTCTCACATAGTCCCCCCGCAGGCAAGCAGTCTCCTCGGCCTCGTTGAGGGAGAACATGGCGAAGACGATGGAGTGGCCGGAGAGGTCGGGCGGCTGACGCAAGTCGGGGCGGCGCGAGGCGTCGAGGGCGCCTCCTGGCGGCGGGCAGCGGCGCGGCGCGCGCTCCGGTCGACTGGCGGCCGCGAATGGCACCACCTCCGCCTCCGCCTCCGCCTCCGCCAGCGCCACGCCTGCAGCCCTGCCCCAGCCAGCGGCACACGTTCGGATACCGAATGTTCGGCGCTCGGCGAAACGCAAGCAACCCCACCACACCACTCGGTATTCGCCGAATGCCGCATGTGTGGATCCGCCTTAACGCATACTTCGATTTAAATAGAGTGACTATTGACGTAAACGAGGTTATTCGATCATTAGCTTCGCATCGACTTATGTTTACCTTCTCGCTACCACTTACACAGTAGAGAGAAAGATGTGTAATGCTGCGCGAAAAAAACGGCGAATGTTCGGCAGAAAGACTATTATTACAAGATCCTAAAACCGAAAATGGATAAATCCAGATGCTAAATTTAGAAAAAAATCTTTAATACGTGGTGTACCCAGAATCCATATGTTGTGGGTCTTGATACCGAAAAATCAATTGACGGCAAAACGTCTGTTATTCTGTTTGCCCATAAACAATGCTAGCGGCAAAACCGTTCAGCCGATTTTCCCCAAAATTGATATTATCCAATTGATCTGACTGATGTCTCGACCCCTTGAATTTGAAACATATATTTTAATTCTAAGGGGTACTGCACATGAAACCCTGCGACATTTTAAAAATTTTCAAAAAATGTTTTCATCCTTTTTGTTTATTTTCTTATTGGATAAAGTAAAGGACAGATTGAGTCGGACGGAGTCGATTGAGCTGATGTTTCGGCGATCGGTTTGTGGCCTTCTTCAGAGCTATACTGCTGCTATTCAGCGTCAGCTCAATGGACTGAGACACGGCTCACCCCAGACAGCCAAGTATCCAATGACTCCGGCCGCGGAAGCCTACGAACACATAGTGCCTACGAGCCTACGAGCACAAAGGACGTTTAAAAGAATGCCGAAGGAATCATTTTCGTTAAACACTCATTTTTCGAAAATTGTAATTTTTTTTCGGAGTCTTACTACAACTAAAATATTAAAGATAGAGATTTTTTCCGTTGATGAAATCTGATCCTTAAAGATAGATTTTGAAATAAGATATGTACAATTTTTCGAAAATTTGAGTATTTTTCGCGCAATTTTGCGTGAAATATAGGCAATTTTAAATTTTGTTCAAACTCTTTTTTTTCTCTCAAATGTCATCGTTTTTGATGACATTTGTTGTTGGATAGTCTGAAGAATTTTTAAGAAAGTTGTGCAGGTTTCATGTTGGTTGAAGATTCTGATCTTTCAAAATTGAAAAATTAAATATTTTAGGCGTCTTCCTACAATTACAATTGTCAAGATATATTTTTCTTAATGAAATGTGTTCATCATTAAGATCTTCAAAGAAGGTCATGACTTTTTTAATATCAGTATTTTTTGTGTAACTTGGCGACAAATATAGTCACCTACTCCTGAATTTAGTGCGCTTCGTGAACATATTTCCATTTGGTTGGATGCTTCGTAAGTTAGATGCTGTATATTATTTCATATTTCTTTGCTCGTTTCTTACATTCGAGCCATTTTATACATTTAGAATATTTTAGAAATTATTTAAAAGCTATTTTAACTATATAAAATTGCTAGCCTTCAGGGCATCAGATTGGAATGCAAGCTCTAAAACAATGACTGCAGCTAATTTCTGTGCATTTAGTCTTATTGTTAGGACATGATCTGCTTACATGAAAAGCATTTTTATGCGCCAAATGTCTTGTTAAAACTTGCTTGAAAATATTAGTTTTTGCACCAAATGTTCTACGATTTGTAATGAGTTTTACGAAAAACGATGACAGATGTATTTATTCGGAGAGAAATTGTGGTATAAATAGTATCACATAACTATTTTAGTATCACACCACTAGTTTACTTTTGAAGCTCCTGATTTGATAACCGCATTCCAACAGATCGTACGTCAAAAGTCATTCTATATAAATTGTAGAATAGATCGACGTGAGGAAACACTACACTGTCAGAAATGTTATTAAATTTAATGTAAATTAATGTAATGAAACTTAATGTACATTGTACATTAAAAATAACGTCATTATGTATATTATGAGTTAAGCTTAAATTAAGATCATTTATATTTAATGTAGAAGTTCCCCCGCCTCATTTTGCCTCATCATCATTTACCATCGCGCAGCTCGGGTGGCCTATAACAGCATGCGAGTGTGGCCGTGAGAAGCGCCTGACCGTGGGAGGACGGTCGTAAAGCATTTTCCTGAATTTGTCCCCGGCGTGACGCTTGTCCCAGAGGGAAGCGACTGGTTTGCGGCAGGGTGTACGCGCCACCAAGAAAACTGTCGCGCTGCCCGGTTGGCCTTGGGAATTAAAGAAAAGCAGACATCTGAAAAACGTTTGGCTTCTATCCCGAACATGTGGTTGTGAGGGGGACCGCGAAAAACATTCCGGCCAGGCATACCCCAAAGGTAAGTTGTCCGAGTGATAATTAAATAAAACAACCATAAACCTCGAACGCGGTTGACTTCTCTCCCCGCCTCCCTCCCCCAGGGGCGGCCGCCTGGAATGGGGGGGCGGGGGTGGCGAAGGTTCTCGCCCTACGCGGCCAACTCACCCCCGCCCCTCTTTACGCGCCCCTGGAAAGTTCTTTGGACATGTCCGTAAAGTTAGCATACCCATTTATCACAATATTGAAAATATTGTATCCCATAATTTGATTTTCTAATGTGAAGACTAATTTATACGCCAGAATTTAAAAATTTCGTACTAATGCCAACATTGAAATATATTCAAAACCCACTAAAAGTGGCTACGCTAGACTTAACGTTAAGGTGTAGCAATACCCACACAAGAAAAACGCGATGATAAATCAAAAACTAGAGATGTACCAGACGTTTGCCCGAATCTAAATACGGTAATTTTATTACCCAAATTCGAAAATTTTGAAAATTTGTGCAACATCGAAATATTCAACACTAAAGTGGGTACTCTACCTTAACGTCATGTTAGCAATCGAGTGTAATGGGACGGTCGCACATAGCAGATGACGACACGAACAAAATATTTTATTTAATTAAGAATTGCGCCGCTGTTAAGAGCAGCCGGAAGTGATTTTTTACTGCCAAATCCGGGAAAGCCGCTTAGCGTGCCGAGAGAAAGGACGAATACGCCTACTTTGTTAAGCGCAACCCACGCCGGATGCGCCCTTGTGACGTATGGGGAAATACGCCAGCCGCACCCCCAAAACGAACAACGGAATTACCCGCGCCTAGTTCTAGAATTGCGTGACGTTAATTTATAAACAAAGAAAATTATTTTGAAATCAGTTATTACTTATAATTGCAAATACCAGGGATCAGTTTGAAATGCAACTTAAAGCAGAAAGAGCGAATCCTTTCCTGAATTTGTTATGCAGAATAAAGGACGATGTAAACGAATAGCATTGACGCCAGAGTTGTTCACACTATGGACGGACGAACGGACGTTTTGAAAAAAAAATTATTAAGCTCTTACTATGAATGACATCTTCACTATATAAACACGTTAGAGGAAGTAATTTCTATACATATTGGAACATGATTTATTAGCATTTCTGATAATCAGGGTCCCACATTTTCTGCATTACATAACTTCTCAATACTAGGCATTTTACTCCGTATAGCTTTGATTGGTACGAACACGAAAAACATAATATTCCGTTGAAGTACTAGATTTCCAATCGCAGTTTCTCCGTAGTATCCCAGTATCACCATTTGATCATTGAAGACAAATATTGTTTCACATTATCCATAATTTATTTTAAAAAACAACGAATCAATCCCCGCATTCACATGCCTGACGCCGTGATTATAGGGTTTCTAACGGCAATATGAAGTTGGAATTATTGATATTGTAGATCAATAACTAAACAACAATTAATCGTAAATACTTTTAGATATATCAAAGTCCTTTGCCGAATTAAAATCAAATCTCAAAGAAGAAAAAGAAAAAATCAAGTCACTCTCTTTTAAAGTTTTGCCTTGGTAGAAAATACAAGCTGCAGGATATGGCATCGTTCCATGTGTAAATCCTGTAAATCAGATGCATCGAATAGCCGTGGAGAACATTGCAAAGTTTTTGGTTTGGTTTTGAAAACTATAAGTCATTGACTTACGGGGTATGTATGTCCGTATGGCATGTACTGTGTGTATGACTGAACTATCACTGAAAGATTGGTTGAAAGGGATATTCATTACTAGAAATTATCCTATATACTATCATAGAAACACTATTTCAAGCAATTGTTTCTGGTATATGAAACATGTTTGATGTATGTGCACATAGTGATTTCACATAATATTGTAATAAATGTGTCAAATTACAAAACTCAACCTGAGATGTGTATTTATTTACAAGTTTAAGCAAAAAAATCCTGATTAGTTCTTGAAGTCCCGTATGTCATAAAACTCCAATGGACTATTGTACCAAAGTCCAACGGTTATTGTCTTTTGATACAAGTAAATTACATCTTTCCCTGCGTATTCTGAATCAATATTTATGCATCAGAAATTAAAAAAACAATAGAAAAGTCTTTTGTTATTCTTAATTATTTTAATATTTTTCTTATTTCTCACAACTTTACAAATCCTGATTGACAAGGATTTAAAAATAACCGATTCAGTTTTGAAGAAGTACGCCCAACATTTCCAAACGGAGGTTACTAAACGTAACAGCAGATTCTGCTGCCGCATCATTCCATTCACCAAAGCTTTTAGCGAAACCTGTTCTATACAAAAATACACAGGACCCTCCAGACGATTAGCTCGCAGGCGCCGAAGTAGGCTTCGGAAAACCCCGCCAGAAGAAAAGCTTCAGCGCATAAAAGACGCTCCAGGAAACGGCGGGCTCGCCGCCCTCATGTTTTGAATTTCCTGGGAGCATATTTAAAGACAAAAAAAAAAAAAATAATACAATTGAGCAATAAAGAAACCGATAAAATTCACATGTTTAAATTATTTTTTATGGAATCTCTGTAGCTTCTTGGTTTTCCTTATCATTGCGGAACTAACTTGATATCAAGTTAGTCGAATGTTTAATAACAGGATCAAATGAAGAGCGCCATTTTTTGCCTAACAAGTTAGGCAACAAAAAAAGCGGTATATTTGAGTTAAATGTCAATATTTTTTTTAAAACTTGCGCTGTTGTAACTTGACTGAGTTCCTGACAAGGCGGTCCTATTAGTCATCATGAGGGATACCTACGGCCGCTCCTCTTCGACTTTTGTGGGCAAAGAAAGAGGCAGGCGCGTTTAATAACTAAATTATCAATCAACTTAAACGTATAGAGGAAGCCGGCGCATTTAGTCGGCAACCCTAGATTATATTGTAAACTTTATTTGTAAAACACATTTTTAGGCATAACAAATGCTTAAATACCAATTCGGAATGTAAAATATTGGAAAACGAGGAATAGGGAGACCTAAAATAAAATTTAGCAACAACTTCAAACCCAATTACCAATTTTAAAAAAATCTATGCAGATACCAAAAGGACCAGTGGAGGACAGAATGTCATTGAGGCAGCGACAAGGAACAATGCCTTTAGGATGATGATGACTATCGAACAATAAAATTTAAATCAAAAAACGTTGGGAGCTATTTTTAAAATGTCCCAGGGGCTTTCATGTAAAGGAAAAGAATAACTTAAAATTCCAATCATTCCAATTTTATAAGTATTTAAAAAATGTATACATAACTACGTGGCAAAAAGTATTACGTAACTATCACTAAATGAGAGAAAGTATGTGTTGTTTTAAGCACTACTAGTTTCCGCGCCCGCATTACACAACTTTTCCCTACATTACGTTATATTATCTACCGTATGTACGTATGTAACAAGAGAGAGTAGAAAACTGCAATGATGTTGAAAAAAATTTTTCAATAAATTATTTATCAGTATTATCCTGAGATTCGATGACCAATTCACCACTTTCTTGAAAAAATATTTGAGAGTAATACTCAATGTTGTTGATAGCTTTTTTCGTGATACCACAAATAATAAGTAAATCTTTTCACTCCTTGAGAAAGCTGCGTGGCTGAAACCGCTGACTTACAAATATTCACCATATTGCTGCTGGATAACGGAAAATACTGGTACAGGAAAATCACAATTCCAGAAACTAAGAAGGACACGGTGTTCATTCCTCACTGTACACCCCTATTCCTCCACAATTACGTTACACAGCACTTCAGACCTCGACAAAAACTTATAATTGTTTGCTGCGAGATGCGAATTTTAATGAATAATTATGCAAATAAATGTCGTCAGTCTGCCGCAAACGCACAGTGTACACAGAACGAGCAAATAGAATAAGATAAAGAATCTAAGCCTTCTAGGCGTGACGTCACAAAGTTTGTCAAAGTTGAAATATAGCAGGCATTATATATGTGCCGAACCTGCAAAATTTTATGGAATGTCCAAGAATATCTCATCCAATAATATTTGGTGAGAGAAACATTTCTATGCTGTCAAATAGCATTAACATGCGAGAGAACATTTGCTGCACGCGAAGTAAAGTTTTCATCAATCATGCGAAATAGCTTAATTAGAACAAAATTATGGTACATTTAGTTTTTATGTATCATGCGTTTTTCTTGTGTGGGTATGCTAACTTAACGTTAAGTTAGCGTACCCACCTTTAGTGTTGAATATGTCAAGTTGCAGAAATTTTCAAAATTTTCGAATTTGGTATAAATTAGTCTTTAATTCGGGGAAAAACGTCGGGTACATTTAGTTTTTATGTATCATGCGTTTTTCTGTGTGGGTATGCTAACTTAACGTTAAGTTAGCGTACCCACTTTTAGTGTTGAAATATTTCAATGTTGGGCATTAGTAGAAATTTTTTAATTGGGGATAAATTAGTCTTTTAATTCGCGGCAAACATCTGGTACATTTAGTTTTATGTATCATGCGTTTTTCTTGTGTGGTATGCTAACTTAACGTTAAGTTAGCGTACCCACCTGTAGTGTTGAATATTTCAATGTTGCACAAATTTTCAAAATTTTCGAATTTGGGTGTAAATTAGTCTTTAATTCGGCAAACATCTGGTACATTTAGTTTTATGTATCATGCCGTTTTCTTGTGTGAGTATGCTAACTTAACGTTAAGTTAGCGTACCCACTTTTAGTGTTGAATATTTCGATGTTGCACAAATTTTCAAATTTTCGAATTTGGTATTAAATTAGTATTTAATTCGGCAAACGTCTGGTACATTAGTTTTTATTTATCATGGCGTTTTTCTTGTGTGGGTATGCTAACTTAACGTTAAGTTAGCGTACCCACCTTTATGTTGAATATTTCAATGTTGGGCATTAGTAGAGAATTTTTAAATTTGGGTATAAACTAGTCTTTAATTAGAACAAAATTATGGGATACAATATTTTCAATATTTTGATATAAATGGATGCTAACTTTACGACATGTCCAAAGAACTTTCCAGGGCGCGTAAAGAGGGCGGCGTGAGTTGGCCGCGTAGGGCGAGAACCTTCGCCACCCCCGCCCCCCATTCCAGGCGGCCGCCCCGGCGGAGGGAGGCGGGGAGAGAAGTCAACCGCGTTCGAGGTTTATGGTTGTTTTATTTAATTATCACTCGGACATCCTACCTTTTGGATATGCCTGGCCGGGTTTCTCGCGCTCCCCCTCATAACTTGCAAGGGGTGGGGGGCATCTTTGGGCGGTCCAAGGGAGGCGGTTTGAGCCACGTGGTTCTTACGTAAACTAAAATCTCGAATACCCTTCTTTATTATCCCCCCCCGGATCCTACATACTCTCCCTTTGATTCTAATAAATAAATAAGTAAATTTTAAAAAAATGCAGACATCCTCGACATAGCACTTAGAAACTTCCGTTCCGAATTGAAGTCGCTTACGTTCCACGTTCCATGTATTAGATTCTGATCACATTCCAGTTCCCCCTCCATCCCCCTCTTCGATATCCCTAAATACTTAACATATTATAAAACACTTAACAGAAATATGAACATCACAATCACCCCTATTAAAACATTAAAATATCTAACAAATGACCACGCAATACCAATATTCAATATCACAATAATTAAAGAAATAACCAAAATACAAAAAACAAAATTCTAGACTCTTATACTAAACTAAGCAATGTTATATATGCTAAAATAATCCAACTAATTAAATTAAAAAATAAAACCAGAAGGCCCTGAAACTCATTAAGAATACCATCTATCAAAAAAGATTTCGATCATTTAAATAATACTTGCAAACAGGTCTTGTACACTTACAGACAGCACCAATGCACAACCCTATTGCATTCTCTAAACGTAAGAAATAACTCTCTATGGTAATTACAAAACAAAACAAAAACCAACAACAACAAATCCTGAAAAAAATTCAATTCTATCTCTATCAACTAACAGGCAAAATACACTCTCCTAGCGCGAAAACAGAAGCCATAGTAAAACATTTTCAAAATATCTTTACACAAAATAATTCTCCATTTCACACCAAGCACCCCGAAATGCTTCAAACAGCCTCTCCCTCCATCTTTAACATACCCCACAGAATTAAATATATCTCTCTTCGCGAAACAAAAACTCTAATTCAGAAACTCCCAAATAATGAATCCCCAAGAGAGGATAAAATCAGTTCTATAATCTTAAAAAATCTCCCACTCTTAGCCTTAGCCTTCCTGAACAATATTTATAATTCAATTTTGAGAACTGGATACTTCCCCCAAACTTGGAAACACCCCATAAAAATTCACCCCATTAAAATTGAAACCACATAAAAATTACTTCAAAGTAGACAGTTATGGCCCGCTAGTGCCAACACATTCAAAAAACTAATTCTTGCCAGATTAAACCAACGCCTCAAAAACATGAACATAATTCCCAAACGTCAATTCGGATACACTTTTCACCACTCAACTGCCCACCAACTACTTGGAATAAACAACACATTCACTATGCATTTCAGAAAAAGCAACTCACAAAATTTACATTCCTGGACATCACGCAAACATTTGACAGAACTGGTATAATCTATAAACTAATAAAAGCTGGAACTCATACTTACATTATTCACATCAAAAGTTTCCTAACAGACCGTACATTCTCAGTAATAGTCAATAATCACCACTCCACTCCACACATTATCAAAGCATGAGTTCCGCAAGGCTCCCCTTTATCTCCAACATTATTCAACATATACATCTCCGATTTTCCATCGTCAACAATTTCTAATATAGCTCAATTCGCAGATGATGCAGTGGATACTTAGGATACACACTACATAACGTCCGATTACAAATTCAAAACCACTTAAATAAAATTGAATCCTGGGCAAATATCTGTAAAATTCAACTTAATCCTCACGAAACAACAGCAAAATCTTCTTACTCAGAAAGTTTACCTCCCACCTCCGTTAGTAATAAACTGTTCCCCATCACTCGGACCCCACCATCACAACCCATGAAATACTTAGTACTTCACCTGGACACAAAACTAACCTGAAAAAAATATAGATATCAAAATTAAACAAGCAAGAAATAAATTATTCCAACTCCGGGCACTAATAAACAAACACAAATCACTGTCATACACAAACTCTACAACAATTTATAATGCTATAATAAGGCCTCTAAAGCTCTACGCATGCCCAATATGAACAAACTCAACCACCACAAATGTCAATAAAATTCAAGTAATTCAAAACAAATTTATCAGATTTATCACAAACACCCCCTAGTTCATAAGTAATGAACAACTCCATACTGAATTAAACATCAATACAATAATATACCAAACAGCTCCTATGTCACACACTTTTTACCAAAACCTAACAGACATCCCAGCAGCATCCCATTTCAAACTAGTGAAAAATGAAACCAAACCCCGAATAAAAAAATAGATTCCCATTTGAAGCCTCTCTCAAAATCTTAGCCAACCATAATACATAACCCCGAGGTTCTCCCTAGAGTATCCTCTCCAGTGTATGGATTAAGTTAGCTTAGGTATTTTAACAAGCATAAGTCTGAAAAACATCTGCACAGTAATTATATTAAACAATGTATTCCAACTAGAACAAATAAATATGTTAAAAAGGGACCACGTGATTGGGGGCCGGGGATCACGTGGGCGCCCACGGGTGGGGCGGGTCGCGGTCCTTTAAATAAGTGGAACACGGGAACACCGGGACCCTTTTTTGCTGTTTGGCTTGTTTCGCTGTTTAGCTTTTAGCTGTGTTTCTTCTGCTTGGCTCTTTTTGCCTCGTGCTTCATGCTTTTTAAAATTATGGAGACATTGGTAGTTGACTAGACTCGACGTTGCCATCAGATCATCTGGGCATCTGCCGTGAAGTCAGACTTTATTCTGTGCGTCGTCGAGTAGTCGAGGTGCCGCGAGAGAAACGGTTTTCAGCCGACGTTACTTCAAACGAACGATTATTGGCCGTCGGGCGGCACCGCCGCTCACGATGCCCACGGCGCCCGCTCGGGGCTGCGACAAGGCACCGAGCGACATGTTGAGAAGGCCGCATGCCCGAATTGCTTATTGACTTTACCTGACCCACTTGGGAGGCATAATGTACTCTTATCAGCCCGCTGCTGTTGTTGTTGTAGTAACGGCGTCCCTTGTAGGTTTTAAGTAGTAGTAGTGGTCACTAAACTTAATCTATAACTATAGGTTATTCAATTACATGTGTAAATCACGAATTATTTTACTGGTGGACAGGCGAAACGTTTCTTAATGCATGTGTCCTGTTTACCCGATAGACTTTCAGGTGTAAGCAACAGCGAACACTCTCTGAGGAAGAGCCTGGCAGGCGCAAATCGCAGACTATCGCCTTAAAAAGGGTAAGAGGTGGTTGTCGCTGACGAGCACGTGATGATATCCAGTACTCATGATCTCCAGTTCATCATTATCATTCATTCACTAATTCCACAGAGCTTTGACTATTGCCTTTTAATACACATGTACAAATTCAATTTAATGTGCATTCATGATCATTAATATTTTCATTGCAGTAAATTTCAGACAATGTAGCTTATTCCACCTTCTCAACAAACGCGCGCGCGTCCCCCGCCCCCCCACAGATACACCCAGGTGTCTCACAATAAATGTTACAAACTCCTTGTGCACCGACTCATCGTGCCTGAAATCACTTTAACCGCATCAAAAAGGGACCTCCTAAACACTAGTGCTTGAAAAGAAGCCTAGCAATCAGGGAGAAATGTCACGTGTGTAACATCATTATATCAAATTTCCCATCAGAAGCACATTGGCGGAACGTGATCATTCCACCTGGACTAGAAACACGAAACATTTATTCTGAGACATTTTGTACACATTCACTTGGTGTTTTAAAACTTGTCTTTTTTAGTGAAGAGAAACAACAGATTAATTAAGAGTGAATTCTAATGGATCATCAGAATGAAAGACAAGAGATGAAAATGATTAACAGTCTCTCTCTCTCTCTCTCTCTCTCTCTCTTCTTTCTCGTCGACTTCGCTCTATGGGGGGGAGGGCTGCTACGGTAGGCGAGGGGCGCGCGCAGGGCGGCTGGGCGGGCGGGCGTCGCCGGCGCGAGGGGCGCGGCGCGCAGCAGGAGGAGCGGCGTGTTGGCTCCAAGGCCGAGGGCGAGACGCGCAGCGCGCGCCCAGCGCTGGGACGCGGCCGGCGGCGCCGTCCAACGGCAAGACGAGCGCGCGCGGCCGCCGCTGCCACCACGCCGCTGCCGCTGCCGCTCCGGGCCCCCCGCCCGCGATCAGGCGCGGCCACGCGTCGCACGCCCCGACGCCTGCGCCCAGCAGCGCGCTGCGAAGCAGCGCGCAAAGCGCCTTGCTTGCTTTTCCTTTTTGCTCTCCCCCTCTTCTTTACCCCACTCACTCCCCCCTCTCTCACCGCTCCTGTCGAAACGTTCTTTAATCGTTTCGTCCCATTACACTCTGGGCCCTCTTCTCGGTTCATAACTTTTTCAATTATAATTAAAAAAAAATTACATTAATTAGACAGTAGGTCAATAAAAAGTTTTGTGTGATTTGGGGGGGGGGGAGAGAAGTGTGAGCGTAAAAATTAGTAAGTTGGAGTGGGGTGTGTTGAAGAGACGGTGTGAGCAATCCAAGTGTTTATTGGTTTACCTTCTGTACTTGAAGTACAAGACGTGCTGATACTACTGGCAATGTTGTAACAGGAATCAACATCTTGTCGATGCACAGGAAAAGAAACACGTTTTTTTTCTTTAATTTTTAGTTAGATAAAAAATATTGAAGTTAGTCTATTTTTGTTAGAAAAATTCTCAAAATGGTAATTCACTACACAGCCGGACTATAGAGTAAACCCCTTTGTTTATGGTCACTATTTTCAGAGTAAAACCGTTCTTCTACTAAATGAGAATGTTTTAAATGATTCATTAATCAGTTTTCTCGCCCACCAATAATATCGGGTCTATATGGCATATGTCTTCTGGCTAAGGCCAAGTTTTGGCCAAACACTTCTTTTTGAATTCTGACAACTAACTTTGTCTAGCGCAGGCACTTTTATGTTGACAATTTTTATTTGTGCTGTGCAAGTTCATATTAAACAGAAATTTTGAATACGATGAAGTTGTCTTGCTTGTCTGTCCTAAAAGCAGAATTCCATGAAAAAGTATCGATTGAAGTACATTAAAAAACAGTTTCATTACGTAGTATGTATAACTATCGTCAATATATTGAATTATTTTCTAAGGAGTCACGTTAAGTCGGAAAGGCAACGAGATAATCCACAACGGTTCACTACTGCAGGTCCAATGAAACCACTTAACATGTTTTTGTAGAATTACTCCATAATATTCCTAGAAAGATTCGGCAAAAAATTAAGCCAATCGATTTGTCTTCGAGAGGAAGATAGTGAACTATTAATCGCATCTGTATACGCCGCAAGGCTCTCAAAACGTGTTTTAGACGCTTAAAAATAAAAAGTGTTTTTTACAGAAATCTCTCAGAATTTTCCGAATGGGTTTGAAAAAAGTCCCCGATATCAGACAATATTGAAGTCAATTAAATGATAAATGATAGAGCAAAGGGCTGGAGAAACATGCGCGTTTTTCCACAACAGATTCCATTTACGAACTATGGGACGTCCCCCTCTGGCACAAGCCACGTGGGTCTGCTCTCCCGCTCGCCTTCGGCGCGACTCTTTGGCAAGCGCGCCTCGCATTCGATGGCTACTGGGGGCGAGAAGCCCCAAAACTTGTCATCACATTGTTCTTCATACTTGGACGAGTGTCGTCATCAATAAATTAGCCGTACCTGCTGTTTTTATACGCTACGAAGACTACCGGCGCCGCAAGTGAAGCAGTCCTCGCAGCCAACTCCAGGCGCAAGGCGTGTTGGAGGGCGCGGCTGCGCAGGCGACGGGCCTCGGCGACTGCCGACTCCAAGATGGCGCGGCCCCCGGCCTCCGAGTCCCCTGAACTTCCCGCGCACTTCTCTGTCCCCCACACACTTACGAGAACTATCCACCCCGCAAGAAGGGTCCCCTTGGGGAATTTGGGCAGCATGGTCCCAAACGTGTGGCCAATATTTTATTCTCGAGTTTTCTGCGTCTCAATGGACTCTCCTTTCAAATAAATGTTGCAACGAAATGGTCGACTTCAAATTGTCATCTCTGCAGCAATCCTTAGAACACTTCACGGAGAATTGTGTACATTTACTAAGAAAATTATATGGGATTGTTTCTAAGAAATAATTAGCCTTTATATTCGATTGTAATGCCAAAGCACTGTTTTTGAAGCCATTTTCATTAATGCCAATAAACGAGTAGTACTTAGACCTTCTGGTCATTATTTCAGTTTTGTTCGAAAGTTTACTTAAAACGTGTCTTAACACTAACAATTCCATGCATTGAACCCATACAATTGCTTCACCCAGCCATTCACAAAGTACTCTTGTGTTTTGATGTTAAAGTCTCTTGACACTTGAGAGGTTCCCTCTTAACAACATGTAATTTATTGCATTCATGGAAATTAATATTGGAGTTCGCGCGTGCAGGTAAAAGATGTAGAAAATGTATTGTGAAAATTATAGATGAGTTTATTATCGCAACCAAAAAGGACCAATTCTCATTTCCAAGTTTTCAATATGTCAATAAATTGATTTCCGCTGATACCTTATTACATAAGGTCACAAAAATCTTCATTTGTTTAAAAACACTGTATTTTTGAATGTCAGAACGACAGTTACATGTGTGCCACGCAATCAAACAGGAAAATGTACGTAAGTTTCGAAGCTTCATACCATATACTCAGTTCTGCAGTGATTTGGATAACAACTATCGTCATTGACTTATCATCACATTTTACTTTAGTCAAAAATTTCTTCCAAAGTCTTTCTTTATATTTGTATCATTATCAACTGAATTTTAAGAGCATGGGAAACCAAAATTATGAAATAGTTCCAGAACTTCAGAAATATTGGAAGCACGTTTACCTGAAAAACGAGCTGAGAGAGGTGGCTCAGAGCATCAATTGACGTCAAATTGATGTCACTGTAGTGCCTCTGACCGAGATGTCCTTTGTTCGAACCCCGGCGGTAGCAGAATTTTCGACACTAGCTAGATAGCGAGGTCGAGTTATGCCGCTGTCTGGAGGAGAATTCTAGAAACCGGCTGCTGTAATCGGTATTTTCCCGTGGTGACCTATCTTACCCCTTACTTACAAACACTTTTATGCGCTACACTGCTACACATACCTGAAAGTCGGCCGGGAGCATAGGACTTATCCCAGCAGAGGCGATGCCGCGCTGGTGGCACATCCTCGTTTGGGAAAACCCCATTAGCCAACGGTAGGTCGACACCGGATCTCATCATCCCTCTCTCATGATAAAACATGGACTACACTTACGGGACTAATTATCTCAGCCGTTGACGCGCCCGGAAGCACTTTGAAATCAACCAACCAACTTTGAGAAACGACAGACTAATAATTATTCTCTTTATGATAAACATAAGCATTGTACTTTTCCCTGTATTCTTTAGTTAAATAGATAATCGATATTTCGTTTGCTATAACTACTACTTCTACTTTAATACTCGTATGTATTTTCTTCCAAAACTATCTTTAAATTATCTACAAAATTATACGTTAGTACATTTGTCAAAACAGCTAGTGTATCGTATCAGAAGAGATATAAAGTGTCAATTTAGTGGCACGTGCCTAAATTCATGAATTTATCGCTGAATTCAATTTTAGAATGACGTTGAAATCGACTTTTTGCTGCCAGATTTCATTACAATCGAAACAGGAACTTCATTTTAAAGAAATTGGCGGTCAAGAGAAAACACTGTAGTGAAATCGTGTGATATGATAAAAAAGGAGGTAGGTAGTCCTTTTATTGCTATATTGTATAGTATTTATACTCGTTTGTTATTGCTTTCTCTAAATTCTAAATATGATTATTACTTGATAATAAATGTAGTATTGTACCTTGTCTCTGAATTCTCTAGCCAATAATTAATCAATAACGGACATATGTTTTCAACCAAAATTATCTTCAAATTGCCTACGAAATTATACATACTGGGTTAATTTCTCAATCACCACAATCTAGTTTAAATAAGTTAAATACTTTTTCATAAAACAATGAGTTAATACTTTTATTTTACACACTCATTCTTTCAATTTTGCATCAAGTGTTTCAACCAAGGTTGAAAATTGAAATAGTGTTTGTTCCATTTTCCAACAAAGAAAAGTATTCGAGAAAGAAGTGTGATTTTAAAATTCTACGTTGTCTAAAGCAATTTAAAGTGATGAAAAACTACACAATCGTTACTTCTGTACTCAGAATTCTCAACATTCGACACGGAAAACGAGCATCCACATATTATGGGAATAGTATATATTTTTCGTAATACTGATAGTATAATTTCGTAATTTCTGTTATATCGATGTAACGCATCCAAACAGAGCAACGAACGGCTCTCGTTATGGATTTTTTCAGTTCACCGTCCTTTAAAAACAATCGAAACAAACGAGTTGTAGCTCCTCTTCAAGAAAATGTATTTATTATTTATATATTTTTTCTCAAAAGAAGATAGAAAGACGAAAACTATTGAAAGACACGCGGCGGATATAACAAATAACGGATTTAGGTGGTTTCTTGCTCTATATTCTAATGATTCCTACTCCTCACTGAATATTATTTGTTATTGATTGGGAAGGACCAGAGGAGAGGAAACCGTATAAAGAAAGTGTATTGGGTATATTGCGTTGAACGCACCACCTACGGGGAATGCGTTTGTCTCTTGAACAAACAGTACTACGATGGATACAACTCAGAGCTCAAGTGTTTTCGTCGAAACACATTTTATTTACTAACGTACTATTTCTTTCCCTTTTTTCAAATAATTTCTTGTTACAATGTATTTGTTTTTACGACAATTGAGAGGCTAGTAAAGTAACTTTACAGTTATCCCTTGGTCTTCTTTCTTGATGGGACTCTATATAATTTAAAAGTTCGCCCCCATGGCCTCGGCTTATATTGTTTATCTGAGCTATCTTAAAACCATAGATTTTATGTCTCACCTAAAGAATCTATTTCGAAAAACCCGTATATTCTGAATATTGACTTAACCTACTGCACACCTATGATATAATTTTCTCCTCTTAACGCGCCTTATTATCTGTTTCTAAAATTTACACAGGGATCCGAGCGTAGTCATGTAAATGGCTAGTTAATTAACCAAGGCGAGTTGGGGTGAGTAGCTTATTTACCAGGCCAAAGGATGTGTTTATGATATGATGGGATAGGTTATGGGATAAGGATAACAGTCGTAAGAAATGTGCTGTTTTCATTGTAAGCGGTCTACTCCTACCCTAGTCAAGCTCTAGGGTAGAAAGTTGGGAAGGCGACAATAGTTGACGACGTGAGTGATGTGTTCTGACATTCTTAGGGAGGTGTTTCTGGTGTTCAGGGCGAATTTTGCCAAGGCCGAGAGATTTTGCGTATTTTAAGGAAGAAATTGCTTGGGCCGCGTAGGAGGGGGATGGCGATGATCCATCCAGTTGGGAGGGATTGGTATAGGAGGAAGGGGTAGGAGGAAGAAGTGCGTTGGTTTGAGTGTGTGTAGTTTGTACTGGTTGTCGTTCGAGTCAGTGAGTCGAGCCTTGCCTGTGCGTAATTATGTAGTTCCTTTAAATTATAATTTCCAGTCCAGTTAAAATATTGTCTATTTTGAGTCTGGTACTAGTTTTGTCTGCATATAGTATGCTTTACGCTTGTTGCATAGAAGTTGGTCAGGGGTGGGATGAATTTGAAACTTGTATATTGGTTGATTGAATTGATTTGGATAAAGCTGTCTTGATATGGACGATAGCGTAAATTGACGTGAATGATAGAAGCGCATAATTCATGGTGAATGGATTTTCTTGGATAGATGTTTTGTAAGCTTCCAAGTTTGTGCCGAATATTGTGAGATGCCAGGATAGGGTGTGTGTACACAGTGTGCGAAGAAGATGATTTTGGGGCAACCGGATGTAGTTCGTGGCGGACGCATGGAGTTCGGTGTGTGTGAGGGGAGAGGTCATACGGCGCGTATTCCAAAATTAAGCTCCGATGGCCAATATGCCACAATTTAACTGATGGTTTACCTGAACGAAGTTTCACGCATGCTGTCTCCCGACACTTGAAAAACTACTCCAGTGTTGGTTTGATTTAGTAGTCGTTTGCCAGTCGGTGAGAGTAGATCGCAATGGTCGAGACAATCAGAGATCCCGCTAGTTGTAAAGTGTGCGGTGAGATTAGATTTTTGCTGGAAAAAAGATCTTCAGGTGCTGAAATCCATCGTGAGTTATGCCTGGTATATGGGCCTGGAATTAGTGACAACCAAGTTCGAAAATGGTGTCAAAAATTTCGAAATAGGCGCACAAATGTGTACAATGAACAGCGGAGTGGCAGGTCCAGTATTAGTTGATCGTCGACATCGTTGAACAAGTGCACCAAAAACGTGGAAGAAATTGGCTATTGACGATTAGTGATCTGGCAAATGAGTTCCCAAATGTTGCTCACTCCTCAATTTATAGCATTGTCACTGAACAGCTGGGATATCGGAAACTTTGTGCGAGATGGGTGCTAAACATTGTTCACTGATCTGACTAAAGATCGTATTGCAGTTTTGCACAAAAATGCGTATTGCAGTTTTTGGAAAGCTGGGTGTAGGTAAGGTAACAAGGTGGTAACAAGGTGGAGGTAATTTGTTTTCCCACATTGTTACGGGCAACGAAACGTGGATATTGTTTACCAACACAAAATCGACACAACATTTAATCTAGTGGCGCCAGACAAGTTCACCCAAACCAAAGAAGTTTAAGAAATCTCCGCTTTTAAATTGAAAAATTATGACTACCGTACTTTGTGACGAAAAGGGTATCCCTTTGATTGATTTAATGGACCAGGGGTCAATAATTACAGCTGGCGTCTACTGTGAAACTTTAACCAAACGACGTGCGATCCAAAATCGAAGCAGCGGGAAACTAGTACATCATAATCCTCCTTCACGACAACGTATGACGTCACACTGCTGTCGAAACCAAGGACAAAATTAAAGATTTTCGTTGGGAACTTTTTGATCGCCGTCCACTCACTCCCGACTTTGTACCAAGCAACTATTTCCTCGACTTCTTAATTTGGGAAATGTCCTGACTTGGTACGTTAATTACGAACAGTCCTAGGTTTGTTGTTTTGTCGTCGTATTATTTCAACACATAAAACCTGGTGATGTATTAGTCAGAAACTTACTTTATTAGCGGTGTCATGTTCTGCCTAGACGGGACTTTGATGGGAACCTAGCTTCTATCTTCACAGTTCGCACCGAGCAGCCGTGCCGTGAACATCGTACGCCACAGCTCTCTCACTGCGTAGTGTGTTTAGATTCAGTGTCAAAACTAAGTTTCGCTTGCTACAGCAATCTACGTGTCTATTTTAAATATTATACATTGTTACATCAAAAAACAGTTAAATTTTCAACTAGTATTATAAATATTTACCACAAGTGAGTGAAAACCAACCCGTGACCGCGAGTGGCGAAATGAACGTCCAAGTAGCCCCGAGTCGAGGTCAACAGCACATCAGAAGTGTTTGTGAACGCTATGGATACTTATATGCAAGCAACAGAACAGTGCATTCTCCCAACAGCACATTTCAAACTTTACAACAACAGCAGCAACATCTCCAACTCCTTCATCAGCCCAAAAGCACCACTACTGCTGCTTCAACAGAAAACCCACAGCGCAGCAAGGGCAACCGTTATCGCAGCAGAACCGCCCCAAACTACCTGCCTCAAGAACACCAAAGCGAGGAGATGCACGCACAACTTCCAACGAAACGCTTTCAAACTAAGTAAACGAAAGAGAAATGATGATGAAAACTCTATGCATTATACAATGTCAAACTTCATCGCGTTTCGAAGTGCTTCAAATCTCTTAAGACATGGATCTAAGTATCCAGAGCAGACATTAAAAATTCCGCCCATAATTATGCACAACGTACTTGACTACAACAATGATTCCGACATTAAATCAGTCGTCAAATGTGATTTCACAACCAACGAAGCCGGTGATCACCTAAAAATCATGCTCACTACAATAGAAGATTACCGTAATTTTAGACATCACTGTGTTGAGAGTAAAAACAATTCTATTCTTTCCGCGACCCTTCTATAAAACCTTTAATGCTGTGTTGAAGGGCATCCCCATGTTACTCGGAAGCTGACATTTAAAAAGAACTTGAACTCAAATACCGTACCAAAGTGACTAGATTATTTGACAAAAGAAAAATCAATCGAAATTTGTGCTCTAGAAATAAAAGACAATAAAGAGGGGAAGTCAATTTTAACTTTAAACCGCCTGATGCATTGCGTCATACAAGTTCAACTAGACAAATCGAAACTACCCAATACAAGTAAACGTTGTAAAGGTATGGACACTCGCAAGCAAACTGCGACTCACTCCGAGGTGCGTTAGATGTAAAGAGTCACACCACTATTCTCAATGCACAAAACCAAAAAGTGACAACCAAATTGCGTAAACTGTGGCGAGGAGACACGGCCAATTACAAGGCTGTCGCATTTTCAAAGAAACTCAGCAAACTCGTTCAAACCTCTAAATGAACGCAGTCAGGGTCAGAGCCACAACGCGCCGCGCGCAACAATCCCTCTCGATCCATCCAACATTTAGCCCTCGCGATTTCTCCCCTTCCAAAAGCAATACCCGTGGTCACCGGTTCAATCTTTGCAACCCAAATGCAACTGATGTATCCCAATCTAATAACCACAATAGTATCACAAGTACTCAGCTATAATCCGCAATATTCAAAATATTAATACAGTAGTGTTATAATTTCCATAATGGCAAATAAAACACTTTAATGAATGCGAATGCAAACGAATTAAAAGACAACAATCAAAATGAAATTTTTCTTCACGAACACAGAATCGATATTGCATGCATAACGAAACCCACTTGTTCCAAATGAAAAATTCAACATTTCTGGTTATAAAAATATAGAAGTGACAGAATTTCAAATGTTGCAGCGGGGGGTGTTTTTGATTGCTTTTTCAACCCGAGTCAAACATCAACGTCACTTAGCCCCAACCTTCTAACCTGGAAACTGTGTCAGTCACCGTAACCACAGATAATAAAGATAAACATAATAACAGCTTATAACCTCCGAATAAACCATTTCCAGTAAAAGAAACAAGGAAATATTTAATACAACACCAACGTCTACTAGGAGTTCTCTCATTCCTCTTTACTGTTTACATGTCGGATTTACCACAGTCCAGATATACAGAAATCGCCTTTACGCAGATGACAGCACTTTTTACCTCATTCAGACATTAAGCTCGGCCTTCGACATACATACAGGATTGACCTAAATAACTACATTAAATGGGCTTCAAACTGGAAAATAAAGATTAACGCATCTAAACTCAAGCAAAAATATTCACACTCCGCAAACCTCCTCACCACCCCTCCTCAGCTTCAAAACACAATATAGAATGGATGAGTGGAAATACACCAGCAAAATACTTAGAGACTACTTGACACCAAACTTAACTGGAACAACACATCAAATCTATAGCAAGATTAAAACTATGCAAAAAATATCCAAATTTTTCCAATAATAAATAGAAATTTCGGACTTAGCACTGACTGCGGCTTAATCATCTATAAAACAATAATAAGACCACCTCACATACGCCTGCCCGATCTGAAATAACGCCGCAAAAACAAACTAAAATAATAAAATAATTCAAAATAAATTTCTCAGAAGATCATTAAGCTCCTTGGTTCATAAGCAACACACAAATCCAAAATGAACTAAATATATCATCCATTAGAATATAAATCTTTATGACTCATAAATCTTCTCATCTCTTCCCCCAATCGCGCAGTACAACAATATTCCAAGCTAGGTAAAACATATGGTCATCAAAAAGATAAGATCACGATTCCGTGAAGACTCCCTTCGTCACCTTAAATCACCTACCCATTTCACTTTCCAAAATTCCCACCTCACTGACACCTCTCCTCAAAAATTATCACTTATATACTCTAAAACTGTTATCCACAGTTTCTTTCTCTAAGTATATATGGTACATCAGACCCCTGAGAGAGGAGTAACGCATGCGGATGTCCATCCTAAAAGTTAATGTGTAAATTTTTTGTATAATGAACACCCTGAAAGGCAGAAAGCCGAGCAGGTAGAAATAAATTTTTTTTAAAAAAAAGCTTCTATCCTATCTAGCTGTCGCTCCACAGAAGTGAAAGTTAGGGAGGGCTGAGAAAAGAAGGCGCAGTTATGCGTCAATCTTCAGTTAAACCAAGTCGGTTCCTTAGTCGTTGTTGAACTAGGATTGTATATCTGGCTTGAATCTTTCTGGAGTTCGTTTGTGTAATCCTAATCAAGTTTTGTCACGGAAAATGTCAACTGTAGGAATGTATATTGTCCTACAAGTGGTCTAGGTCCTGTCTGAATAACGCAAGGTTTCGTGAGAAAATTTTGTGTTAGGATTTCTTAGGTTGAAGTAGTCTAGGTTGTCTATTGGATGATGTATTGAGTGAAGGTGCAAGTATCACTTTCATTTGGGCGAGGGGGTTGCTGGGTAGTTGCTGATAAAGGAGGTTCTGTTGAAAGAGGGAGATAATTGAAGACACAGTACAAAACCAGATAATAATAAAAGGAAAGTATCGAGAAAAATTACAAAAATGTTTTACACTTTAAACTGAAATTAATCATATTTGCTCGTGTTAGATGAAGGAAGGGAACAATGTGGAAATTTCATAGCATTTTAAAGTGCAATAGGTTTAGTAGAAATAAGTAATAACTGCCTACCTAGTGAGAAACTCTGCATGATAATCCCACCATTCCCAATCCTTTCCATTAAGAAGAAAAAATGAATGAATATGTTTCTTAGTAAAACAATGTATAAATGTAAGTCGTACTTAACAGAAAATCAAACAAAAATAAAAACAATGCAATTGATACTGGAAACAAATTTCAATGAAGGTTTATTCCAGTAATTAGAGATATGTCCTTCGAACAATTACTCTTCCTTAAAACAAATGAAGTAATTATTCAATCTCTTGACAGCTTAGCTTTTCTTGATAGTCCACAAAATATTAAAAAAGAATTTTACCTCTGTGGAAGCCAAGAAAAGTTTCCATGCGAAAATACAGGAGGGGGCAAGTGCAACCACACTCTTTACAATATGATTTAAGTTCCTGGATTGTTATGAGGAAACAGAGGGGTTTTCAATGGAAGGGCGACAACTTGCTGGGGTGCGAAAATTTTTTTTTTTATTATTATTATTCTGTTTTTTACAATCTGTTTTCTTAACAAAAATTCAAGTAATGTGTTAATTATGCATTAAATGAAGCTAGAGTACAACGTCATGTGGTTGTTTGGAAGCGGAATGGTAATTCCAGAATATCGTTTTCAGTCGGTGTACTTCCTCGCTATTATCCAATAGATTGATGGCTGATGGATTTGGATGTTTTGTTAACCGCTCTTGTAGGTGGTCTAGTCTGAGTGATTTCTTCATATATATGGGTATCTTGAGGTCTGACGTAGTTGTCATTCGTTACGTACCACGGTGCATTGGCTAGTCTCTAATGCATTTTGATTCGAATCTTCTGAGTATTCAATGTTTGACTTGCTAGCGGATCCCCAGAGTTCAATTCCGTAGCTCCAGATAGGCCTGATTATTGATTTGTAGAGGAGTACTTGTTGTCTGAAAGAAAGGTTTGAGTGGCGGTTTGATGAGCCATGATAATTGGAGAATCTGATTGTGCTTCTTTCTTCTTTCAGTTATATGGTCCTCCATGTAAGCCGTTTGTCCATATGAAATCCTAGATATTAATGCAAGATAGTTGTGCTAGGTAATACATTGTTTGCTGTACTTAGGACACTCCTTTTGGATAGGGTAAATATGATATTTTTTAGATTGGAGGCATTTACTTGAATACGCCATCTTTGTACCCAATTGTTCACATGGTTCAGATGCTCTTGGAGATTTTGTGATGCTTGGAATGGGTCTTCATGCACAGCCAAAATTGCTGTGTCGTCCGCAAACGTTGCAGTGGTAGTCCTTTCATTTGTTGGCAAATCATATGTGATATAAAGGCATAAACAGGACCCAGCACACTGCTTGAGGGACTCCTCATTTAATGGGGTGAAGGATGATAATTCTTCTTGATATTAATTTGTGAGTGTCGTTAGATAGATATGACTTCATCAGTAGTAATACGCCGATGGGGCAGAGTAGATTAATTTTATACAGAAGTCCTTCGTGCCATACCTTGTCGAAAGCTGTTGTATATCAAGAAATACGCTGCGCAGTAGCTTTTCCTTTCGAGACTGTTGAGTAATATTCCACAACTCGGTGCGCTTGTTCGATAGGTTGAGTGCTTGTCCTAAATCCGAACTGGTGTTCGGATTATTCTTGCAAGAAGAGTTTTAAACGTTGGAGTCAAAGATTTTTTCGAATACCTTTGATAAGATTGGAAGCAAGCTTATTGGGCGATAAGATGATACATCGTAGGTGGTTTTCCTGTTTAGGTATCGCTATGATCTGTGCTATCTTCCATGTCCAGGGAAAATGGTTGAGTCGGAGAATCGCATTGAAGAGCAAGGTGTAAATTCACAATAGCATTCGTTGATATCCTGCAAGACTTTGCCTGTGATTAGGTTCGTAACCTGGCTTTTGTTAGGATTTATAAAACGCTGAATAGTTTCTCTTACTTCATTAGAAGAAAAAGTTGCGTTGGAAGCGATAATTGACAGGGAGCATTATTAAATCGAAGTACTTCTTCCTCAATTGCATTGGTCCATGGAGTTAAGGTTCAAATACGGAAGAGATGTTCACAAATCGTTCACTTTTCTCTATTGCACTTCTTGCCCATGTTCCACTCTTCTTCCTTAATAGGTGTATTTGAATTTGTGGGCGTTGATTTTTCTTACTAGCCCTCCAGATCGAATAGTTGTTGTTGAGTTGCCGTTAGTGACTGTACATATAGTGCAAATGATTCATTTCTGAGTTGTTTCAATATGCTTCAGCTGTCTGGAGGCTCTATTAAGTTTGTTCTGTCTTCGAGAGTGCCTGGTTGTCATCCAAATACGTGTAGCCGCGTTTCTTCTGCTGATTTTTTCTCTTATTTATGGGATTGTTGATTGCTTACTTTGAACAATTTGAGGCTGTGCAGTCCCAAGCGGCATGTGAGGAGTAGTCAGACTGTTCTGTGGCTTCTTCGATATGCTCGGGTTTATGCAGTGGCACATTAGCATGTAATCTCACTATCATTAATTTCCACGAAATATTTGTCCCAGTCTGTGATTTGTTGTAGAGTTTGTGGCGGGGGAGGATTTGTGACACTGTAGCGATGTGCAGTATACAGGGCAAATGATCTGACGACCATATCCAGATTTGTTCTAACGAATTTTATCAATTTCAAATGTAGAAGGTCTAGAATTGGTCCGGTATTTTGTTCTGTCCAGTAAGGCCAATATGTAGGTCTCAGTGGACACTGTTGTAAGATTATTTCTAAGAAACGACAATTGTACAAGGCGTCTACCCTTTGGTGTATTTCAGTCTGACCCCCAGTGGCACATGTTTTGCATTGTAGTCGCCAACTACTATGAATTCTTGTCCGATAATTGTTGAGAATGTTTCGAACATTGCCTCTGAAATTTATGCTTAGGGTACAGTATATCTGCAGTACTGTTTATTGGGCCATAGATTGAGTTGCGACAGAGGTTGCCTGCAGGTATTCAAAGCATTGAATCTTTAGTTCATGTGTTTGATTTTGTTCGCGTAAATAATAATGGCAGTTCCTTCTGGCAGTACCGATCTGGATGTTGTGTGTATGTAGGTCACCATAGCCCAGGGATTGAAATTACGATTTCTTGGTGAAATTGGGTTTCGCTAATTAACATAAGTCATTTTATTAATTCGAGGAATAAAATTATTCTATGTTTGTGCTGTGGGAGGCCTTGCCATTCCAGGTTGCTATCTATAATGCACTGAGGTTTTCAACATGCGTTTAATTTTGAAATTAAGAAATCGTGAGCAGTATTTAGCACTGAACTTATCTGTGTCTTGCTTGCTGTAAGTATTTTTTCAAATCTTGGAATAAATGATCATGTATACATTTCCGATATCTACTGGTCTGATTGGTTAAAGCTTGGTAACGATCGAACATTTTTTACTGGCGTTAGTATTATTGCAAGGGATCCGACGGGGACCTGAGTAAGAGTTTAACACCTGGAAATGGTGTGTACTGTTCTTGCCTAGTGTTTTCTTTCCTCGGAGAGTTTTTTGTCGATCCTGTTGGTATGTTCTTTTGATAAGGTCTTTGTATACTTCTGCAGCCTTTTGTAGTTGTCGTGGGTGTCCTTGCCGCAACGTGCACATGTTGGGTTTGTGTTGTTTTACTTTGTTACACATTGCGTAAGGTGTGCTTCTCCGCATTTCACACATCTAGGATTCGTTGCAGTCGCACGACTATGGACTGACTTGGCATCCTATAGCATTGCACTATTTCTTTCTTTTATACGGCGTTCGAACTTGACTTGGGCATCGCATTAATGTAGTAATTTTGTAGATATTGCTTATTCCGCCGTGGTTCAGTCGGACGTAGAAAGGCATGTTGGGTCTTTGTCAACTATGGCGAATGTTATGAATGTTCCTGACTTTGTGACCAAGTTCCTCAAGTTCACTTGAGTACTCTCTGCTTCAACAGATGGTGTAGTGCCAAGGACAATTCGAAACTCTTTCTTTTTTTAGTTGGTACGTTGGTACATGCTTTTTTTTCATTTAGGAATTTATAACTGCTCTGTAGCTTTCTATTGTCCTGGTTGACTTACTTCATTGTTACATTTATATGTAAATGTATTTTGCCCGATGGCTCATGTAGTGACTCGTGTAACGAGGCACTTTTACAACATTAGGAATAAATATAGGCGGGGTTTTGTTGGAGCTGTATCTTCATCATATCGTTTGCTTGTTGTCTGTTTCCGTGTTGTCGGAGTTTTATAATGCTTTGCAGTGCTCAAACCTGTTGCTTGTTTTTATTTCACTCGTATTTGGCGCTTGCTGTGGGTTACGATACCACGCTGTCACGTCGTTTACGCTTAGCAGAGCGAACAACTTGCCATTCAGGTAGAAAAGTAGAATGCACTGTAGCTGATTGTTGATGTCGATGGAATTACACTGTCTCCGAGAACGCGGCGTAGCATTTCGTGTCTTCTGCTTGCGATAATGCGTAATTGTAAAGTTGCGTCGATTGTTCATAGCGTTGAACTTAAGCTGTGCTTCTTGGAGGTCTTGTTGCAGTTGGTGGATTGGCACTGGTATGATCGATTATGAGTTGTCTCTGCTGCTGGTGTATTCACCAGCTGTATTCACGGCCGCTGGGTGATGTAGTTCTCTTCCGCCATCCTGGGCCCCGTAACCGAGGGCGGGCCGTAATCGCTGCCCTGATCGAAAGCGGACTTTCACTGCACCGCTGGACACACAGTATCACCGATTATAATAACTGTTAATAATTATAATGTACTAGGAGAACGGTCTCATGATAATGCGCGGAGCACTGCACACACTGGACACACACTTCACCGTTTATATAATCTGTTTCACTAGTAGAAAGGGGTCTCACTGGTAACGCGCGGAGCGGAGCAGCTGGCACGTCCGACCTGCACCGCTGCCGGCTTGGAACTGGGGTGCGAAAATGAAAAAAAATATTTGTATACTAAAAAGTATTGGATTATTTTACGTACCTTAAGAAAAGCAATTCCGAACCAAAAAATAATAAAACTACTATTTTCACCTTGGAGTAATAAATATCGTTTGTTGCCATTAGAAACTATTCAGTAGGCTTAGCCTTCACTTCGGTACACAGGATTGTTGCTCAAGCGATGTTTACGTATTGAATATCTTAGCGAGTCGACACCTTAAATTTAATTTCGAACGGTGTATTATTTACAATATGAGTTTACAGTTGGGCATTGATGTACAGACTTCCAGATACCGCCGACATTTAAATCTTGCGTCTGGATTCTGATCGTTCGCAATTGTCGAGTGACTTGCGCTATTCTTTCTCTAATTTTAAATTTGGTTGCTTCTTTAAATTCATTCACATGGTATTGTAAGCTAGCGCGTTTTGATTTTTGTTGTTCATTTATTTCAAGCTATTTTACTTTAGTAAATTTAAAAACTTTGTTCTTTGTGTTGTGCCATAACACAAGTTTTCCCCTTCTACCATTGCGTACCCGTAAGAAAACTCTCACGTCTTAAACCCCACACTCTTCCCTCTCCTTCTATTTTCCTTCTATGAAGAAAAGTTGTTAACAAAACGTATTTATTTATTTATTTAAAAATGTATAAAGGTAACTTCCAATGTACTAAAATATTGTAATGTCAAATAAAAATAAAAAAACAATGCGAATGATGCTGAAAAGAAATTTTCAATAAAACTTCACTCAGTATTATCGAGATATTTCTGGGAACAATTTCACAACACTCCCTTAAAAATATTTTAAGTAAGTATTTTATATTCTTTGAATGTTAGCTTTTCGCTTTTCGAGATATCCACGAAAATATTTAAAAAGGTTTTTACTCTTGAGAAACCTAGTGACTGAACACCTGACTTGAAAGTTTCACCAAATCACTACTGATATAGAAAATAATGGTACGGGTTAAACACAAACCAAACCTATCAAGACACGTCTTCTCTCTTCACTGTACACCTACATCCCTCCACAATTCAGTACACGGCAGACCTCGGTACATGGTAGAGCTCGGCAGAACGTGAAATGAATGATTTCGCTACAGCACAAGAAACAATCTTCGTCGCTATCAAGCAACCATTAATAAACAAAAAATAAACGCCGTCGTGACAGTGGTTCCAGAGGTGCATTGAACCAGGGTGGCAAAAATTAGAATACGTATTTAAAACTTTGAATGAAACAAAACAAAATTTGTAAAATATCAGTTAAAGAGCAATGTACTTTTAGCCATGCGAGTTAGTAAACTACGTAGAAGTATAACCATAGATACACAAAGTTGTGTATTTCACCTGTCACATGAACGAAACACATCAGTTTATAGGGCGGTTTTTTTGAAAATTGATATTCTCTCATTGATCTGGAGGAACTGCGAGCGTGAAACGAATATGTCGATTTTTTGCAGTACTTTACATAAAGACTCAACATTTTCAAAATTTTCTCAAAAATAGCTTCAATTTAATGAAACTTTTCCATGAATTGAAACTCTTAAAATAACTGCGCGGTTCTCATTTTCGTAGAAATTCCTGATTTTTCGAGAATTGTCAAAGTTTGTTATTTTTTCGGTGACTTTCTACAACTACTATATTGCAGATACATATGTTTCTTAATAAAATCATGTTGAAAGACAGATCGTGAACTAGATCTTGATCAAGTAAAAATTTCAGAAAATGTGACTAACGTTTACGTAGTTTTGCGTGAAATATAAACAATTTTCAAACAATTATTTTATCAAAAGTGACTCCGGTTTTACTCATACGTAGCAAAGAGAGGTAAAAAAAATAGTCCTAGTCTTATTTTCGCAACCGATGCACATTTCAAAATCAAACTGCAATTTCCAAAATTGCAAAACAATTAACACTGCAAAAGTACAATGTTGAAAGTAGAGATTTTTGTGTTAAATCAGTTCTAAAAATAGATTTTTAAGGAGGGTAATATAGTTTGTTTTTTGTAATCGAGTAGTTTTCATGTAATTTCCGATGTAAGTTACTGCAATTTACAAAAATCAATTCTCAAAAACGGACGAAATTTTTTCTTTATTTTTTAAATATACAGTAAAGAACGCTTAACATAGTACAAGTTCAACGTTTTGAATTTTCAATTTTTTTAAAACAATTTGTTGCTTCTTGGTGGACGCAACGCGTCTCTGAATCCCTTGGGCGTTGAGAGCCTGGCACAGAGTGATCCTCCGCTATTATTCTTGTTAAGACGCGTCATGTCGCAGTCAATCAGTTTTCTCCCTTCGACCAGGCGCTCGGGGCCACAGGGTTTTTAGATGCAACCCAACCAGGTACCCGCGAAATCTCGAATTCTCTCCGTGAATCATAGAGCAGACTTAAGGAATTCAGCTAGCGACACCAGCAATTGCTAATGTTAGGAAATTGTGAAAAAATGTGAGCCATTTTAGCACCACTAGTTTTACCAAAGTTATGTTTCACTGTTTTGAGCAGTGGCAGTCGTAGTGGTGCAAGAGTACCCAAAACCTTTCAGACGCATTTTCACTTTTGATTCTTAATTATGACAGTATATGTAAAAATGCAGGGTGACACCAAATCTTCTCGGGCATAGCTTGAGACGCCATTAAAAATGACAGAAAATATCATAATTTTGAAACAGACGTATCCTTACACACTTTTTGATATCTCGTTCCGTTTTTGAGTTAGGGTGCACTGTTTGAATAAGTGAAGTAAAACGTTGCTCTGGAGGTATATCAATGGTCATTTGAAGCAAATTTGAGTAAAGAGCCCCGCGATTTCATCTCAGATTCTGATGCAATTTTGTATGCCGAGTCCCACATATCTCAAAGGAACTTCTTTGAAGTTATAGCTTTATAAGAGAAATGAGTTTTATAGTGGTTTCTTTGACGCCGTTTTACAGTATGGCCATTAGATTTTTGCAACTTTGGGGAATATTTCTTTCTCCCTTATAACTAAACAAATAAAACAGCCCACATGTACTTTTTTGCACTTCTTATTTGAACTAATATTAACTTTCCATTTATTAATATACAATGGGTAAATTCCAGCAAAATACAACCTCTAACTTACTTAGTTCAATATTGAAGTTATTTATTGGCAGTAATACAGGTACAATTTATATCGTAACCACGCCCTTCGTGTGGTTGCCCCGACTCGCCTGATTACCTGCATTTCGTCCAATCCAGCGTTGCCCCGGCTGCTCGGTTCGCAGATTCGCTAAGGGAGGCATTCGTGTTGGATTAACTGTAATACTAACACTACATTTCAACACATGGTTTCATTTTTAAAAGGTGATTTTAATGTTCCTTTTTCAATGATTCAGCGTCTGGCTAAAATTAATCCTTATATCTAGCTTATCTCATATGGCTGCTCGAACCAGAGTTCATCATCGGCTGCCGGGCAGTTTCCTCCCCGGCGGTCACGACCTTTCCTGCGGGAGCGGCGGCTCCGCGAGCGCGGACCGAGTGGTCGCCTCCCCCTTTGCCCTTAGGGGTCGAGGCGGTCGGGGCGACGGGCAGCGGGTGGCGGTGGCGTCAGCTGGCGCCAAGAGCGCTGCTCCGGGCTCCGGCGGAACGGTACGCCTCTGCGTCAATCGCTCGTGGCCGGGCACTTGCAATCGTGGCCCTCTGCGTTCATTCAGAATCAGAGGCGGTGATGCATTCGCTGGCCTCCCCGCGCAGTCCAAGCAACTCGCCCCCCCCTCGGCAAGGCTACCTACTTCTTGTTGTCTCCCTGTTCGAAATCGGAATCGGAATGGCAGAGCTAGCGTCTTGCAGTTGCCTCCTCGGCTTCGCGACTCACGTGGCCCTCCCCCGCTTCATATCCCGCGATTGGTGAGCGCGCCAAATTCTGCGATACTCGAACGTCATCCAAGTTCCGAAAAAGTGTGCAGCACCGATGCGGCGCTCGGAGACAGAGGCGGCCTTATTTTGCCCGTGAGTCACCGGGCGTGCGGGCTGGCCTGGGTTGTGCCGAGACAGTAGGGCTGCATGCCTCAGCCACCCCAATGCTCCGAAAACGCTTGCAGATAGTGGACACCTACACGTTTCCTGGCATCTTTCGCTGCAACGTTATATTCAATATAATTTTATAAAACACCTGACGCGTGCGACCGTCCCATTACAATATATATCTTTATTTATCATTGAATGAAATATATGTCTGTGTGTGAGGGGCCTTATGTTTCAAATACACCATTTTTAAAATTCGTCAAATCCTCAGAGGTTCTTAAAAAAACCGGCCCTGTCTTCTTAAAACGAACATTCAGACATCGTAAGCTAAGTATTGTAAGCAAATGCTAAGCATTGTAACTGGGTTTTCTAGTTCTAGCGATGTAGATGTAGATTTCCCCCACCTACACACAAGCGGAAAGATTAAATTATAGAAATCACTGTTTGGTTATGAACATGACGATAATGATCCAAAAGTCAGTTTCCGCATACCGTATGAATTGTATTTCCGTATAGACGACTATTATTGTCAGCAGTTTCATCTATAGATGAAAGGCTTTAATTACTTAAAGAGCAAAGTTGTGCGTTTAATTTTGTATATTATTTCAACAAACTAGCACTTTCTTTAGAACAGACATGTTAAATAATGGAATGTACCTATAATTTAAACTGACCGATGAGACTGATGCAGGTAGTTCAAAAGATATAAAAGTAATAGAACATGCAGATGAACTAGATTTAATCACGAAATTTCTCAAATCAAAATTGTCAATAATTGAAATATTAGACTTCTTATACCTAATTAAATTAACTAGCCCATTCCCTAATATTACTCTTGCCAGTTGGCTTCTATCGCCGCCCAAAATACTTTTTCTTGAAATTTTCTTAATTTTTCGGCTTCCTAATAAGAGAACGGAAATATTATTTTAAGCATATTAAAGAACAGTGAAACCTCGTCCTAAATGGCAATTTTCTTTAAAACATTTGGAGCCGTTTTTAATAAAATGGCATTTAAGTGCTACTTTAACTTCGAAATTTGAACCTTTTCGCAGAAAGCTATTGAATTTTCGGAAAAATTCATATGACATCATTTCATGAACTTCCAGTCACAAATGCAGTAGTGTTTACAAATCGCTGGACATGTGCATATTAAAGGCATGAGAGATTAAAAAAACAAAAAAACTACATTTGTGAATTTTTTGAAAAAAATAAATGAATACAGCAAGATTAATTCTATGACAACTTAAACAGTTAAATTAGCACTATCAGTTGGAAAAGTCTGAAGAAAAATTTTGGAGCTGTTTTTAAGAAAATGGCGTTTGAACGTTTCTGAAACTTTGAAAATTTGAAATTTTGAACTCGTTTTCACGGAAAACTGTTGACTGTTAGGGAAACTTTATCTAACATTATTGAAAGCACATGTACTAATAAATACACGAATATAAAGAAGTTGCCGGTAATGTAAATATAAACGACGTGAGAGACAAGTCAAAAAATTACATTTGTGTAATTTTTGAAAAAAACAAAATAGAGCAATATGGTGTTTATGTCATCTTATAGAGTGAATTTAGGACAACATGAACACCTGACATATATTTGCGTAATTTTTCACCATCTCTCTCTTTCTCTCGCTCGCTCTCACTCAGTGGTGGCTTATAGGATAGTGCCAGTGTGACATGACACCACCAACAAAAAGGAAAATACATTATTCTTCACAAAAGTGTGTAAATATTGTTTCCTCAAAATATTTTTCTTTAAAGTAATTCATTTACACGAGGGCTTAGTCATTCAATGCCTTATGAACTCTCTTCAAACGCACAAGGCCCAGTGTCGGTTTCCTCCTAAACCTAATAACCTTCATCTGATTGGCACTCTTCCTGTCCGTATAAAGAACACTGTGTTTGTTTGCATGCGTCTCTTATGGATGAGACGGTACCGAAATCGGACCGGCACAGTAGTTACCGTGCTGTTCGATAGAGTACACTAGTGAAGATATCTTCATCGAGCAAACTGTCGCTCAGGATATCTCGTTATTTCGTACGTCTTTCCTCGTGTTTCGCACAGGGAAAGACACATTCAGAAAGCTGTGAATTCTTGAGATTAATGTGGGCCCTCAGGCTTTCAGACTGAGTAATTTCATTTGTTCTTGTTATTTTTGTTTGCTTTCAGTTATTATATTCATTATAACTTAATAAAGACAATGACTGTAAAATTAAATTTTGTTTCCCACAAATTTTATTTTAGAGATTACTAAACCAGTTCTAACCCTCGAGCGGGCACGCTGTTGCACAGAGTGCAACAGGCAAACATTTTTGCTTTTCATGTCTTTTAACGGAACATTTCGGAGGCAATCTCGGGAATTATTCCAATAGTAGAGTGTCAGTCATCGAATGGTGTTGGGATGATTTCTGCCAATATAAAGATAGCAATTTCCTGGCGCCTTATGTCGCAGCCTACGCTGTCCGTTGCACTCCATGCCACGCGCGCCCATTCCAGTGAGTCAGCGGGACCGTGAAACCCAGAATAGAAGCCCTTATCGAATGTCAAATTCTCCGAATGATACTTTTATAAGACTTGTTTCATTTATACGAAAGGCCAACAGAAACGGGACAACATACAATTTCTATACTAGCTATTTTTTGTCAAAACGGCAATTAGATATTGGTTTGACCGCAGAAGCAACTGGGAAAATACACCTCCTGAGTTTCTACCTATCAAAACACGAGTAGAAGACTACTTTTTAATTCAAGAATAATATAATTCTAGTTTAATGTGTACCTAAGGGAAGTATAGCGTTAATGCTTCCTTCAGCATTGCATTACAAATGTGACAGAGAGAAAGACATGCATCATCGTTCATTATAACGCCACAAAAGGAGGAGTGGACACTGGATCAGATGTGCAGTTGGTATTCTGTTTCAAACTTTACGAGGGGGTCAATATCTCTTTTCCTCAGATTGAACATTGCAGATGGGAATGCACTCGTTCTCTTGAAAGGCAAAAATCACGGCTGCGTTTGAGGCCATAGGAAAGTTTTGCACAATTTGACAATTCGTTGTTTGCAACTTGTCTAAATAATGTTAACTTATATAAAATCGAAAATCGCGATGTTGTACGAAGTATAACGCCCGCTCGAGGGTCAGTGTTTAGAAATGTACACTATGTGATCAAAAGTATCCGGACACGTCTGAAATGGTGTTACGGTGTGGTCGTGTTTTTCATGAAGGGGGCTTGCACCCCTTGTTGTTTTGTGTTGCACTATCACGGCACAGGCCTACGTTGATGTTTAAAACACCTTCTTGCTTCCCACAGTTGAAGATCTATTCAGGGATGGCGATTGCATCTTCCAACACGATCGAGCAGCTGTTCGTACTGCATGGCCTATGGAGTGACGACAATAACATCCCTATAATGGACTGACTTGCACAGAGTCAGTCTTGAACACTATTGAAAATTTTGGAATGTTTTGAAATACCGACTTCGTGTCAGGAGTTACAAACCTACATCGATACCTCCCTCAGTGCAGCACTCCGTGAAGAATGGGCGACCATTCCCCAAGAAACCTTCCAGCACCTGATTGAAAGTATGCGTGCGAGAGTGGAAGCTGTCATCAAGGCTAAGGGTGGGCCAACACCCTATTGAATACCAGCATTACCGATGGATGGCGTCACGAACTGGTCAGTCATTTTCAGTCACGTGTCCGGATACTTTTGATCACATAGTGTAATGTTTTTTGATCAATGCTTTATTAACATCGATGTTTTAATTTTGAACATCGATAATTGGTAACATCGATTATCGACACTGCATCACTAACTGGCACCACCAATAGAATTCCGTAGCGGCCGTCACTGCCCTCACTCAATCATTCACATTTTTGGGATTTGTTTTTTCTTCGGTCGGTGTTACGCCTCTACATTCCAGAGTCATATTCGATATGAACATTTCGCAGGATGTCTATGTCGTTTTTTAGTCGTATTGAATTTACATTGCATGTACCTGGGCGTTTTTCCTGTACATATCCCGCCTGATTTCGTACAAACGTAAAACAGAATGTCGCGAAGCTACGTATGGTAGACTTATCGACACATATTAGACACGATACTTAAAGGAATTGTCCTAATGTATTGGACTCATGTGACAATTTCATGTGATAACTTCTCCAAGTATGGGCGATGGTGACCAATTGTGCAGAATCGTCGTGAATCTTCGCAGCGCGCACCCGCACAGTTGCGACGTAGCGCTAAATATTCTCATTTCGCGGGCTGTTACACCAGGAATATGGCGGATGCTATTCCGGCCGAACTCTGCCCACGACGGGTGAGCTAAAATCAACGTGATATATCTCTTAACTCGTTGGCTAAAATTCACTTCATCAACCACGCAGTTCCCCCACCATCAGTGTAGCCTAATGGTGACGTCACGGCTCGGTGTTTGCTATTGGCCAGCAAAAGACAAGTGCATCATGACAGATGCCAGACAAGATGCATCCTGAGACCACGTGACGACGGCAACTGATAGCCTGCTGATAGACTGTGAGCTGATGGAGCAGGAAGGAAACGTAAGGACAGAAGGAGAAAGCAAAGCAAAGCACACATCAGCACACATGCACCCAACAGGATCGCGCAGTAAGGCTTGACAGTTCTTTCTCGTACAGTATAATTTGATGTTATGATTTTGTGTACGATAAAATAGTTATATAAGAGCACAACAATGTATTCGGAACATTCTTGGAGAAATAGTGCAAATCGTCAATGTGTTGCGAGTAAAATGTAAGAGTTTGTAATCATAATCCATAATGAAAGAATTATTTTTCCGTTTATTTATGTTACGACAGCTTAAGAATAATCGACTTCAGATACACTTGACAATCAAAATAGAGAGTTACATTATTTCTGCAACGATCTCATGATGTTAAAAGTCTGTCATCTTCAATTCGTGCAATAAATAGGCGCAACTATTTTTAGAATCAGTTAAAAAATTATACAATATTTACTTTTTTGGGGTAATATATTTTCTGTGTAATTTATCGATTACTGACTTTTCCTCTGTAGTGAAGAAGCTACTCACAGATCTAATATAAAGACTCAAAGAAATGGCATGGAAATGGAACAACTTATTTTTGAGAAAGCTAAAAGCAAGGTAAGCACTGGATGTATGGAGAGTATTATTGAAAGATTATGATACTCCTATTAATTTTGATAGAGAACATTACGGTTTGTAAAGCAAAAATAGATGTTGATGAAGTTTGTATAATGACTTAGACAAAATCTGTATAATTTCATTATTTAATTCTTTTTTTTTTTTTATTTCAGGGAGAATATTTTATGTTTATAGCTCTCTTGATTCAAAAAATAAGAGAATGTGGTAAGTGTGCCTCACAAATGTTATTGATTTTCATTATTATCTAATTATGGAATAATCAAAATTTATTTGAGATATTTAAAATCTAGCCTAAATGTAGGAGACTGGGTCCTAATGCATGCTTTTTTTCTCTCTCTTGAGCTTTTGAAATATAAATTAATCAAGATCGTAAGTTTTATTGACTGTTGGTCAGTTGAAATTGTCAGCTTGAGCCTGGTGGTCAGGATTGTGCAAAGAAAATGGAGATACCTGTATACTAACCATGTGTTGATAAATAGTACTAGAATGTGCACTCTTCAAGATTCTGATGTGACTTTCTAAGTCATAACTCAATCATAAATCTAACTATCCCAAATGAGTTTGGTATTTGTGTACTACCAAGATACAGAACCGTCAGTATTATGTGTACCCAAAGAAGAGAAGGAAATGCTTTTACCGATACAGATAACTACAAAAGGAAGAGTATTGCAAGAGGATATAATAAGACCTCTGCTTTTCAATATTGCAATGCACAATGTGGTCTTGGAAATCAAGATGGAACAAATGTGATTGTATTTGTATGCAGTTGACTTCTCTTTAGTGACATACTAAGTTTTTCAGCACAAACCCTTTAATTCACCACATGGACAAATCATTGAAAGAATCTGGAGAGGAGAGAGAGGGTTTCCTTAAGAGATGGTTATGGTATCTACTAAAATTGGAATTCATCACTTTGTCTTTGCAATTCAATCCCCTGAAGAATGCTTCTCTTCACCTATTATATTTAAAAATGGCTAAAAAGAGATTTACTAATTTTTTAACGAAGGGACATATTGTTAAAAAAGAAAGTATAAAAACAAGAGAGCTTTGTAAAACATTGAGCTTTTGAAGAATGACACATGAAGAATGAAAACTGGCTGCCAGTTGAAGCGAGAAGTACACATTGGCTCAAATTAATAATGTTAAAAATGCTCTAGAGCTTTCTCCATGTGAAAGTGTTTTCCTTAGTGAACTGTTTTGTAGGACTACTTCAATAAATATCATTATAGAAATTCATTACACTAGAACTATTTCCACATTCATACTCAGTTGCGCATGTCATGAGTTTAAAGTATTTCATCAATCTGCTTTTAGGTATTCAAATGGATATTGATTTAGCTGGCCCTTCTTATGCTGACATAGAGCAGCCATTGGTGGATCCTCTTGCAGAAATTCCTGGTCTGGCTGAGCAAGGTAATGTTATTTTGATTTCAAGAAGCAGCCTTTGGGTGGGGTGTTCAGGGAGGAATAGTAAACTCCAGGGTGCAAATTTCCTGGAGAGATCTAAAGTTTGTAAATTTATTTTAATTTTCTATGTAATAGAAAATACATTTTATATAATTTCTATAATAAATATTTAGCCAAGATCATATGTTGGTTAAAAGGAATTGCCGAATATAGTAAATAAACAAATTACATCTTTGTTTCCAAACCTTTCAATTGCATTTAATGTTGCCCATTACAGTAGCCAGCAGATAGTGGAGTTTTTCTACTAAACTAAAATTAATTGAATTTGTCTATGAACAACAATATTGTAAGAAAGGTGATATTTCCGAGCCATCCTGTCAATGTACAAAGATCTACTGGACAAAATTAACTTCCTTATTGTAATTGACTTACAGTATAACCTCAGTATTCTGAACAAATTGGGGGTCTGTTCAAATTCACAAATGTTTGGATTATCTGAAAAAATGTTCCGTACATATACAAATACATTTACATAATTTCCAAATGCAAAATAATGTACCGTGTGATGTCCAAAAATGGAAACATAGCTTAACGATCACATCGCATTATCAACTAGATTCAATTCTTTACGGCAAAAGAAGATTACTGATTTTGCAAGTTCCTCTAAGTGAAAATTACTGCTGCATAAACATGTGATATGCACTGTAGTTACCTGTGCAATAAACATTTCATTTTGACTTGTGGTACAATAATTAGTTGTTCAGTTTTGCAGTAATTATAAAATCCTTTCTTTACATTACAAATATGAATTTTAATGATATTGTTTATTGTCTCCTGTATGCCGAATTTTGTTTGGATTATTCAAAATTTCATGATTTGCAGGGTTCTACTGTATTTGCAAAGTTAAAAGTTTGAAAAAGTGCCCCTCATTTAATTCTTTATTTTATCCAATGTATCCAATTTTGAAAGTATGCAAACTGTCCTCCAAAATACAAACAGATGTCAATACTGCATGATTTTATCAAACTTTATGATGTTTATAAAAAGTGCATTTTATGAGTTTCTTTATATGATTTGCTGTCCATCCTGTGTTGTATGGGTGTTCAAAAATATACCATCATTCTACACCGGAAAGAAATTCAGTTACAAGTTGTCATAGAGAATCAAGAAGACAATTCTCCGAACATTATAGACACAATGAAATTATGAATAATATTTTGAAGACATCTGAAAGTCTGATTTGTCATATGTAACGGCAACTTGCAATACTGTGTGCCTACTCATGATCCACTTGTTTTGAAGGTCCTGAATTTGACGTATAATGAACAAATGAAATGTCAGTCTGTGGTGGAATGAAATTGAATTTGAATAGTCCAGCTGATAAGATTGCCTCTCATGATTCTTGGAATTACTTATTGATTTTTTCTTTTGTTTTGTTTTTTGAATTATCTGTGTAATTTTTTTTTTGTCTGGTGTAGGACCAAATAGATATGAATGTAAGGGAAGAAGAGGACTTGGAGAATTGGATCTGATGTCAGAGGTCCCTGTACCATCCCTCAGATGTAAGTATGTTGTAAAGTGAGGTCTGTTAGCAAACTGCATTCGAGCATCCATTAACTATTGGATACTAATTTTTTGATCTTTTACATAAACAATTAATATGCAGAGACAATTTACATTTACAGGACTTTTTGAGGAGGAGGTACTTTTGTATGTCAAAGTAGCTTCATTGCAATTTGTGGAGGGCCTTTAATCACTTAAAAAAAAAGTTTGTTTTTATTTCTTATAAATATAATATACTAGCTTAGTTTGACATCTTTGATGCTGTAAACTGTTTTTAAAAAATTTTTGATATGTAATATTTTGATCATTTTTTTAATGAGATTAGAAAAATACGAGACAAAAGGCCAGTCTCATTACTAGACCAATATGTGTCGAATGACTTCTCACTTGCCCCAAACGGTGGACCAGGAGTCCATTTAATAATTTTTTCCCATGTTTCGACCTTCCCCATGATTCAGTCTGTTCCTGACCGCTATCTAATGTTCTTTAAATATAAAAATAATAAGGAAGGTGTTTGAAGAATAAAATAGCCATTGGCAGACTGAGACGCAAAAAGTGTCATCTTACTTGCTCTGGGAGGGGTCCATCCTTCAGTGATGGATGGATAGACTGACACATGTTGGTTACCCAATTTCTGTATGTAGGATGTGTTTTTTCCTTAGATGGCTGTGAATTTAATTTTTGGGGTCTTGAAACAGATTTTAAAATAGTAAATTATTTTTTGGCATTAATACCCATTTATTTTTATTTTGATGTATTCATACTTACCCTGTAACCATATTTACAAGTGCTTCTTGAAACAGCTGGAAGTATGCTGACTCCTGGCGGAAGATCACTTCAGTCTGAAAAATACAATGGGGAATATACTTGGAAAACACCTGCATTTCGCAAAAGTATTATAGCTAAGTTGTAAGTAATTTTTGTATCATCTTCCTTTCTTCTTCTTTTATTTTTATTTTTTACTGTTAATTATTTGGTGTCTTGCCAGCAACAGCAAAAGTAGTGCAATGTTTCCTTTATCCCACTCCACTGGGATCCTTTACATAGTACTATTCACCTGAGCGGCAGCTTCTTGTAAACTAAACAGCATTGTATACACTCTGAATATATTATTCATTTCAAATAAAACTAGTGAATAATTATTTCTGTAGAGGCAGAACTTTCTTTTTGCCTCCTATAATTCATGTTAAGATCTAATTGGTGACATTCTCTTCTCAGAAAATGCTTGTATAAAAGAATTTTAAACATTATAACAAACTTTTAATTGATAATTTAGATATTTTCGAAAAAATTAACATATGTATGTACGTATTTTGAATGTTCATTTCAATAAATTTTGTTCCTTGTTATTGCAAGGGCTTTTTCCTATCTATTTGCCCATTATGCCTTTATGAGTTCAACTTGATTGCACACTTTAAATTGTTTCCTTAAGCAAAATTGAAATGATTGCACTGCTGCAGTGTGCATTGTAGCAAGTTTTGTGAAATCCATTCCATCCAAATCAGAAATTTCCCATTCCATTTTGTATACATGTGTGGAGTAGTACAAACATGTAGAGTTTTGTATATACCATGACCGGCTATAGTGATTTTCTGGGAACTAACATTTTTGGTTGACTATATACTGTAACTTTGTGCCAATGGCCCAGATGGACCACACATGTCAGGAGGTCAGCGAGGGGGCGGGGCAGTCCTTTGGCGGCAAGCAGAAGGCCACCAGAGGTGGGCCCCTCCTCAAGGGCCCGGGTGGGCGTGTCTCGGAACGTGGGTGTCAACTGGCGCAGAGGGAGATGATGGGTGAGTGCAGCTGCGGGGCAGCTGGACTCCAAAATTGCAAACAGGTTCACGTTTCGGAATGAGAGGACCTTTGCCTGTGAGAGTCGCAAAAGGTATGTAAAAAATACTTTAGGAGACGTTTGGGGGCTGATAAAAAATAATTCAAGATTTTTGAAATAGTTTCACATCAAGAAACTATTTCAAAAGAAATAGTTTCTTGCAATAAAACATTAATTTATCTTAATACGCTGTGAAAATTCTCAATATGTTGGTACATTTTATTATTTATAGTGATGAGGCAATGTACAGATATGGAAGACCAACATCTAAGAATAGTATGGAAATGGAACAGCTTTTATTTGAGAAAGCAAAGTCAAGGGTATGTTTCTTTTAATTTCATTATCTGATTTGTTATGCAAACACCCTTTTTAGGGTAAATTATTGTTGAAAATGAATAAAAAATTTTGCAATCCTTGTAGGAAGAATATTCAAGTTTTGCGGGAAGGGTTCTTCTTTATATTCGAGAAATGGGTATGTACTTAAATAATATTTGTATTTGGCCATTGTGTTGTGATATTATTACTAATCAATCTGTTTCAGGCACTAAAAGAAATGATGAGAGCAGTGAATTACCTATCAGTGATATTAGAGATCTTATCCCTGATCCATTGGGTGACTACATGGCTAAAAGGGGACATCGTAAGTTTTTTGATAGTAGAGAAATTCAATTGTTTAATTAGAAGTATTTATAAAATCATATATCTACATTTGTCTTACACACTTCTGTAATTTTAAAGTATTTATACCAATATATATTATATGTATATGTGTATAGTACAACCAATTTATCATTACATTTGTCAGTTTAGAAACAGTTTGTTAGGTTACTGAGAGAAGACTCTCAAAGATAGTAAGTGCCAAATGTTTTGAAAATTTATTTTTATAATGAACTGCTATGGAGTAGTCAAGTATTGCCTCATTAACATTTTGTTTGGTATACTTGATATAGGAGTACTAGCTTCCTGGAAATGTGACATGATGCAAGCATCCATTCAGTACATAATGATTATTGAACTTACTAAAAACAATTAATTTGTCATTGGTTGTACTCAATGTAGTAAATTCACAAATTGGATCAAGTCTTTTGAATTTAAATGTAAATTTGATATAAAATCAATTTAAAATAGTCAGTTTTGCCATCAAAGACACAATCTTACAATAATCCAATTAATGATTTTGTTTGATTCTGACATTCACAATAAGAGAACAGAAAGAAGATAAGTGATGTGTTATCTGATTCTGTTTCAGCAAGAAGAGTTCATTATCCTCCATATTGTTATTCAGGCCTACGAGGTACACCGAAGAAGTTTTTGGGAGGAGGATGAAAGAGTTTTCCTGTACTGGAGTATAAAAGGGAAACAGAAGTAAATATCTTGTTTTACTTTTAAAGCAGCTTAAGCTATTGGAAAAATAATTTTGCTCATTTTCAGAATATTTCATAGAGGAGATTAATTGAATTGAACATATAATTTTGATATACTTTTGTTTTTGATAAAGAACCATAAAAATTGAAAGGTGATCTCTCCTTATGATACAATGCGTTAAATATTTGTCATTTTTAGTGGGGAAACAATTCCTGAGAAAGTTAATACGTTAAGAAGGAATGTAAGTGTTATAACTGATTATTAAAAATGTCGGAAATACATTTATTAATTGAATATCCATAAATTTATGTATTTGTAGAGTTACTCGTGTCCCTGCATTTTGCTTTTTGTACTACTATGGATTTGGTTTGCATTTTGCTGTTCAAAAAAAGAAGTGAAACGTATGGAAAATGCAATGAGTATTACTTTTCTATGCAAGTTTGTGTATTTTAGAAGTGAATAGTGATTTTATATCATAATATGAGTTTCACTCTCAAGGTAGTATTGTTAAATACATTTTTACAATGCAATGCAATGTGAACTTATCACTTTCACAACAAAGATGCTTTCAGAATATAAGGTATATACAAATGTTAAAAAGGAGATACCTCTTTTTCTTTAATCCTATTTTCATACAAGTCATTTTCTTAAATTTCATACTGTACTTCCACTTGTTTTGCTGGACCCAAGTGGATGAACTACAAAGGAACTTCAATAACCCAAATTCCCCTTAATCTAAATGTTATCCAGCTTCACTTTTCATATGTCATCAGGAATGATTTGTTGACGAGTTAAAGCAATAACCACTATTTTCTGGCTTCCAGCCTTTGAAGTGCTCTTTTGATCACAATATTGTCAAAACAAGGACTAAGAGCACACTAGGTGAGTGTGAGAAATCTAATAGCTCTTCATCTAAATTTAAGAGAAATCTAAAAACTTATCTTTTGGAAGATTGTCAGTAATATTTCCTTCGGCTTGCTCTACACATTGATATGATTTGTCTGCCATGAATAGGATTGCCTCTAAACTTTTGTTCTGTTGAAATATCCTTTGATACTTTTTTCCCCACAGAATTATATTATGAATTACATTGTTTCCTTGGCAGTTCTTTTGTAATGTTCAAAATGTCAAGGCTGTACAAAGAATTGGGTAACAATAAAAAAATTGTTTGTAAAAATTTTGTAGGTATTGCTAAATGAATAAAAAAAAAGTATTTTTGTTAGTGAGAACTTCTTAAAAAATTTAATATATAATATAATAAATGTAATATAATATTTTGTATGCCTTCTTTCATAAGAGCATTAATAAAGAAGAGAATCAAAGGCTGCTTCAATTTCCTCTCCTGATACACGAGACGTAGTTTTCAGATTTGTAAATTAACGCTCTTCGGTCTGCTACTTTCTGTTCTGTGATGTGTGTTAAGTGTGGGTAAATTTCCATAAAACATTTATATAATGCCTGCCGGTAACCCAAATAGACTGTTTCGCAATGGGTAGTGCGCTGGAATATCCTAACAGTATTTTCAGTCATGTCAGTTGTCATGGATCCTCCATCGTGGCAGGCCTGCCGGAGTGTTCCCGAGTGATGGCCCGGAAACACTGTTGGCAGGTGCAGCTGATTGTTTTGGGGTGCTGTGTTTGTCGACTAGTAGTTTCGGGTGTCCCAGTGTATGACCGCCTGTTCAGCGTCGCACCACTAGCGGCTGGCATGCTGTCACGACCAGCGCCAGCTCCAGTCGCGCCTTGGCGATCTCCAGGCAGCGGCACATTATCCGAGGCCTTTCGAATTACATCGACTCTCCATACAGTTGACTGATATGGATTGCCATTGCCCTGTTAGTCGGTACTGATACATTAGTAACGTTGCCCGCCCCACACGGGGAATAGATGTTCTTTGCTTGGACGTAGGGATGAACTTCGGAGGACTTATTATTATTGTTATTGTTATCTTACATTATTCACAGTATCTACTGGTCGGTATGTAAACCACACACAGGTATGATGACCAGGTGTGTGATTGCTTTACTGAAGGTTCAGATGGATTCTGACAATACAGCATTTATTCAAAATGACTGATTTTTGCATATTATATACATTTCTGGCATCCAAGTGAAGACACTCCAGTGCCCGAAGTTTCATTTTTGGGATCACTCCTGAAGCTGATATTATTATAGGCACAGTTGTCACTTTACTGAAGTTCCACTAAGTTGCGACTTCATAGGCGAGATCGGTATACTTCTGGATCTTCTCTTGACATTTTCCCGATATGTTGTGGGTATTGGGTATTGATATATCGATAAGGAAAACCTGCTGATGGTTTCTATCAATGTACGTTATATCAGGTCTATTGCCACCGACATGTCTGTCAGTGATAATGGAACGATCCCAGTAGAGCACACAACTTTCAAGCACATTCTGAGGCACATATTTATAATACGGCACAGAAGTGGCGAGTAAGCCCGTTCTCAATGCCAATAATTGGTGTACCTGCTTCGCCACTTCATCATGCCTCTTTTTGTATTCCAACAGTGCGTAGCTGCTACAACCACTTGTCACGTGTTGGAGAGTTTCGCTTGCAGCTTCACATCTTCTACACGAGTCGGAATGAATCGTAGAATCTCTCAGAATGTGTCTTCTGTAGTTCAATGTTAGAACCACTTGGTCCTGGATAGCTATCATGAAGGCTTGTCTCCGGAAAGAGATCCCCGTGCTGGAGCCATGCGTGCGACGCAGAGATGTCGACTTCTGGTTTACTCAGCTCGTGAGGGTACCTTCCATGCAGTGCCTTTGCTTTCCAAAAGGTTATCTTCTCTTCCGTTTCAATGATTGGTTGAACAGGCGGATCAAGCTTTTTCAAGTTCAGAGGACTATAGTTATTATCAACTGCGCTCACTGCTTGCTGAACCCTCCCACACTGTTCCAAGAAGTATCTTCTGAGCGAAGCATTTTGAGAGTTGTGTAGATTTATGAGATCTACAATACCTCGCCCTCCTTGCGACCTAGGAAGGGTGAAACGCTCAGTACTTGAATGGGGATGATGTTTTCGGTGTTGAGTCATAGCGGTTCGAATTGTTCTCTGGAGGTTGTCGAGGTCCGTATTGCTCCATTTAATAACGCCAAAGGAGTATGTCAGCACTGGAATAACAAATGAAATGATGGCCTGCACAAGGTTTCTAGCAGAGAGTTGAGTTTTTAAGAGTCCATGCAATCAATTACACACTTCATTTGTTTGTATGTTCTTAGTAACAATGTGTTTGATTCGGAGTGACTGTTGGAAACCCAAGTATTTGTAAGTTTTGTTAAGTTTCATGACGGTTCCCATGAAGTAACTCTTTGTTCATTATCAGTTTCCAAATTTAATAACTGCATATGACCCCGAATGATATTCACTCTCCTGCACATTATCCAAACCGAATTTTCATCTTAATATATCGTCAGTAAACTTCGTCACGTTTATTAGTTGCCGCAATGACTCTGTGTCTGCATAGAGCTTCATCATCCATGTAAAGAAGATGTGAGGACCAACGAAGAAGAGTTTTTAGTTCCCCTTTTTAAGAGCGATTCCATTATTAGACGAATTAAAAGTAGAGTAGACAGGGCTTCAAGGCTAAGCAGAACAAAAAAGCTTAAACGAATCACCTGAAAATCCTGGGTCATGGGTCTTGGTCTGGCATTACTAAATGAAATAGATGATTTTGGTGTGTTAAATTTATTTCCGCACAGGTAACCCCTCCCGCACCAGTCATTCCCTCCGCTCAGTATCCCCTCCGCACAAGTATCTCTCGCACCGTACCTCAATACCTGCACCAGATACTAACCACAGTATACCACTCCGCCACCAGTATCCCCTCGCCGCTACCTCCGGAGTCATCACCTCTCGCACAGTATCCGTCCGCACCAGTATCCCCGCAGTTTCACGCCAATATCCCGCCATATCCTCGACAATTCCCTCCGTACAATATCCGCCTGCGCACCAATATTCCCTGCGCACCAATATCCTCGCAAACCGAATCCCCTGCGCACCAATCATCCCCTGCGCATCCATACGCTCACTACCCTTTCCCCGACCTCACCAGTATCCCCTCGCACCAGTATCAGGGCGCCTGAATCGGGCCGTCCAGCCGGCCGACGCGGCCCTGGCCGCGGCTCCACGGGGTAGAGGGGTCGGGCGACCGCGAGCTGCCTGCGCTATCCCGCTCTCCCGTACTCTCTCACGACACGCACCACCGCCCCCGAGCGTGGGTGGATGGCGCGACCGTCAGCGGGAAGAGAGTAGTGGATCTCGAGGAATGGAATTGAATTGCACGCGACACTGCGTCGTCAGAGCCCAGTGTTATCGCCAGTTTGTCGCGTCGGGAAAGCTGTGTAGCAGAACGCGTATTTGGATCAAATAAACAAGAGAAAGCCGACACGCTCAGTAGAAATCACGACTTAGTGACATATCATAAATTTAAGAGCCTCACCTACTCATCTCTCGCGAGGCCAGAGAATACTATATCTATAATAACATATGCGCTCGTTGGAGAACAGTCAAAACTGAAGAGAGTTGGCATGTATATAAATATCAGTACTTGCTGTCACCATAATCAGACAAAAATCGAGAATCTGTCTCAAATCACCATGTTTCAGTCTAAATGTACAGTAGAACCCTAAAAGAGAAATAAAACTATAGTGTGTGATGCCCGGATGACATAACACTCTCGCAACCCAAAAATAACACATCACTAATAAATAAAATTGCTCCCTTGAGGAAGAGGACAATCGGAATGAAGTAAAGAAAATTTCACTGGAATCGCAAGCGCAATGTTAGTGGGTTAACTTATGTCAAACAGCACGAGTTACACTTAGTGTTGTATCATTTACGCACTTCTCTGGGAAATGACATAACTGCATTACTCTCTCTCACATTTAATGACCACTTAGAGTAGGTGTTTGAAGTGGGTATTTCCCATCGCTGGTGTTACTGACGTTTACTTGTAGACTGACATCCCATCGTTTAATGATCTCTCCTTCGCATGAGGGAAATCATTCCCAAGCTCACTAAGATCAGATCATATTCCTCTATCGTAAAACCCAATCTCCCCTGCATTGTTCATTGTTCTGAATATGTAGCGTAACTAAATATTGCGACAGATCACTCAATAGACAGAGACATCCCAGGTCCGAACCAATATCCCCTCTCCGCACCAATATCTCCCCCCGCACCAAATATCCCTCCGCACCAATACCCTCCGCAACCAGTATCCCTTCCGCACCAGTATCCGCTTCCGCATCGTAATTCCCCTCCGCACCAAGTATCCCTCCCGCACCAATATCCCCTCCGTCACCAGTATTCCCTCGCACGCAGTAATCCCATCCGCACCAGTAATTCCCTCCGCACCAGTAAACCCCTCCGCACCAAGTATTCCCTCCGCTCCAGTATCGCCCTGCCAGCACCAACGTATCCCTCCGCACCAGTTATCCCTCTCCGCAACAGTATCCCCACGCACAGTATCCCCCTCCGCACCAATATCCCCCTCCCGTTAACCAATATCTCCGTACCAATCATCCATCCGTACCAATATCCCCTGCCGCCACGCATATCCCCCTGCGCACCAATATCCCCTGGGCACAATATCCCCCGCCGCACCAGTAAAATCGCGCTCAGCACCAGTATCCCCTCGCGCACCAGTATCCCCACCGGCAACAAAATATCCCTCGCAGCAATAATCCCCTCCGCACCAATATCCCTGCGCACCAATTTTACGCCTGCGCACCAATATTTCCCTTCAGCGCACTCAATATTCCCTGCGCACCATATTCCCTGCGCACCAATATCCCTGCGCACCAATATCCCCTGCGCAGCATATATTCCTCCGCACCAGTATCCCTTTCGGCACCCAGTATCCCGCTCCGACCAATATCCCTCCGCACCAGTATCCCCATCGCCCAAATATCCCCTCCGCACCAGTAATCCCATCGCCAGCCATTATATCCCTCCGCACGACATATCCCTCTTCAACCAGATCCCTCTGCACCAAGATCCCTCCGCACTAATATCCCTGGCCACCAATACTCCCCCGCAGCACCATAATCCCCTTGCGCAAAGCCAATTATCCTCAATCGACCAATATCCCCTCCGCACCAGTAATCCCTTCGCACAAATATCCCTCCGCAACCCAGTATCCATACCGAACAATATCCTCCGGCACCATAAACCCCTCCGCGCCCCATTATTCCCCACAGCACCAAACTATCCCTTCGCACCAATTATCCCCTCCGACGCAATAACACCTTGCGTACCAATATCCGCATGCGCACCAATATCCCCTCCGCACTAGTATCCGCCTCCGCACCAGTATCTCCCCGCACCAAGTAATCCCCACCCACCAATAATCATCCGCACCAATAATTTCCTCCGCACCAGTATCCCCGCACCAGTACCCTCCGCACCAGTATCCCCCCGCACCAGTACCCCTCCGCACCCGTATCCCCCACCGCACCAGTAATCCCCACTCGCTGCAAGCCAATATCCCCTCCGCACCAATATCCCCCTCCGTACGCAATACCCTCGTTACCAAATATCCCCCTGCCGCCCATATCCGCCTGCGCACCAATATCCCCTCCGTACCAATATCCCCATCGCACCATATCCCCCTCCGCACCAATATCCCCGCCGCACCAAATAGTCTCCTCCGCCACCAATTTCCCCCGCAACCCAATATTCCCCTCCGCACCAATATCCCGCCCAATATCCCCCGCACCAATATCCCTCCGCACCAATAATCCCTCCCGCACCAATTCCCCTCCGCAAACCAGTATCCCCTCCGCACCAGTATCTCCCACCGACAATATTCACCTCCGCACCAGTATCCCCTCCGCACCAGTTCCATTCGCACCAGTATTCCTCCCGGCTCCAGTAATCCCGCTCCGCACGCAAGTATCCCTCCGCACCCTTATCCCCTCGCACCAAGTATCCCCATCCGCACCAAGTATTCCTCGCTCCAGTTCCCCTTCAGCACCAGTATCCCCCCTCCGGCACAGTATCCCCCATACTCGTCCGCACCAGTATCCCACCCGCACCAATATCCCCCGCACCCAATAATCCCCTCCGTACCAATATCCCTCCGTACCAATATCCCCTCCGTACCAAATATCCTCGTACAATATCTCCCCTCCGTACCAATATCCCCTGCGCAACCAATATCCCTTTGCGCACCAATTATCCCTGGGCCAATAATCCCGCCGGCACCAGTATCCGCTCAGCACAGTTATCCCTCCGCACCAGTAATCCCACGGCACAATACCCCTCCGCAGCAATATCCCCTCCGCATCAATATTTCCCTGCGCAGCACAATATTTCCTGCGAAACACAATATTTCCTGCGCACGCCAATATGCCGCTGCGCAACCAATATTCCCCCTGCGCACCAATAGGTCGATCCTGCCCTGGAGTAATCGAGCGAGTTATGCAGAGTGTCCATCTTAGCTGGGGTTCGGAGAGATGTCGAGGGCGTGACATCATTCGCGACTGACTCTGTGCTAAACGATACGACGTATTCACAGCACTCGGGGGTACTGACAGAGTGCGTGACATGGACAGGCGTAGGACCTGGCTGCTCGGAGGATGAAGTCATGACTGTATAGATTACGCGGCCAGGTCCGCATGGCCTTGGGTGCATGTAAAAAATCCCTTTCCGCAACCAGTATCCTCCGAACCAATATGCCCCTCCGCACCAGTAAATCCCCATCGCACCAATAGTCCCATCGCATCAAACACAATATCCCCCCTCGCGCACAATATCCCCCGCACCAATATCCTCGCACCAATATCCCCCCGCACCAAATATCCCCTCCGCCGTCACGCAATATCCCCGCACCATATCCCCCGCACCAAAATATTTCCCCTCCGCACCACTATTCCCTCCGGCACACAATATCCCTGTCTCCCTCCGCACCGTATCCCTCCGCACCAGTATCCCCACCTTGCACCAATATCACCCTGCCGCACAGTAATCTTCCGCACCAGTATCCATACTCCGCACCAGTATTCCCTCCGCTCCAGTATCCCTCCGCACCAGTATCCTCCGCACCTTATCCCCCTCCGCACACAGTATCCCCCTCCGGAGCAACCAGTATTTTCCCTCCGCTCCAGTAATCCCTCAGCAACTCCAAGTATCGCTCCGCTGCACCAGTATCCTCCGCATAACCTCCGCACCAGTATCCCGCACCGCACCAATATCCCCCCGCACAATATCCCCTCCGTACAATATCCCCTCCGTACCAATATCCCCTCCGTACAATATCCCCTCCCTACCAATATCCGCCCTCCGTACCCAATATCCCCTTCGCACGCAATACCTGTGCGGCACCAATATCCCCTGGGCACCAATAATCCCCGCGAAACCCCGCCGGCACAGTATCCGGGCTTCAGCAACCGCAGTAAATCCCTGTCGACACAGTATCCCCCCCCACCCGGCAGCGCAAAAGCTATACAGCGATCGACAACGCAGAGCTACTTACCAAATATCCCTTCGCAGGCAATATCCCCTCGCACCATATTGCCTCGCACATCATATTTCCTGCGCAACCATATTTTCCCTTGCGCACCAATATTCCTGCGCAACCTTGATTGTCAATATTCCCTGCGCACCAATATCCCCTGCGCACCAAATATCCCCTGCCGCAGCCAATATTCCCTCGCACCCAGTAATCCCTTTTCGCACCACCAGTATCCCCCTCGCACCCAGTATCCCCTTTCGCAACCAGTTATCCCCTCCGACCAATATCCCCTCCGCACGCAATATCCTCTGCACCAAGATCCCCTCTGCACCAAGATTCCCCTCCGGCACTAATATCCTGCGAACCAAATCATCCGCAGCACCAAATAATCCCCTGCGCACCAATATCCCTCGCACCAATCATCCCCTCCGCACCAGTAATCCCTTTCGCACAAATATCCCCTCCGCACCAGTATCCATAACCGAACCAATATCCCCTCCGCACCAAAAAATAACTCCCCTCCCGCCCCATTTTATCCCCACAGCACCAATAATCCTCGCACCAATATCCCCTCCGGCCAAATAACACTGCGTACCAATATCCCATGCGCCACCAATATCCCCTCCCGCACTAGTATCCCCTCCGCACCAGTATCTCCTCCGCACGCAGTATCCCCACCCACCAATATCCCATCCGCACCAATATTTCCCCTCCGCACCAGTAATCCCCCTCCGCACCAGTATCCCCTCCGCACCAGTAATCCCCTCCGCACGCAGTAATCGCCTCCGCACGCAGTATTCCCTCCGCACCAAGTTTCCCACGCCACCAGGTATCCCCACGGCAACCAATTATCCCCCGGGCTCCGCCCAATATCCCCTTCCGTACCAATAACCCCTCCGTACATATATCCCCCTCGGGCACCAATATCCCTGCGCACCAATATCCCCTGCGCACCAATATCCCCTGTGCACAGTATCCTTTCGCACAGTATCCCCTCCGACCACTATCCCCCTCCGCACCAAATATCCCATCGCATCCAATATCCCGCACCAATAATCCCTCCCGCACCAAATATCCCCCCGCCACCAAATATCCCCTGCGCACCCAATATCCCGCTGGGGCACAATATCCCGCCGCAACCAGTAATCCGCTCAGCACGCCAGTATCCCCTCCGCAGCCAGTATCCCACCGCACCAATTATCCCTCCGCAGCAATATCCCCCACTACGCAATTCCTGCGCACCAATATTTCCTGCGGCACCCAATATTTCCCTGCGCAACCAATATTCCTGCGCACCAATATTCCCTGCGCACCCAATATCCCTGCGCAACCCATATCCGCTGCCGCAGCAATATTCCCTCCGCACCAGTATCCTTTCGCACAGTATCCCCTCCCGCACCAGTAATCCCTTTCGCACCAAGTACGCCCTCCGACCAATATCCCTCCGCCACAATATCCCCTCTGCAACCAAGATCCCTCTGCACCAAGATCCCCTTCCGCCACTAATATCCCTGCGAAACCAATATCCCCGACAAGCACCAATATCCCTGCGCAACCAATATCCCCCATCGCCAACCAATATCCCCTCCGCACGCAGTATCCCTTTCGCAGCAAATATCCCCTCCGCACCAGTAATCATACCGAACCAATATCGCCTCTCCGGCACCATAACCCCTCCGCCCCATTATCCCCAACAGCACCAATATCCCCTCCGCACCAAATAATCCCCTCCGCGCCAAATAACACGCTGCGTACCAAATATCCCATGCGCACCAAATCCCCTCCGACTAAGTATCCCCTCCGCAACCAGTATCTCTCCGCACCAGTATCCCCACCCACCAATAATTCCCATCCGCACACAATATTCCCCTCCGCACCAGTTATCCCCTCCGCGCCAGTATCCGCCTCCGACACCAGTATCCCCTCCCGCACCCCGTATCCCCCTCCGGCACCAGTATCCCTCGCACCAGTATCCCACCGCACCAGTATCCCCACCGCACCAATATCCCCTCCGCACCAATATCCCCTCCCGTACCACTAACCCTCCGGTACATATATCCCTGCGCAAACCAATAATCCCCTGCGCACCCAATATTCCCCTGCGCACCATATCCCTCCGCACCAGTATCCCTTTCGCACAGTATCCCCTCCGACCACTATCCCTCCGCACCAAATATCCATCGCACCAATATCCCCTCCGCACCATTCCCCCCCGCACCCACTCTCCCACTCCGCACCAATTCCGCCCGCAGCCAATATCCCCCTCACAAGCACCAATATGCCCCTCCCGCCCCATATCCCCCGAACCAATATCCCTTCACGCCCAATATCCCTCCGCACCATATCGCCGCAACCAATTCCCTCCGGCACCAATAAATCCCTATCCGCCACGCAATATCGCCCTCCCGGACCAGTATCCCTCCGCACGCAGTAATCCGCCACCGCACCAATATCCCCTCCCCAACCAATATCCCCTCCCGAACTAGTATCCTTCCGCATCAAGCATTCCCTCTGCACAATATTCCCCTCCGTACCAATATCCCCTGGCCGCACCAATTAATCCCCTGCGCAAAAATATCCCACCCCGCACGCAGCCATCCCTTTAGCACCAGTAATCCCCTCCGGCACAGTAATCCCCCACCGCTACAACATATCCCCGACGCACAGTATGCCGCTCAGGCACCAAGTATCCCTCCGAACCAATTATCCGCCTCCGCACCAAGTAATCCCCACCGCAACCAATATCCCCTCCTCAGCAATATCCCTCCGCACCAATATTCCTCTGCGCACCAATATTTCCTGCGCACCAATATTCCTCTGCGCACCCAATATCTCCTGCGCACCAAATATCCCTGCGCACCAATATCCCCTGCGCAGCCAATATCCTGCGCAAGGCAACATTCCCTCCGCACCAGTATCCCTTTGCACCAGTATCCCCGAGATGCAGACGA
>BOPP01000222.1:1839859-1859571 GCA_017312745.1 Gryllus bimaculatus | reverse complement strand
GAGGGCCCACCGCCCCCTCCGCCGCCTCCTCCCGGCGGCCCGGGCGGCCGCGGCGCGGAATCGCGGCCGGCGTTCCTTCCGTAATTTGCTACAAAGTTTATCCGCTCGATTTTCCCCAGGGGGCGGCCGCTCGGGTGGGCCGCCGGTCTTCTTATCTCGCCCGCCGCAGACGCGCCCTTGCCCGCCCCCTCCCCTCCCCCTCCTCTCCGCCCGCCCCCGCCCCCATACCGGCCGCTCGCCGGGCCCGATAAGCGTGGGTCCACGGAACGGAATTAACCAAAATTATGCGCCCAAGGAGTCATCTGTTCTCTACCGCTTCCCTGTCCGCACTTCCGACTGCTCCTGGCTACTCGTGTGCTTAATAGCGCAGGACGAGTTGTGCATCTAATGTCTTACAAGGGTCAATTAAGATGTTACGTTCCTCAAATAATCAAATATAATTTTTTTACAAAAAAAATTGCAATATTTCAATATTTGTAAGAGTGATCGGGAGTGGGTCACTAACTAACTCCCGGGTTGGGTTAGGCTTCCATATTTGGGAGCTGGATACTATTAAATTTAAAAAAAAATTACAGCAAGCATTATCTCTTTATATCCGTGCCAATTTGATCTCTTCGAATTTTGAGTGGATCTTCATAGCTGAGTTCACTGCGCCGAGAGGAGCAATCTGCTGTGGTCTCCACAGCGCACCGCAGCAATAGCCAGGGTAAGCCGCCATCATAGTGGCGCAAGTGTATCGTGGCATTTCAGCACGCGCTGCTAAGCAAGGCCGCGGTGCATGGTACGCCGTCGTGTTAGGTGAAGGTTCTGCGAGACGCGCCTGCAGTGCAGGATGGCCGGCGGCCGGCTTCTATATAGCAGACCCAGTGGTCCAGGTCGCTGCGATCATCGATCACAGAAGGGACCAAAGAGGGCGCGTCAGCGTGTGCAAAAGCATAAGAGGTAGGGATGAGTGCGTGCTAGCGCTGGGGAATAATCTATTGAGAGGCGGAGAAAACTCCTGAACCACACCGTGAGCAGATCAAAACTATGACATAATGCTTGGAGATATCGTATATATATGAGAGAAAAGTGTGGATGTCTCTGTGAGAGGCAGAAATCGCTCAAAAACCGGGAATGAGCTGCGTGCTCTCAGTATCGTGTACTGTTAAAGCGATGACTGGCCGATTAGGATATGTAGTATGGTGGGAAACTAATAGATATCTGCAGTATCCAATCTCACATAGCATAGCAACCTTCCGCGAAATCAAACGCGAGAACAAACATTGTGAATATGAGACTCGCAGTTTAAATCTGCCAATAACAGTAAGACAATAAATGTGTAAATCTTTATTGCTTAAAGAATGTGTTATAGAATAATTATTGCCCAGTCTCTAGAATAATTCTCACATGAATAACACTTCGAAAGTTTCACTTAAGAAAACTATAATATGTTGTCCACCATTCATTCATGCGCTGACTCCTTTCCTTCCTGAGAATACAAATTATGGTTAGTGGTGCTGAGTGATCAATGAGAACGAGAAGTAGGCGAGAATATATAAATTTCTAATCCGTATATTTTTTATAGTGCGCGACCATATGAGATCTTACGTGAATTAGAGAGTGAATGTAAATATATATGTTTTTTACCGTGAGATAGAATGTAAGTCCATAGACTAGCAAGAATAGAGGATCGTAACTTGAAATCTGGTAGCTGTTCAATGCGATGTGGATTTTGAAAACATTCTCGTACGGGCAGCAACTTTGTAAACTGCGAGCTAGCGGTCAACATTTCTCGGAAAATAAATGATTCTTACGGACAATTTTGATCTTGTTTTTTTTCATTTTTTTACCCTAAATATTTCTGAAATGGGTTGTACGGTACAATTATGGGTTTACCGTGGTATTTCCGAAACAAATAGTCAGAGAAAATTGACGGTTTACGTCTGAGTTTGCGGATTATTGAACTTTCTCGTAGCTAGTTACGCTTATGTATCCCCCCATCGTATATCCAGTATTTACATAATAGCCTGCAACCGCAGAGAGATGTTACCTTTTTCCGCAATATTATATTTATTCACACGGGAGAGATGCTGCTATTTTTGAAGTACAACAGATGTACTATGCAAATTATCTACCGATTTTATAACTTTACTTCACTTAAAGTGAGCTGGCGAATAGAGCAGATTCAGGTACCGATATTAGAAATAGAAGTCCTGGTTATTAGGACAACGTTAAATCTTGATAGAGCGTACTGCATAAAAAGACGGTAAATGGACAATGACACGAGTTTCATTCAGTGAGGACTGCTGCGGATGCTGCCTGAGCGCCAAGAGATTCCGGTGTTTCTGCCCATTTTTTAAGTACCACCGAAGATGATCGTTGGGTATTTTTTGATCAAATATAGTGATATTACGCGTGTATTTCCATGATAAACACTAATCACGCGTCGGCGATTGAGTCTGGTTTTGCATTTAATTGAACCTCCGTACAGAGTTGTACTCACATACGTAATTTCAGATGCTGCTACGAAATTTAACCCTTTTTTTTTATTTTTCCACCCGTAGACAATATTTGTAATGTTTATTGATTCAATTATTGGAGTTTACGCGATGGTATTTCTTAACATGATACTACGTGATCGGGATGTTATGGTGCTGGTAACGACTGCGAAATCTACTGAACTATTCGATACGAAGAACAGAGTTGTACTACACAATGACAAGGTGAAACATTGTGCCAAATATGCTGCGTCATTCAAAATTAAATTATTGGCAGTGTTGTGACCCCAGTTTTGTCAACAAACGAGAAATATACCGGTCGTCGAGTATTTGACAATTTGGATTATCGGGTGTTCCAATAAGACCAAATAACTGGGGGAGCTTGAAAGTCTGGTTTTGCATTAGTTGACGTCATCCGAATATGCGACAGATTTGTCTAAGCCTGCAATAACGTAATCTGTCAGAATTGCGCTTGGCGGAGCAGCAAAATTTACTATTTTTGACCATTTTTGTAACGAAATATCTGGTATTTTGATGTAGACGAATTTTTGTTTAACGTGGGTATTACCTAAACCCTAAGGCTTAAATAGACTTCGGGTTATGAGATGAAAAACGATACTAGCTGTTGTCCATGGATGTAATACTATGGAACTTCTCGTACCAGAGTTGTACTACCATAACGAATTTCCAAAAATGTGTCTTCCCGTGACGAGACACAATTTAAATAATATTCCAGTTGTTTCTATTTTCAAGCCAAAATAATACCCTGGGTGATTACTTCTCGACCTCCTAGCTTTTGGAAAAAATATTAAAACCGAGGTAGCATGACGATGTAGGGTTCCGGCCCTGAACTAATACTGGGATTGAAGGTGACTGAACGTTAATTAAATTATGTGAGAGAGTCGGTCGATAGACAGCACGATTTGAGAACTCAATAGCCAGCACATTGACGACGCTAGGTCTTCAGAATGTGCCCCGTATCCCGAAAAATTACTTGTTAGACCCATCCTTATTTTTTGCACACAAACAAATATCACGTGGTAAATTTTGATCAAATTTGTTTTACGTGTAATTTGCCTAGATCTAAATGAACTCAGTTGAAGAGTCTCTGGGACTTTAGCAATTATAGAACTCTCTGTACCCAGAGTTGTGACTCAGTCACACGTAGATTTCCCCGGTAATGGCCTGATTAGACCAAGTAATACCTACAGCTTCTTGTTCAATTTTTTCAGTAGCTAAGAAATAGATCCCTGTATATAGTTGGATTGCAAATCTTCTTAAGTTTTCGATTTAGCGTGTAGTTTCCCGCTAAACTAATACTGCGCATAATTAAGTGGCTTCTGGGGCATGGCTAGCGGATTACACTATAGATAGATACCTCGTACCAGCAATGTGCTACTCGAACATACTAAGATTTCCACAATCGCCTGGCTATGAAATTTAAATTTCCATTTTTCCACAATATCTGGATTTTTAATCAATTCTGTCAGAGCACGTTTACAGTGTATCTTCCCAAAACTAATACCTGGGATTGAAGTCGTGGCCCGGGAAATCCAATATGGCGCCAAGCGCCGCGCCGCGCTCCGCTCTCTGCGTGAGCGGGAGTGCCTTGCAGAAGAGGGGGGCTGGGGTGGTTGTGACGCGATTCTCCGAGGAGGAGGATGTCTCAAGCCGAGGAGGATGCCGTTGCAATATGATCAAGGAAAGGGGCAGTTACTGAGTAGGGGAGTGGTAGGGGCGCGTTCAAAGAGTAGGGAGAGGGCGTGCTAGCGGCTGGGAATAATCTAAGGAAACTACTCGTATCACTAAAATTGCGGCTAAAATTGAGGAAGCGAAGAAACGAGGGTCGTATTAGACACTGCGATTGAAGAGATGTGGGAAAATGATTGCGGTGACATGACAATGTTGTCTGAATACGGAAGGGATAATGAAGTATGTTTAGGAAATGAGCTAGGAGGGTGATGGAATTACGAGATAGAAGAGGCTGAGGAGGAGGTAGCTGCAATGGAATTTGAGGCCAAAGGCCTCGAATTGCTTGTTGTGTTAAGGGCGACGGTCCGGGGAGAGGAAACGTTCGAGGGGTCGCATTCCCTGTTCAGAGAGGGTGTGAATAAAGGCAGTGACAACAGATGTACAGAACCTATAAGCCTACGTAAGTGTGGGCGATGCAGATCAGACAAAATGCGATAGAAACGGAATCTTAGAGAAGAAACGGAAAGGAAGACGAGTTTAGGCGCGGGCCAGGCGAAGACCAGGTGGGAGCAATGGATGAACAAGGCGCGTACTAGTAATGGTCGAGTTGAGATCTGGGCGTGGACGAGAACACATGAAAAGAGAAAGAGAAGAGACGGAGCCTCAAATTGGCAGGGGGAGTCGGGAACGAAGCGAAGGTGGGGAGGACGGGCAAGGGGACAATGCGACAATCGAGAAAGAGACGAATCTGGGACAAAGGTGGTTAGATGTGGGACCAGTCTTAAAGATGGGTTAAGACAATGCCGTGCAATATGGGACAGAGTGGCACGAGATAAAACGTTGCAGAACGAGACCGCCCGATGTGAGAACGAGACATGACGAGGCGGGGTGAAAAATAGGCAGGGGCGAGACAGGGACAAAGCGGAGACGACGCAAGGCCGTCGAGAGACCCAAGCAACAAACGGGGTAGAGAGGAAGCTGGGACAAGGTCGCTAGATGAGGGACCAGCGCTGAAGTGGAGATAGGACAATGCAGCGCAAGGTCGAGCAGGGCAGACCGAGATGAACCGTGGCAGGGCGAGGCAGCGCGAGGTAGGAGTACGTCGTAACTGCAGCGTGTTTGCGGGAGCGGCTCCTCCAGCGACGGAATTGCCCAACGCATCGGATATCAGCGAACCACAGCTCGCGGCACGGAGAGCAGCCCGGGCAAGGGAGGAACAGGGCACGCCGGGGCTCCGTAACGGATACAGGATCACTTCTAACTGCAGAACGCTAGGGAAAGATGACCTCGTACGATTTATAAGGCACCTCTGACACAAAATTCACAAGTGTGCTACTGCTCATATTCCTCAGAATTACATCAAACACATTTAAGACGAATAATTAGTACATTGAGATAGAGCAAGAACGGATGCACTCCGCATCGCAGAAAATCAATACCATCGCCAAATTAAAAAACTATTTATATTGCACCTTAAAATATGTTTTTTCATTAGTTATTTTTCTTATTCTTTAATTTACAAACAAAGAGCTTTCTGAACGCATTAAAGTTTGGGAGGGTGCCGTCAGACTTGCTTAACAGTCAGCTTGAGTTGACAGAAATATTATTGGATTGTTGGGTTTCAGAATTTAGGTATTTTTACTTTCAAAACATTAATGAAAAGAGCGGAATTTAAAAAAAATTAAAATAATATTTACGTGTCGTGTTGCGTTGTGCCATATACGTTCTGTAATGACATTTTAATTTTGAAGGATAATTTTGCTTCGTAAAGAGTTTTTGTTATTCGACAGGGATGCCACCTTTCGTGTGACGCATAAGTGGTTTTGTTCAATTTTCCAAAAACACTGTGACAGCTATAAAATCATTGTTGGTGAACTTTATTAGAATAATGTTTGGATCTGGTGCGTGGTAAACATCAGTGCATACCGTTGACTAGTTTAGTTTTTATGAGGAATTATATGTCGCCAAAAGAGATGTTTTTTCACAGTAGTGTAATGTGTTATAATTATTTGGGGGAATATTAAATGTTGAAAATGCAAAATAATACGTTTGAATAGTGTATTTATTTGCGGTAATTTCAGTGTGAAGAAAATCTCTATTAGCTGAATAGTCTTTTTTCAACGAGTCGTATTCTTACTCGTTGCTATTGCGCCTGTCCAGAATTTCCAGAAGTCATTTTTGTCGAAAAACGATAACAGCAACAAAATTTATGTTTATATATTTGTAGATCAAACAAATTGCGCAATATATTGTATATAAAGGAAATATTTTTGTCAACTGGCTTGGCCAGCTTAACATTAAGCTACCAACTTTTGGAAAAACCGTTGGAGTTACAATAATAATTTTTGGATATTTGGAAAGCCAATAATTAGCCCCAAATACTTGGTGTAGGGAAATCGTGGGTTTTGCTAATCGCTTCGCCAGCTTAGCCGGCTAGGACCGTCGCCTTGAAGCTAATGGCGCCGAACGCCGTCGAAAGGAGATGCAGCAGCCAGCGGCGCTCGGCCGCGCGGGCGGGGCACGGCCGCCCTAAAGCACTCGGCGAGAATGGAACCAGCGGCCGGCGAGATGGGCTTACATCCCTCGAGGCCCCCGGGGTGCGCCCCCTCCCCCTCCTCCTCCCTCTCCCGCCTCGCGCCCCTCCTCTATCGCCAGCCGCTTTTGCCTGTGCTAAGCCTCGCCTTTGCAGCTGCACTGCGTTCAGCCACATCCGCGGAGCACGCGTCGCTCTTTCCACTTCGGCTGGAAGAATCCTTTCTTCTGTTCCTGAAACCTTCACTGCTTTCGAATTTTATATCTTGTTCTCCCACCTTTCTCTCCTCGTATTTCTCTCTCTTCTTCTTTCTCTCTTCTTCTTTCTCTCTTTCTCCCTTTCTCTCTCTCCCTCTCTTCCCTTTCTCTCTCCCCCTCTCTCTCTCACCAGAGGAAAGTTCTATCAAATAATTTTTATTATAATTATAATAATAGTCGCATGTGATGTTGAGATAAACACTGTTATAACTGCGTAAGAGCATGCACTTGAATCCAAAGTGGGTAAGAATTATTTCTAGAAATAAAAGACAGATGCCATTGTAAATGAGATTTACAACATGCCAGAATCCAAAAATGATTCTTAAATTAGAAAAACGTATTATTAATAAAACGTTATGTGACCATCATTGTCGTCATCATCGACATTGAAATAGATTTAATCTCGGTTTACCCGCTAAGGATTACACCGGCACCCCTTGCCCTCCGTAACCGCTATCCGCCATTTTCCCTCCCTGGCACACCCACGCGAGCTCCCCAAACTCTTAAGCCGACGTATTCCTTTACCCCTTCGCAGCCCCTACAGGCTTACCCTGAGGTCCACAGTGGCTCCTGGAATCTTTTAAAGTTAGATAATAACGGAGGTTGATTGGCGAACACATCGCATTGACAGTGCATCCGCCGCGTATCTACTGACCGTGTCGCCTTAACGCACCTTTGTTTGAAAAGGGGAGGGAAAATAAAATAATTAGTATTTCATTAGACGTCGCATTCGGAGTACAGCGTCGTATGGAACCTCATCAACTGGTAGAACGATACGGAGGCGAACAAATGACTGTACATCCTCCAAGTGTCAACTGTCGTTTGTTCTAGCAGCAGAAGGAAAGGAAAAGCCAGGCTAATTTGCTAGGCGATACAGGATGCCCTAGAAACGTTTCTACCATGCTATAACTCACAAGGCAACCACCTACGTCCACAATTCACGCCGCTCGCTCCAATGCGAACCATCGATCAGGGTTTTCCGTTACCTCCATTTTAGTGACCTCGACTTCCCAGGTCGGATTATTCAAATTTTCTTTTATTATTAATATTATTTATTGATATTAATTCTGGGTTAAAATTTCAGTTACCAATTAGCAACGGACACAGTATATCGAATAGTGCTGAGGCTTAGACACTTTCATCCTGAATACATGAAGGTTTCATGGATATTTCTTCTTGTAATATTAGCTTCCATGAGTATGACGGTTCTCGTATGAATGAATTACTATATATAAAAGAAATTATGCAAGAATAATAAACAAGTGCCATTCTAATAATAAGCAGAAATCATGTTAACTTCAAACTGCTGTAGATAGAGGTATAAGCCACGAAAGAATGCCACAAAAACGTATACCAAGAAGTTGACGAAAGCCTAGGCCCTGACCTCGACATCAATCCCATTACACCAGCCCCTGAACGCTATGACTACAGATGTTGGTACATGGTTGACTTACAATGGGAAATTTTCAAACACAATTGTTAAAGGACGGAAAAGTATCTCATCGGTCAGCACGCCTTCAATTCTTATCTCACAAACGAACAAATTTAATCAGTAGTAAATATGTATTGCAGCGGCTGTTCACGTTGCAATAGGCACAATAATGAGGTAACCACAAATAAATCAAGCTAAAGTTATCCCGATATTTGTTGCTCATACAGACCTACTGATGATGTGTTATTTCATGTAAGTAGAAATGACTAACATCAACTTAACAAATATTTTTATTATACAAGAAAATGTTTGACCATTCTTATTTATCAGTCTCCGAGTGCATCACTTTTGCTAATGTTCACTAAACAAATCAACATTATATGTATCTGTATTCTTGACTCAACCAAAGGTTCTGCCATCAATATAACAATTTGTACGGTGATAATGATTCCCAGACGAAGCAGTAATGGACAATAAATGAATGACACACACAGCGCATAGCCTCTTCGGGACTTTTCTCAATTTCGAGACCGCTCCGGTAGCATATGAGCGAGCGGAGCGCTAACATGGCAGGTAGCTCACGCGCCTCGACGCTCGCGACACGGTGGGGTGGGGAGGGGATGTAGGGGGGGGGGACGAGCGACGGCCACGTGCGGCGGACGCGCGGCATTTGTCGAGCGCGAATTCCTTCCCGTTCATTTCTCCGCTCGCTCCCGCCAGGTCCCCGAGCCGACGCCGAGGTGGAGTGAGGTGGGGTGGGGGAGGGGGGACAAATGCCCCGCAATTTATCGCTGTTTCATTTCGGGCGCGCCGCCCTCCGTCACCCCCCACTCGGCATCCGCCCAGGTCAGCAGCTGCCCGCCCGCGCGCTGGGCTTGCCTCTGCAGCAGCGTTGGCCGAGAGAGTTAGGATTCTAGTGTCGATAGTGGTGGATTTCTGACACCAGCTATTCAGCAACTGTCTCAAGAAGAGCCTCTACTGTTCGAGTTCAGCTGCTGTCTCGAGAAGAATTTTTGAATACAGCTGCTTTGTTCGATACTTTTTCTCTTGTCAATACCAAGTGAATATCGCATCATTAAACTTAACACACGGCTCACGGATTGAGCGCGATCTTTCCTTCCTTTTCCTCGTCGTCTCTTCCTTACACTACACCACCACGCAAATTGGATGACCAGTTGGAATCTTAGAGTTAGTATTACTGCGGCGGCGCCCGTCTGCGAAGAGATTCCTGGAAGCGGAACGTCTCGCATTTGGCGCCACATTTCACGTTTCTACAGAGGAGAAAATCCTCAAACCCCGGACTACACTACACTATACTTATGGTGAAAATTACATAGGTTGAGAACCAATACTTGACACAATCCGCACAATCACCTTCTGCGAGTCTCTGTAAATCGATTATATTTCGCCCCCAGATCTGTTTTTCATTACAATTCCAGAACTGGGCATGAATGAATGAGTTTGATGACATACGAATAACAAGAGCGCAATAGTGAAATGAAATTAATGGTTAGAGTAAAATAATTTGAGATAATGTTGCTAATTTTATGAAAGAGAAAACCGTAATTTTACAAAGACAATTACTATAAAATAAGTTGAATGTAAACAAAAATTATAAAAAATATTTTTAGTTAAAGGGAAACCCGGAGAACGCCGTTTAACTCTTTAATCAGGTCTCAGCTGCACAAGGCGACCAATCTGACTGTTATTCCACGCGTTCTGACATCTTCATGTGCATGGATCTTTCTTCTTTTGGGCGAAGATATCTTGTTTCAGGGTCCCGTCTTTCGCTCATTTACTTTTTACTTCCACGTTCAGATTCCGAGCAGGGTTAAGGTCTTGCTCTCCTTCAAACGTTCGCCGGTTGGGCGGGCCCGTTGCATTCTTTCCTCACTCATTTTTTCCTTTTGTTCCTTACCTCTGTGTCTTGTTTCTGGCTCGTTCGTTCTCAGACTCGTTCTCCACGTGGAGGTGTGCAGCCGCTCGCTCGGTGAGTCTGACTTCTTTACTCGCACATAGCTTCCTTTTCTTGTCTGTTTCGTGGCTCGTATCAGGACTTTTCTTCGGATCATTAACTCTTACAACTGGCGAATCATTCCCTGCGTTTCTAACGATTAGCCACTACCCAGTTCGCTTGCAGTAGGGCGGTATCTTTCTGGCTTCTTTGCTCACCTACAGTCGTGTTTCTTTTTCTTGTTCATATCTCTTGTCTTTGCATTTCTCTCGTTGATTTGACACCAGCAGGTTGGTATATCGTTCTGGTTCCATTGTTTGTCTAGCTTTCTTTGTTTAGTTGTTTATATCTCGTCGCAATGTCTCATCGCTTGGTCCTTAATATGAAAATTAGTTTTAATGACATCTATAGTTTTCTTTCCTTTCCTGCTCGCTCAATTGCACATTTTCCATCTGCAAATAACTGTGATTCACACTCTTGCTTTAACATATATCTAGCTTGAAACTAGTTTAGTGGTTCACTTAAAGAATCGTTATATTACAGTTCTTATCCATCCTTCAAGACCAGTTTTCTAACTCATTCCCTTCAATGAAGGTTAAGTGTTTATCTTGCATTCTTTATTGCATATTCTTTCACATCCGACTTGTATTTCCTTTGCTTGTTTTTCGTTTGTTTTTCATCGCTCATATTCATTCGTTCTCTTGATTGCCAACTTGTTTTCTGCAGCTTTTTTGACCTCCCTTTTCATGTTTTTCTACTCTACTCTTTCTGTGTTTGTCATTCACCTGCAATCCCGATCCCTTTATTGTTTCCAGAAGCTGGGTATATTCCACCCTTGAATGTTAGCAAATGTCACTCAAATTAGATTTCTCAAGCGCTTGCAAATTCCTTTTTATCATTTTCCATTTTTTTCAAAACTCGTTATCTTGTTCTTTCACAGTTGAATAATATCAGGAATACGGGAGCTCCTATATTTTCAAGAAACATAGTGATTAATTCAATATTTTAATAAGTTAATTAGAGCATTAACAGCTTAGTGGAGAATCGACTGAAACAAACGTGCGCAAGTGGCGGGTGTAGGATACGAATGTCAAGTCTTTGTTGTATCTAATGGACAAAATAAGCGCCTCCTCATCGTGTAAACATTAACTAGAGAATTGACGAGTAAAATCAAGTATCGGTTCCGTGTAGTTTCTTATCATCCCATGTAGAGCAATAATTTGGGATAATATTGCTAATTTTATGAAAAAGAACATAACTATAAATTTAAAAACGTACCATAAAATTAATTAAAAGTAAACAAAAATTATAAAAAGAAATTTAAAAACGTTCTTGAAACCTTTGTAATTGGTTGCGAGCATTTAAATATCCTGGTCTTCGTTCTATGCTTTTGGACTAAGCTATGAAGAAATTAGGGCAGGTTAAACCAGTATGATTATGTAAAAATAGGTGAGACAGTGTACACATAATTGCCGTATCGCAAAGTGCGCAAGTGTTGTAGATGGGGATGTGTAAGTCGGATGCAGGTTTCTTAAACCAGCCATAACGTAGCTGAACACCATTTAAATGATAACTTGAGACGCAGGCAGACTTGATAGTTTGTTTCTGTAAGTTCCAACACCCGCCGTTGGTCGTCAGGTGAGCACCACGCTTCCTCTTACTTCAATTGTTTCTATTACAAGCTAATACTTTGATTGAGACCTGAGATTCATTGACAGTTCGTCCGTTATAACGTTGTAACGCTGACAGTCACAGCTGATTCTGAACCAACCTCGTGTTTTGATCGAAGTATAATAACAATAGGTTTTTGAAAGTCTGTCAATCTTCCTAGAAATATTTTGGAAGAATGACAGTGAAGTATCTGCTCTCTCAGTTGCTACTGCGTAAAAGTGAGCGCTACGTTCACCATCTACCATGTATTAGTAATTGGTTCTCATTTATTTTAGTTTAACTAACCAGCGCCGATCTAAATAGAGACATTCTCTATCTGCTGTTGCTGATACTGGAAAGATTTCTTCAGATTTTCCTTCGTGATTACCCTTCCCTTTTTTGTTAAAAAATCAAAACCCTAGCATTTGATTGACTGGAATCATTATGGTTCTTAATGACTGGGATTATGTCTTCAAGCATTATGATTCCTAATGCACATGGGGTGTAATACTAACACAGTGCTTTGACATCGGAGCGCATAGGATACTTAAACTGTGCTACCCTGAAAAACAATCATGGTTCTTCGTTGTAGACGACTTAAACGTCTCTAAGGCGAAACAAAGTGCTTTATGCCGTTTAGGATCTACTTTCACCCTAAATGTTACTTATTGTCACGAATCACAGTGGCATTGCATAAGGGTAGTCTTCAAACAGACGATGAGAGTGGAAGAACGTATGACATGGATCTAGGAGGTGTCATTCCCTGCGATTGTTCTTCCCCGATTTCAGACGAAACGATGGACGCGCTGCCGATTGAATTGCATTGCGGGCAAAGAAAACTGATGTGATTCTCCATCTCGCGTGTTCCTTGTAGTTGTGTTTCAGCCAGAACTCACAACCTAAACAAAATGAAATAATTAAAAGTGCCTTTCGGTTTCAAGAAGAATATGATCATACCATAACGCAATGAGTAAAAAGGAGCTGATTTTATGGCGAAAACATTCTATTACCATTTTTAGTCACTGTAAATAAAATATTTAAATAAATTTGAGAACTCTAAAAATTATTCGTGAATATGAGTCATACTTTTAATATTTTTAAATTTCCTTTGTTGGATATTTTATTAAATTTTAAAGAATAAATAATTTAGGAAAGATTCTTATTGTGAAAATTTACGTCTAAAAGAAGAAAAAACTAGGCAAAAATGCTAATTTACGACAAAATAATGGCCGAGCGGAGCGCTCACCGACCATGACGTGCGTCCGGGAGGGGTCGAGCGACGGAGGGTTAATCAAGGGACCACGGACCGCCCACTGCCCTTTCACTCTCATTCTATACCTAATCACATTCCAAGGGTAGAGATATGCCTCCATACCTGTGGTGCGTAAGGTTTACAATCTAGAAATTCATTCTGCAGTATTGTTTAATTCGCGGGAACTGGACCACAATTCATTAGATTTTCAGTTCTAGACAAACAAAACGAAAGTAAAAACCCAATAAGAAAAACATGAAAGAACACTTTTAGGATTCTTACTAAAACTAATTACAGTAAATAAAAATGTACTTCGCATCATTTTTCTGCCCTCCTGTTTATTCTAGTCAATAAGTTTCTTTCACAATTATTTCTTAGAACAGTGAATACAAGGTTTTAAAAAGACGTTTAAACATCTAGAAAAACATATCAATCAATAAAGTATTGTTATTTAGAATAGTCTAGTGATGTATTGATTAATTTGTACACTGTTTACTTTTTATCGTTGACAGATCGGTGGTAATATTGTCATATGTACCTTTGACTTGAGTGGCTAGGTGTTATGGGTAGAGTTTTACAAAAGCAAGTATCTTTATGAAAATGCAGACTGATAGATGAATTTAGAGGAGCTCTTATGAGTCCGAGTTTGATGTTTAATAATACGTTTTCATTTTCTTATCCTTGAAGAAATAAATGCCTTTCAGTTCATTTTATTCCAAGTGCAGTGATGTGTATCGAGTTCCACCAATTACAATTGTTTCATTTATTACATTTCCTCATATTTATTACAATTGTTTGTGTTTACGTAAGTAGCTACAATTAAATTATCTTGGCATAAATGCACTCTAAGTAGTTGCAGTGGAGATCACTCTATCAAATTGTCCCCTCGGTTGTAACGAGATGGCTGTGCGATAATGTACCTGTTAATTGCTGGAGGGCTAGTTGTCAACGAAATTTACTCCGGTCCTGTAGGTAGGTTTGCAGTGAAATATGGTACACAAGACAAACTGGACGCCACAGCTATTTCCTGCTCAATGCGTGGTCACGAGAATAATCTGCATTCACGGTATTCACTGGGGAAATTCAGGCACTATTTACCAATATGTTTATAGTGCAGCTTTGATACTAGGACTAATTATCGGAATTCTCGCTGATTCAAATTTCTAAACTTCTGAAAGGCAATTATCGAAGAATAAATTTTAAACATCAGTGTAATAACTGATACTCTATACAATTACATGTTTATTTCTAGCATTTTGCAATCCCGAAAGCACCGATCAGGAAGTTACAATAACATTACGTATAAGTAACACAGCTTCCAGTAAGTAAAATAAAGGATATTGAAGGAAAGCAAGCTTTAGTCTGCCTGTACTTTCTTAAGTTCATTCAGATATTATTTATTTATGAATTATCAGTTATCTTGAATAATGTATTAACAATGACAAAATATTTAAATCAAATTACGTTTTCAAAGAATATAAGTAAAACAAGTGATTTATCCAAATTATGAAGAATCACACACATTTAGTAAGTGTTAAAGTATGGTGGGAAAGTGACTGACTGGAATGACTGGACGTATCAACTACTCACGGCATTGAGGATGCGAAAAGCTATACCTAGTAATGTTAAATGTTTGAGTATAATTCTCTGAATCAATTGAAGTTATGTTAATGGCATTTTACAGGTGACAGATATATCATATTAATAGAAAAATTGTTTTGAGAACTGTTTACTATTTTTGTAGATAAAAATATATTACAATATAATGCAATTTTTTACGATTTCAAGGGAAAAATTCAGAATGAATAATACTTAAGTAACAATAAAAAGTTTTAGTAATTTTAGAAGATTTATATTAACAACTTCTGAAATTTTCAGTTCCCTACTATCGTAAGTTAAAAAAAAATATATTCAAACATTTTGTATGAAAAATGTCAACTTTCTGGAAATGGGCTTTAATAATACAACCCTCAGAACATGCCGACTCGATAACATCCTCATCTTAATAATAATTTTCCAATAACTACTTTCTTTTGACACATTTTTTGTTGGTTAGCTTCACAACATATTTTTTTCAATTTTCTTTCTGCATGACTAAGTCTTTCAGTGTTTATGCTCCACGTTATTTAATAATATCTCAAAGTATTGGAGCCAGTAACTAGTCCCAGTGAAAGTAGAACTTCACATATAAATAATAAAACAATTCTTGTAAAAGTAATTTCAACATAACTCAAACCCTAATTTAAAGAGAAAATTATGGAGACTTATAAAAAATAAAATACTCCCAAAATATTCTTTGACAGTAAAAGCGTTCCATTTCTCCGTAGTCTCGAATGCGTTGTGCATGTTATAACCCAGAAGATGGCAATGTGTCTGTTCCACGTGAGATCCAGCGTCCTTCATTATGTCAGCACTCGGAGGTTTCCGGCTTCAAACGGACAAACTGTAAGCTCCCGTCTTGTCACTCGACTTATCGGTAGTGTATTGCATGTCAGATTGTTTGATTAACTGATTAATTAGTTTAGGTTCTAAGTGCGTCAACGGCTATGGTCTGCAGTCCCGCAAGTGTAGTGCATAATTTTATCACGCGAGGTATTGGTGGTTCACCCACTAGATTGTGCGATTCGGCTGGCGCGGTTCTCCTAGAACAGGTGTTTCCCACCGGCGGAGCAGCGGCCTATCCTGGGAATGGGTCTCCATCGTGTGCCGTAGTGCGCATGTACGTGTAAAGTGTTTATGCAAGGGAAGAGGAAGGAAAGAGTACTGTTAGAGTACTGCTCCGTCATTCAGCTAATGTGAATAGGAGAAACAACGGAAAACGGATCAGAGCAGCTAGAAGGTTTCTGCAGACAGTGGTTGAATTCCCCATAGAAATGTAGTTAGTGTTGAAAATTCTACCATCATCGTGACTAGAGCCGAAGAACCTGGCCAGAGGCACTGCAGTGACATCCCTTGATACCCTGAGCCACCGAAGCTGGTGTTCGATTCTGTGTGTGTGTGTGTGTGTGTCTGTAAGGTACAGAAGGAAACAAAGATAAAAAAGAAAGCATTGTGCACAATTGCCTCATCCGTGGCCCTTTAAGATTCTTTACTGTTCGTAGGGTATTGACCGGCGAATCCATAAAAAACTATCAATGAAAGAATTTGGATACTAGCATTCTTCATTCAAACGTTGAATACGACTTAATTATGAAGTTGGTCATGACTCAAGGGCCTCCTCGTCTACGATGTTTCAGGAGCAGGTATGTTGCAGGTGAGTTATCGCAGCCTGTATTTGAAGAGATACACCAACAAAACGTTCTGTGAGTACTTGAACGTTCATCTATTTCAAACAGCGTCGGAAACGTAGCGAAGGGGGGAACAGCTTCTCACGAAAGGAAAGTGAGGCACCTGGTGACAGTTAAAAATCGTTCCGCAAAGACAGGAGCAGCGCTGGCGTCGGCACCCAGTCGAAGGATGACAAATTGAGCGCCGACTGAGCTGCCGCTGCTGCTGTCACTGCCCGTTGGTGGCTGGAGCTCAGCCCTGGTGTCTCAACCGTTGAGTCTGGGATTCTCGCTTAGAGAAAATATGACAGTGATGCAACGGGCCGAGTGGATGAGGGATGGGAGAAGGATCGAGAGAGGGCTTGCAACTGCGAGAACGAAGAGAGAGAGAGAGAGATCTCGGGCTTGTTATGGGTGTAGGAAGGTTGGAATAGGAATAATTATGGATGAAGGAAGGATCTGCACGTACAAGGGAACGGACAGAGCAGAAGGAGGAGAAAAATGTAGGTAAGAATGACATGCCGATAAATCGAGAGAAGCGAGGACCGGAATGTGAAAAGAAAGAGAGAGGATCGACTCACGAAAGGGAAGACTAGGAAGTGCCAAGTAGCAGGGAGGTTGAGTTAGAGAACAGATAGAGGTAAATAGATATGAAGATAGAGATATAATATCGTGGACTTTCAAGAATAAACGTATTCAGTTAAAAATCGTATAATGAGATATCAGTAGATGAAATCTGCGATTTTGCAGACTTTGCCTCAAATATTATTGACTATTCAGGTTGCAGTAATCTCTTAGGCTATTAGCTACATCATTTGCATTACAGTTTTCATAAATGTTTTCATTACATTGCAGGTATGGGTCATTTACATGTTGAATCCAATGTTTGTTTGCAATTGCAATAGAACGTCTACTCTAAACACACACACATATTTTACTGTACAGATTATTTTACATTAGAAACGTAATACATTACGTAATTCCGTATTATCACTTCAGCAGGTAATATCTTCAATTGAGTAGCACCTTGCATCTTTCGCACATGGATGCAACTTCGTTGGTGATGTAATATTCATCCATATATTTAGTGTGACCTATTCTGCATTTCAGTAGAACAACTTGATTTACTCCTCAAAACGTGGCTTCTAGATTGGCATCGCAAAATTCTAATTTATTTTAATTTGCAGGTTCTTAATTCCATTTATACCTGTGTATATATTCTAGGTTGTTTTCCTAGGTAAATTAATGTATGATGATTTCCTTTTTCAATTTGAGGTGACATTTTTGTGTATGCGATGATATGATGACAACATATACTCTGATACAACAACATACATATTTGTCCATTTTTCTCAATTGGTTATTTTTTTAACTACATCCTTGTTTGTTTCATTTTCACTAGCTAAATTTCGTATGGTAAAAATTACACGTACAATAATCTATTATCATAAATTCAGTTTCATGGGGTCTTTCTATTAGCCATGAAACACCAACATAAAATGCAATCCTAGACATCACTGAGAAGTCATTCGATAATTACAAGTCAGAGTGGATGATATTTATGAGCAGTTCGTGAGACGAGCAGGCGCGAATAAATTGTTATTGTACCCATATTTATTGTCACTCCTTTAAATTTATATGAAGCATACATAATAGAATGTATAACAGGCTCACTTCAAACGATTTATTACTTATTCATAACTACCATCTCCAGGTAACCAATCGTATTATTACTTTGTAATTAGTGGTCACACGATTCCACGTCGTAAATGAGCACAACAAAATCATTCTGAAGAGAGACACAAGATTAATAGACACTATGGTACGGTAACAAGAGGGATATTTGATGAGCTCGAGTGGGATAAACAAACAAAATAAGTGTTTGGGAACAAAACATGCAAAGAAATTTTGCGAGAGAAAGCGTTCCAGCTTGATAAAGGCGCAAGGGGGACAGACGACACTACAGACTAGAGGGCTATTGTTTGTCGCAAATTGAGCGTCGTGTGAGCGCTCAACTAGTGAGATCTCACCTGATGAGAAAAGATAAATAGACTCTCGATGTGTCTGAAATAAAATTCAATTCAATGCAATTCAATTCAATTCAATAATACCCTGTTTTAGTTGTTGAGGCTCAAACTACCGGGCTTTTTCTTCCACCTGGTCATGCAAATTTTGCACGACGTTCCTTTCGCCTTCAGTTGGAAATAAAGTTTGATTTAGGTATCAAAACTGATGAATGGAAATTAGCTCAGCGCTTCTTTCTGGCTTGAGGATCTTTACATAAAGAAAATCTACGGTATGGGACATCCGGCTTTACTTTGCTCCTTTAAAGCGTACGAAGGGTTTTTTTGCGCTGAATTCCAAGTCATTGATCGGATTTGAAGTCACGAACTTTGATGTAACAGTTCCATACGCTAACCGTTATAGACCTGAAGTCGATTTCGCATCATGGAACGTATAACAACCATTTCATCAGAACACAAAATTTAATAGTGCATGAATTGCAACTAATGGGTCTTTCTTAGAATTTGCAAATAAAATGTTCCGCGAATTATTTTCTCATAAAAATCTGTTTCCATACCATCTTTCATTGGAAGTTAGCAATTTTTCTAATAATGAAAATACACCCAAAACTATAATTATAATTTCCCTCTTTCTACTTGTAGATGATTAGTGAACAAGTTAGACTAATATCGCGATTCTTCGAAACAAATATAAACAAAAATATTTAACATCCTGATATCTTAATTAAAGTTCTCGAATATGGAAACGTAAAACATAGAAATAGTTTATCACGTTACATTTTAGATAATTGGCCCTTTAATTTTGCAAATGAGTGAGCTTGCAACATTCTTATTTCCAGAAGTACGGAAACGGGAATGGAATGGGAATGAAACTAAATATATACTAGTAGATCGAAATTCTGATGGCGACAGCAAAAGATGCTTACTGTACGCAACCACATTACTCAAAAGTGCTCTTGAATTGTAATACTTAAGGATAACGTTTAAAAGAGCAATTTTAAATATTTTATAACATTCAACTACTAAACAAAATTATTCTCTGCAAAAAATCATTTACTACGAACTATCTTACTCAAAAATAAAATAATTCGGTTTCTCTCAGTCCTGAATTGCAGGTCAGTTTCCTTTAACCCGAAGAAAGCAGACTTTAGTATCCGCAAATTGAAATTCAT
>BOPP01000222.1:1798384-1816963 GCA_017312745.1 Gryllus bimaculatus | reverse complement strand
CCCCAGTCCCCTCCCCAGTCCCCTCCCCAGTCCCCACCAAAGAACATGCCACACTCCCGCTACAATCTCCACGACAATTCTCATCTACAATCCCCGCCACAGCGCCCGCGGCCACCAACCTTGCCCCCGTCTGAACTTCGCCATCCCCGTATCGACACGCCATCGTTTTTATCCTCAGCTGTGCCCCACCTTCTGCTCCCCGCTGCGCCTCCGCGGAATATTCTACTGTCCGCCATGCTTCTCCGACCGCGCGCCGCTCCGCCTTGCTATTCATGGGGCTCTGCGTCTTGCGGCCAATTACAAGGGACGTGCGGGCGCGGCTCCCCACTAGAGCTGCTCAGGCGGGCGCCAACGCAGACACCGCTTCCCGCGGGGGGAGGTAATCGGCTGATATGTTTCTGCATCTAGTTAGAGTGCCCGTTGTTAAACCATTAGGAGTTAGTGTTATCTTATGGTCAGATTTGTAAATGAGGCTGTGAATTACTGTCTTTATATCTATCTCTTTAACACAATTTGTTATTCAGAGAAAAAATAAATTGTATCCATTCAAAAGAGATATCTTCATTAGATATCAACCCTAATTAACGTTTTTGTAGTCGGAAAGAGTTTTTAACTTCCGAAATTTGAAATAGTTTAGAACTGTCGTGAGCACGTAAAGATTTTAACAAATTTTTGAAATTCTGAAAGAAATCTACGTCAATGATAGAAAAAAATTGTACATGTTTCACGACTTTTACACGTTTCATTTTATTTTTTCAATATTTTTACCTTTAAAGTAGGATATCTATGATATTTCAAACTTTGCTCTGGCTAGATGATAACGCTATGTCATTCCACTACTCTTTTTTTCCACTCGCAACGCTGCAGTGCAAAAAATAGTAGACATCATGTTCAGTGAAGGTGAAAATAATAATACTGCTGAAAATATATCAATGCAGAATAAATAGCACCTTTAGATCCAGCTTGTTTAACTAATGAAGTTAATGACGAAGAAGACAAAGACAGACAAGTGGAAAGTTTATCAAAAAAATAATTATTTGTACCCTAAAACCTTGCTGTACGATTATCTACCTCTAATTATTCTACCTCATTTCGTGGACTGATGACCGGCATCAGGGTCGTGGTTAGCAGTAACAATCAGGAAAAAATATCTACCATTAGAAAGAGTGGGTTATTGCTTTTAGAATAATGATTAGACATCAATTGAGGATACAGAAAAACAATAAATTTTCGTAGGTACAAGGCATCTTGGAATAATTTCAAATAGTTTTTCTGTACCCGGATTTCCAAAATACAGAGAACTATTTGCAAGTCATGAATCATTAATCAGCAAAGAATATGGTACCCTGATTTGCAAATGTATGGACAAATTGCATCGAATTGTTATTAAAGGGAACGATATTCCCAGACTGCAAAGTGTGGATCGATATTCTCTGACTAAAAAAACATTTATTTATCCCGAGACGAGCAGTATTTGGTGAACATAATACGCACACTCACACACATAACCGTGTGCAAGAACAGTCATTGGATACATGGATTATAATTCGTAACAAAAATCAGTCTAGCGTGGTTTGTATAGGTATTTGTTTATAGCTCGTGGAATATGAAAGTTAACGCTGAAACGACTGCTAGAATTTAGAAGAGAACTTGCCTGAGTCTTAGATTACGGAACAAATGGCTATGGATCAGGAAAATCGCTACAATCAAATATATAAGTTTCGGAAAAATAGCATCTGAGGCTATCATGAAATTCAACATCTGATTACATACATTTTGGACAATATGATTAAAAGTAGGGGAGAAGGTTTTAGGTGTATAGTTCACCATTCTTATAATGATCAACATAATGATTTAGCACTGTGTTTTGACTGCTTTGCGATAGTTCATATCATCAACTGCCCGAGAAGACTACGGAATGAGCGAGAACGCGTTTGCATGTCTTAAAGATGCGTTTACTAAAATCGCTTGAAGTTGAAAATGGATGCTGGCAAAGGTGACCCAGGGGACCAAGGGATGTGACCGCATGCCTCTCACCGGGAGGCCGTACTGTTCGAGTCCCGACGGCTGTAACATTTTCGGTAGAAAGCTGCGTCGAATTCAGACTGTGTGGAGGAGAATGCGAATAGCCAGCTTCTCTGATCGGTAGTTTTCCGTGATTTCTCCGATCGACACAAAGCGAATACCGATGCAATAACCTATGAAACGAGCCGTGAACCACGCGCTGTCTTTCCTTCTTTTTCCCTATCTTATCCTCACCCATTACTTACACATTCTTACACTCCTATGCACCACATTCCTGCTGGTGGGAGATACCTGGATAGAGAAAATTCCAGTATGCGGTCGGCGATGGATCTCGCCAGCCAGCGGGGAAATATCACGGCTACCGATAAAAATATGTTCTACATTTAGGGGACTAATGACCTTAGTAATTAAGGCGCCAAGAATCACTAATTAATCAGTCAATGAAAATAGGAAAAGGTGATCATTTAATTCAGGTAAAACTAGGCAAAACGCTTTGCTACAGGCCGCAAACTCTAGAGTCGGTTTACACTTTGGAATAGTATTGTTTCGGCGAAAAAGCTTTATAAAAGAGGTTATCGCTTAATCGAAAGGCCAGTTGGGTAGATTTTATTGTAATGTGAAGTGGGAGAATGAATATTTTTTCATATCATAGCACATTGACAAGAGCACTAATCACCCAGGAGAAACAACACAAACACAAACTTAACTCTTAATGACCTGAATTATTATGTCTTGATTTATAAAACTGGCAGTTAATTCCTTACTGTTGGTAAAGGTCAATGAGAATTCCACTACAAACTTGTAATGTCAGTCCTCTTATCATAACTGTCCGTAACTCTATGATAGCAGTAGAACTATTGGCTATTACAAAAAATTCAAATTCGAGAAAATGTGAAATAAATAAGATATAAAACCTATCTTCCAAAATATTGATTTAAGGGCTAATAATTCTTTATCCAATAATTACAAGATATTTAAATGTTCAACCATAATTTAATGTCATAATAACTAAGTAAGTCTTATAATATTGACACTTGTCAATTTGATGTTGCTTCAAATGCATCATCTAGTTATTTCTTTAGCGACGATTTGCTTGACATGAAGTAGGCTTCCTCAGGGCAGTGACAGTCACTGTCCTGAGGAAGTCTGCGACATGTCAGGCGAAACGTCGGCATCGCAGTCAACGACGCGCCGTCTCCCGGAGAGCGGAGGAGAATTTACTACGATCTCCCCGTCAGAGACACTGTGGTGACATCAGTTGGTTCCCTAAGTCACCTTTGCCAGTATCCATTTTCAAATTCAAGCGATTTTAGTAAATGCATCTTTAAGACATGAGAACGCGTTCTCGCTCATTCCGCAGTCTTCTCGAGCAGTTTGCTAGATTTGCTTCTTCTCGATGAGAACGTGTGAACGGACCTCTGAGCAAGGCGAGACGCGAAATTCTATCTGAAAGTCATTCGCGAACTCCGTATGACGACTCTGTTGGAAGTTTCTTCAGAGTGTGAATTGCACTTCGAAGTTTACTTCGCTTGTGCATTCGGTTCCGTGAGTAAAGTGAGTTTTTAGTCTACTAAATTGCATGACTAGTCAAGTTAAGACACATTTTATTGCTTTTAAAATTCGGACGTTCTTGGATTTTCCGAATGCATTAAACCGCTCGTCCGTGCCTGATTACGAGTACTTCACTTGGCTTTCTTTAAAAGGATTATGTTTAATACTAAATTGGTAACTAACTGATACTTTTCAATTTATGTTAATTAAATTAATGTGTCTTTGACATTAAACTCCGTACCGCATCCATAAAATACGTTTCCCTATTTTGTTAAATAAAATAGAACTTAGTTACACGAAAACCTTTATTGACAACAGGAACAAAAAATATGTGAGCTATTTTTTGACATAGTCACCACACAAATTGAGGCTCTTGTCGTAACGTGGTATCAACTTTTGTTTACCTGTCTCGTAGAAATGTGCCGCCTACGTCTGGAACCAGCGAGGCACAGTCGTCTTCAGCTCCTCGACATTATGACTGGGGGATAGGGAGGACAGCAATGTCTTCAGGTGCAGGAAAAGATGTAAATAGACCAGAGATTGTTGATCATCCCCATACGAGACCAGTGTATGGGGATGATCAACAGCTCCCAGCCGAGCTGCGCTGAGCGGTTGCTGTTTTCCGCAGCGAATGTAGCTGATCATCGCCACGGAGAAGTACAGTAAGCATGCCAGGAAGGGCAGACATTGAATTTCGATCAGCGCCACGTGTTATGCATTAAGGAGCTTTATCCCGGACCGGTCGTCGCAGGCGGCGGGAGAACGAATTTGCGCCGCCATTTGGGGCCACTGGTGCTCGGCGGGACCTGTCCGGCCGGCACATGATTGATACGTCAAAGATCTGTTACCATTTCCCTCCCTAAATGCGAGCATTTCCAAAGCAAGAAACTTGGGAAACATACTTTCTGGATGCTACTCGTAATAGAGAATTTCATTTTTAACCATCTATACCTGTTTTAGGATTTTATCAACTCAAAGATAAAAACACATTAATATAAAATATTGATTACGTTTCTTCTACGTTTAGTTCATAACATTTTAATACTGCCACATTACACATAAAATGTTGTTTATTTGATTAAGACGAATATACAATAGTATTATATTTTTTCTTGCGCCAATGGTGTGAATGTCACATTGGAAACATTCTTATTTCTAAAGATAAACATTACTATTTTTCTCCACTTTCTAAAATTATACATTCATGGGATTGTTTCATGTGATCAATACAATGGTAAATTGTCGTCACCATCTTTGCTTATAATTCATTCACGCAGAACAAGCTGTATTTTCTCGACTCTTGCATCAAATGCTCCGCCGAAACACAAACGAAGAAAATTAGTAGCGAAATGCTGTTATAAGATAATTACGAGAAAACTCCATGAAATAATGGTTGTAATTGTTCGACTGTCATGCAAGTAATGAAGCAGCGATGCTGACCTCATTAAGTCTACCTGGGTGGTGCCGAGTAATTCAATAGAAGTAGCAGCTAATATTTGTTAAAACGTCTGAAGTTCATTTCTAAGATATACAGAGCTTCCGTTACCCAAACAGAACGCAATTTCTCTTAGGACTTACTATGTAAATCAGTGTTCTCATTCCAAAGAACGAAAGAAGACTAATTTGGAGACTTGTTATCAAAACTTTAATTTATACCCTCAACCTCAGCGACTGCTTCTTTAATTCTATTATATCATTTAACCTCATGAGATCTGAGAGTTATTTCGCAAGCACACTAATGGCTCGTCGTGCAATGCTGAAAGGAAAAGCTGTGTTTGAAGAATATGGCTGCCAACATTGATTCTTGAATTTCTGTAGAAAGATGGAATTTTGCGAGGGAAATGAATTGCAAGATCTACTTACGACTTGGAATAGTAGAGAGGGGAAGAAAGAATAATGGGGTTCGCTATTTTATGAATTTCTCTCGGTCGTTTCATTCATTTTGAAGACGTAAAATAAATTATAATCAAGAATAGAATTACACACTGTATTAAATGTAAATTGTTCGGTGTTCTGATTTAAAATAGATTGAAAATGTAATTCAAATTCTAGTGTGATTTTCAAAAATGTGTATTGCACAAAATATACACTGAAAATTGATTTTATATGCGCACTATTTACCTTCATTTTCTTTTAAATTGAACATTTGTATTAAAGCATGTTTAACAAACTTGGAGCAAATACACTGAACCAAATGGCTCAGGCGTAGTTTCAAAATCTAATTGACAATGATATGATAAGAATACCATATAAACGTTTTAAAAGTGACTACTTTCTAAAAATGTCTTCTTTCTAAAAATTTGTTCTATACGTTCCTTTCAAATTTCACAATTTATTGTGCAAAAGGTGACAGACATATAAAACGTATTATTAGAATGTCTTGAAAAACTGATTTCTAATAATTATTATTACAAAACTGATCTCAGTTTTGCAAAATTTGACATTAGATTATTAAAACAGACAAAATACACTTATCTCGAAATTGACGGAGTAACTGCAAGGAATGCGAATGAAAATATGTATGAAAGCAGATGTAGCGGACCTTATAAATATTTCTAAAAGTAAAAATCCTACTTAAACATTTCTTTTGTTACTTTCTTAATAATTAAGCCTTCACTAAAAACTACGTAAAATTATTCGTGCAAAAAAGGAAAACATTTAAATGCTTATTGTCAAATACTTATTAAATGGATTCCGATTGTATCATCAATGAATTAGCGTACTTGTCTGGTATGTTGTGATATTGTGCCTTTAAGAGGTCTAAGATGAACATAAAGTGATATTATGTCTGTATTAAAATTAGAGGGAAAGAATATGAAATTTCCCCTAATTCTTTAGAAAGAGAATTGAGAATGAGAACTGAGAATTTTCAATTTTCAAGAAGAAAATTCTAACATGTACATAATTCAAACAAATTTGTTCGTGCTAAAGAAGTGTTTTAATCTACACTCATTTACTACATAAACTTAAATAAGTTTCTCTGTGTGAGCAGAACTGAAACAAAATTGAGTTTCTTTTGGACAGCATTATTTTTTTAAGTCAATGCATATTTAATAGAAACCAGGTATTACTTCTACAGTTACCTTACGTTTATGTTTTGTCTACTTTCCATACACCCTAAAATCCCATCACGTACTGAGTTCATCAGAACGTGTCTATTCCGAGTGACCTTGCATCGCGCTATCTTACACCTCCTTGAGATCCCCCATGCAGCCCCGTCCATTTAATTTCTAGGCAACCCGTTGTACACATCGGAGTGGCAGATTGCCGGATCCCTTACCCGAGAACGTTAAAGGGCACTGTAACTGATGTACCTCAGCAACAAATCAAGCGTCTAATGAGTGAATTAGTGCCTCAGATCGAAACCATTTCTGGTAGTTGTGAATTTAGGAGAAATTACCGACAAGAACTATCCTTCACTGATCTTGAATCTGTGATCACTACCTCCACGGTAGTACGGGAACGGATTGCACTTCTCTAAATGAAGTGAAAATCAGTTAACAGTAAGCACCTACATTAACCTAAATGCAGTATGCAGTAACTTTAGGCATTATCACTTCTTCACTGTAACGGATCATAAATGGCGTAACAGGAAGGGGTTTAGCCCAGAACCTGTCTGCGTAAGCATTCACAAAAACATAAAGGATCTAATTTCTACCCGAATTACATTAGAACAATAAATTTGCGTGATACAAGAAATATAAAATCAAAATATTCAATTTATGTTACAAAAAGTAACTGCCATGTTCTCTGTACTATTTACACCTCCATCAATTTTGTTTCTCAATGCTTCGTTTATATTATTTCTTACTGAAATATTTTAATATACAAGCCAATTCATTTATTGAAAACATCATGAAATAAATCAATTAAATCATTTTAAAAAGTTAAAAGTAATATTTTAAATTGAAACTTTATTTTACTCATTTTAAAATAAGTCATTGTCATTTTGTCAACAAAAAATAGATTAAATTGATATTTATTTTTTTATATCAATAAAAAATACAATAAATACATTTAAGGAGGAAAATAAAAATGTTCTTTAATATTTGTTCCGGCCGATGATTTTTTGGTATACAAAAGACTTGAATAAAGCAACTTACTGAAAATATTAAATTTTAACACTTTTAAATTCAAAATAAAAGAAAACATTATTTCCAAAGAACCTACACAATTTTAAACGAAAATTACAACTAAACATCTAGATACATCCAAAATTTTAAAGAACGATACCTATGTACCGCCTCATGATACAACAGCAAAAACTGGAAAGTAGTGACGCAATTCTGGCGTCAGTTTCCAATTAAGTGAATTGTGTCAGTTTTGACATACATAGAGAAATATTATCTAGTCTTCGGGTCTGACAGCCTTTTTTGAGCGCCTGTGTGATTAAGAATTAATTAATTTTTTAATTACCAGACCAAACTAATACTTATTTACCTGTCATCAAAAAGATAATCTGTACATACACAAACCATATTGCTCAGAACTCAAAATATCCAGTGTCACAAACCTGTAACTTATTAGATAATCTGATTTTTGTTGGAGAGTGGAAATAATTATTAGCATATTACATTCAATCTATGCATGTGATGCAGACATTGAGTTGTCCGATGAATGAAAATCGACTGGACAATTAAACTAAATACTTGCTAGTGACTTGCCTCGCTTACGGTACATATCCAGGAATTTTGGAAAGTTGTTCCCATGGTCCCTCGCACATTCTTACAGGGTGAATGAAAAAGGTATTTTATCGAACTTTGCGAGTTTTTGCTGACTACACTTATCAAACTTTCTTACTCTTCGTTTATATTTCTTCTTCACATTTGTTATCTATCTTACTGGGATTGAAAAGTTAAATTGCCAATTAATACTAAATATTATATATCAATGTTTTATAGTATTTTCTTATGTCTTTTTTCCATTATTTGCATTTAGCTTTTAATTAAAATAAATGGTATTTTATCTTTCAATGCAACAGTATTATGCACTCATATCTCATTTTGATTCTTAATTTTAAATCTTACATTTCCTTCTCACTTCTGCTTTACATTTAAAAAGTAATCAAACAGTTTTAATTATTGTAACAGTATGTTAATTTTAGACTAGCTGGTAATGCAGTCATATTAGGTCACAAAACAATTTTAGTCCCAAAAAAATATTACATTTTCAAAAAAAGTGTTTGATTTGTTGTTAAATATCCCAAGAATACAATTTTCCTACAAGTTAGACCAACTTTTATCATATTATCTGTTTTACATTTAGTATTCCTCTCTCCATGATGGAGTTATCATACCAACGTATGAACCGGAGTATCGCTTGGAATCAAGTTTAGTACGAGAATTGAAAATGGATCCATACATTATCGGGATGCGGGGTTTGCACATCGATATCCGTGTGCGCACGAAGGCACGTGGCGTAATAGGCCTGTGACGTGCGTGCGCAGCTCTTGCATGTTATGCGAGAACGCATCACTACAATATCCCGTTTTAATAATTGGAGATTGGAATTTAGGATAATATCCCCTAACTAACTGCTTTTGGCGTTTTTGATAAACTGCTCATAACGAAGCGAGTACCAAACCCTCTTATGTACGCATATTTTGTGACGGTAATGTTATGGTTTCCCAAAAAATTGTCATTTGGAAGTTTCTCTAACTGTAAGAAATGTTTTGATGATCCATAATTAGTATCAATTCAGGTAGCATAAGAATAAAATGATCGATGAATGATGAGTTATCGAATGTTTCATTTGTTTTTAAAGACCCGCATACTTTAATGCAATCGTTACATCAACTAAACTATTGATGCTACACTAGTATATATTTTTTCGTATAATTTCGAACTTTCACAATTTTTGAAAATTCAGAGACTTTAGCGAAAATTAATCCTACGTCATTTTAAGAGAACTTTGCTCTATTCATAGAATAAATTTAAAGAGAAAATTTGTAGACTTTTTGAGAATTGTTTATCAATTGGTATAATTTCAAGAAGAAAATATGCGAAAAGTACTTGCTAGTTTCAAAATAATTCTGTATTGTTTCATTTAAATAACTAGTGCTTAGAACAGATTTCCTTTAAGAAAATATTTCTAGCTGAAATATTGTACTTTTGCGAATGTTATTTTCTTGCAAACTTCAAAAATAGAGAGTTCGCAAAAACACTTTTACCTCTCCTTAGCGCCCTTTAATACTGATGTTTCGACATCGCACGTGAGCTAATTGTCATAAGCCCACGCGACCCGAAGCTCTCCCCGCCCGCGCCCCCCCCCGTCACATTAGCTACGCGCAGCTGCCGGCTGAACCGAAGACTCATTAAACACGACAAAGGGCAACACCCGCGTTGCCGTAAGAACGCGGATTATCTTTGTCTCGCCAATGCCCTCGCTAATACTTTGGGACTAACTGTAATTCTTCGCCCTGAGCACCGGCTCCTAGCATATGATCCCCCTCGCGGCCACCCATCGACAACAGAAGATAAACAACGGCAACCTATTGGAACGAACAGATTATGGAGGTCATCAAAGTGGGAACTAGACCGACAAATAGGCACTCACAACCCCCATAGAATATTCTAGAAGTAGACAAGAAGTAACCAATAGCAGCACAGGGCGACACACACGTACCATAGAACACTAACACACTAGGGCGGGTAACACGGCAGAGATGATAAGACAGATGCTGTCTGAAATCCATAGAGATGCGGTATGAAATCCATCGGAAGAGGCTGTTTTTATTTTAATCGAGCAAAGAAACACATTTTTTTGAAAATATTTGAGTTCTGTGACTTGGTATCCGCAACAAGAAGGCTACAAAGTTTTTTTCTCCACCAGATGCAATCCTCTCTGGAACCGGTGGATTATTTAGAACAATTAGGAAGCTAAATACCCAAGTCAACGGAATTTATTCCGTGCTTCGGACGAAAGCCAGAACGTCCGAAAGGCACTTGTTACGGTGAGCAATCGGCCGCGACGTGCATTCCGACGCGAATAGAGTGATGTATGACGGCTCTACCCAGCAAGAAAAACACACACCATCATCGGTACGAGAGCGAGGGCCTTCAATCCGATCATCGGCGCGTGTTGCAGACCCAGGACTGATCCAGACGCGAGCCTGCGCCCGTCCTTGGACTTGCAACGCCGCCCTCTCCTAGCGGCACCGCGTGGCGTGAGCGATTTGAGCGCCAATCCAGGACGGCGACGAGTGATTCTCTACAGTGAGGTAACCCCAAATTCATCACCGTAGGCCCCTGTCCAGAATTAAAAGACTATAACACAAGTGGACAAAGAAAGGGATTGCGTGGTTTCAAAGTCATTAAATGTCCACGTAATAAAAAAGTGCGATTTTGAACCACACTTAAACTATCAATTGCAAGTGTTTTTCTTTTTAAATTAATAAGTTAAGCGAATGCGCATCATCCCGACCCGGTGGGACTCACCCCTTGAGATCCGTAGAGCTGGCGCAGGAGGCAGGTGGTTTGCGCCCTCATTTAAAGAAATTTAGCGGGAACGACCTCAACTATGTCGAACACTCACGTGCCTCGATACATTGTTGAAGTCCGCTAGATTCGGTTCGCACAACTCAGAGACGAATTCCGATGGCAGGTTCGTGACAATACAAGTGAGGAGAAAATTTAAAGAAAAAATTGGAAACGTTTTTGAGAAAATAATTATTGAAAACTTGCCAATATTTCACGCAAAAATGCCCAAACATTACACTGGTCAACAACATTTTTGTAACAAGGAATGTAAATTATGTTTTTATCTAACACTTGGGCATAGAATTCCAAAATATAATTATTTTTTGCCTGTTGGTCTCAGCTTTCTAATGACGCACTACTACTTACCTACCTACGGAAACGCTTGAAAACTCGGCATATTGGTTATTTTGCTGTAGCTTCATTTAATTAATTCTTAATTCGAGGAAGTGTTACGAACCTTATTGCTGGAGTACGGTTGGCGACTAGGTCAACAAACGCCCTCCCCCTCCATATATATCCTTACACGCTGATTTCAAGGTTTATGACACATTCCATTTGCTGTTCCCGTGATTTGTAGTAAACGAACGGATCACATAACAGACTTATTTCTGTTGAACAAAAATATTAAAAATCACCACAAAAACAAAGAAAATTGTGCAATATAGTATCTTACCATCTTCTATAAGCCCAGTATGTCACATTGCCGGTATCATTACCTTCTGAGAATGTGTCAGTGAGTTAAGATGAATGCTACAGCGACGATCATTTAGAAGTCAGAGAAGTGACTACCCATGCTGTCCCAATATTTCATCCCTCCCGTGGCTCAAATGAACATTTTTTTTTTGTCTCAAGGGGATCTCAACGATTTTGTACGAGATTAAAAGATGTCGAAGCATCAGGCTACGCTTTTAGCTTTGAGACTAAGAGGATGGAATCTTATTTCTCTCTGTACCCATGATCTTCCAGTAGTTTTTTCAAGATACTAGCCATCAAAAATTTAGCCGACTGCAAAGTAATAGTAATAGTTAAGTTGTGTGAAGCAAAGTTCTTAAAACAGAGTTTTAAAGTTTTAATGTTATTTAAATTAAACGTATTTTGGATAAAAATTTGCGGAGCTGGGGCCATTTGAAAACATGTCTATTTCTATGGTTTTAACATGAAGTTAGGAATATTCGGGCTAATGTGACACAGTGTTTGAGTCAAATAAGTAATGTTTTATGATCATAACATAGTTGCGGAGGGGGACGTGGGAACATTCTCAGCCAAAAATCTGTGGATAAAAATTACCTTAAATAACATATATCGTAGCAAAAACTTCCGAAAATGGGGTGTTTATGGGATTTGTGGCACCCCCTACACCCATTTCAAAAACGGTTTTATATGTGCCGATGTTGTTCTTGCATAGAAAACTAACTTTACTTCACTAAGCCATTGGCTTCTGTTTTTTCCATACAGTATATTTCTCCATGCACCAAGCATAATTACTTTCAAAATTCAACCCAGACTCAAACCAAATTCCCAGCACTTCATGTTCACGTCATTCACGAACATGATGGCAATGGATGATACTCCACGTCAGCCCTACACGATTATCCCCCACTCTCTCGCCCCTCCCCTGCTTCCCCAAGCATTGCGCGAGTCGGCGTACGATTAAATACGACTTCAATGCACATCGCTCGACGGGCGAATCGATGCAAAAATTATGGGAACCCCGCCCGCAAATCACGAGCCGCCCTCGCCCGCTGGCGCCGCGGTGCATTAATCCGCAATTCGTTCTCGGTCGCCCGCGCTGTTCACATCTCTCGCGCGACACCAGCCCTCCGCGTGCGAGTTCTTGGCGAAGAAGACCGAAAGCTGATTTCACTGATGTATGAACATTCCTCACCGTTCCCGCGAACTTTAACCCTAGATTACAAATGCGGCCTGTACAAAGCATTATTCACTAGTGGTGCAACAAAATGGCACATACTTTACCGTATTAATTTTCTATTTCATTTGGTCCCGGCTAGCTACTCGGACATGCTACATACTCTTGCCAACTGCCGTCTATCGCCGTCCAAAGTGTAGTTTTTGACATTTTCTTAATTTTTCGGTTTCCTAATATTGTAGAAATATTATTTTAAGGTTATTAAGGAACAGTAAAACTTTGTCCTAATTGGCAATTTTCATTGATAAATTTGAAGCCATTTTTAACAAACTGGTGCTTAAGAGCTACTATAAATTCCAAATTTGAAGTTTTGTTTCACAGAAAAATATTTAGTTTCGTCGAAAATTTGCTAGCCATGAGAAAAAATGTTAGCCATGAAAATCGGACCTACGCCACTTTTATACGTGTAAGGTACTCTATTCTTACAAGAATTTTTTTAAAAAAAACATTGCAGCTGTTTTTAAGAAAATTTTGAAAAAGTCCGGACCGCTTCATGAAAAAAAAGAATTTTGAAAAATGTTCAAAATATCAAAGTTTTCACTCAAGCCAGATGGACAGGGGTTTCTTCAACTTGAAAAAAAACCTACGCATGATTTAGGCCTAGTAGTGTTCAAAGACACCAGATGGACAGACACCCGGGCGTTTAAAAAAACATTTTTTTAGGTATCAGGGGACCCCCAAAACATGTACTTCCATTGAAGTCTCGAAATCGATTTTCCTCATACCTTTCCCTATACTACGTATATTTCCCCGAAAGTAAAAAGGCGAAGTCTGACACACTACTTTTGATAAAAAAAAATGAAATATTTTTTATATGTGACTAAAAACTAATTTGTCATTTATATTATTTCATTAGAACAAACAACTGAAAGTGCAGTCACACTGTATTTACACCCATGAATCAGTGAAGTGAATCCTTTGTTCTGAGTAAATTATTAACGGCTTAAGTATAAAATAATGTTTAATTCACCCACAAAGCATTTGATTATCGGCACCGTTCTTAAATACGTGAATTATAAGTGTACCATGCACAGATTTGTGGCGGTGGAAATTTACAAACCTAATGGAGCATGAGTTAATTTGAGTAATGTTTAGGAGCTCGCTTAACACAAACGAGTGTAGAGGTACACGACAATGCACTGAACGTGGATGTGAGGGGCGCGAGGAAGCAAGACGAAGTGCTGAGCTGTGGGAGGGCGATGGGTATATTCGGCAACGTGTGGGGCTTTCAACTGAGCGCTTGGTGCTCATCGTTGAAGTCCTCCTTGTCTCCAAATGCCGACTCTGTCTCTCGCATCTACTGATTTACTTTTAGATCTGTCATTGACACGATACATGATTTTATAGATCGAAAATATACATCGATAAGGGAGGAATAAAGTGATATCTTTCACACTGATTGTGTTGAGTCTACTTTAGTCGCAGCTAGTTTGTGTGGAAACTATTCAATTTATTTCAAGAAACCTCTCATGAAAGAATTAATAACATTTTAAAAATATATTGTGATTTTTAAGTACACCAGTAAATATACAGGGCAGCTAACGAATTTGGGTAATTGAATATGATGCGAGAAAAAGCAAAATATGACGTAAAATAAATTGTTGTGGAAACACCACTTCAAAAATATAATTTAAATTTCATTAAAAATATATAGTGTTGAACACCTTGGAAATATTTACTTGCATTGTAATATTTTTTCCCTAGAAATTCTAGAAAAGAGATTTTGCTTTCGATTTCAGGCCCATGAAATCATTTTATTTTCAAGGATTTACAGTATCCCTTTTCCCATCACTTCTATTCGACAACTTACTTCTTTCTGGTCCTTCCCGCTACCCGACTACGTTATCGATTGTTCGACCGACGATTCACTTGATGTTCCCACTATGACTTATCCCCGTTCCGTCTTCCGAATCCCTTTACCTACTCGTGGCTTCCATATACCAACCCTGCCACCGCTCCCTGCACTTTTAAACATGTACATCTCCTCACTTCAACACTTCCTGCCCAATAATTTCCTTTTATTCTCCTAAACCTCAGAACAAAGCGCCATTCGTCCCTGATCTCTCCCTGATTTCCATCAGCGAACCCATACCCTCTCTCCATCGCTTATCACCTTCCTCGCCCTGCCCTCTAAGCTGCCCCTTCAACATAGGCACAGGCCTTTGAGTCTCAGGGTATCAAGTAATGTCACTATAGTGATTCTGCCCGAGAAGGGATACAGATCGAGTTTCGACACTGGCTTGATAGCTAGGTCAAATTTAGCCGCTGCCTGGAGGAGAGGTCTAGGGCACCTTCCCCGTTCCTCCCTCCACGCCCCTCCCCCACATCCAGGGAGCCCGCCGGGCCGAAGAGCGCGCGTGCCTGCGGCTAAGTGGGGAAGTGTGTTCGCCATTGCCAGCGCTCGGCGCGCTCTTTTTGGGCCTTCCATAATAGAAGTTTCAGGCGGGGTTTTTAAGCGAAAGTTGTTAATTCTCGAAGAAGCCTCCCCCGCCTTTCAGAGCCCTCTTTCCCTGCGCCGACGTCCAGTGCGCCAAAGAAGCGAATGCAGCTGGAGGAAGTGCATGACCTAATGGAAAATTTATCTAATGAACATGTGGGTTAATGGGCATTATCCAGTGATATTCATTATCGTGAGTATTAATAACATACGATAAACTAAAAATCACAGAAACAAATAACCTGAGTATAAGTGATTTAGATACGGTAAATCTTGAAATTATTAATTCATTAGAAATAATGGAAGATATCAGAGAAATTTAATTTTACTTTGTTTCATTTATTTTATTTATAATTAACAATTTATTAATTGGCAATTAAAATAAAACTTAAACCAATAATATCACACTAATTACATGAACAATTATTAAAATTATAGAATAATAAGTTTTTTTCTCTTTAGGTCTTTGTGTTGAAATCTGTAAGTAGGATTATGTTCTTTATTTCCTTTTGCCGAATGATATTTGTTTAAAGTGTAGGTAAGGTTTCCATGCATATGTTTCATTATTTTAAAAAGTTGATGTACTTGGATACCACCTTTTGGGATGTGTCACACAATTGTAGATCTGAAACGTAAATCTGCGAAATTTGCATATTCACTCAGTGCATTGGGAGAAAAAACGTATGTGGCGTAGATGACAGGATAAAATCCTGTATTTATGCCGGTAGACAGCTAGGATTGGTTGATGTCGGTATGTTTTTTTTCGCTCTATTTATCATTCAGTTCACGAGTAAGTCAGAATTATCATCCTTCATTAATTTACTATTGAGCTTGTTCCAAAGAAACATGATGGTTGTTATTAATACACAAAGAAATGTTTAGAAAGTTATTCTTAATATATTGCAGTATCGTGAATAAATATCGAAGTAATGGAAAGCATTAAGTTTCAGCATATAATAAAGCCGATGTACAATTTCATCAACAGTCGTAAAACATGAACAAAAATAACAGAACTCAAATATGAAAGGGAGGAGTGGAGACAGAAACGAAATACTTAGAAGAAAACTCTTGAACAATTAAAGTAGTAAGTTTTCTGGGCAGGCTAAAACGAGTTGCTTTGTTTTTAATAGGTTTAAACTAAAACGTTACCCTCATTGGTAGTTAAAGGCATAATATTTCGAGCAAACTCATTATCAAATTGAGTTATAAAGTTGGTAACAGTAAATGAACTTGATCGCAGAGTTGCACCAAACACCTTGCCACAATGAAGTAAGGAATTCAATGGAAAGGGCTCCTACCGAAACCAAGTTAGTAATAAAAAATATAATATAACAATCACGAACAATCCATGGTCATAAGAGAAAACTATTAATGACGCCAAATAAAACCGAATTTCTTCAAACTTTTATGTAGCAATGTTTATTTGTTACGTAAAGAAGTATTCATATAGAATTGTCAGATAGCATTGTTATTGAGTAATAGTAATGTTATCAATAATACTCAGATGATTATGGCTCAGTTTAGAAAGACCATAACTAATGATAATTGTGCAGACTGGTGGACTGACAATACTATAGTAACTTAAATTAAAAACGGAAATAGGTTTCAAAAAAAGGTGTACCAATTTCCTCAGAGCAAACCGCCTTAAGAACAAAGAGAGGAGCGTAGCGGATATTTAAGGTGCATATCAGAAAAACCTGGTAAAAGAGAAAGTTCACTTAGAAAGTGATATTTCAAAGAAGATACAGCAGTGAAGAAGGCAGTGGGTTCTGCAGGAGCTGCGGCGGCGGGACGTAGCGGGGATGCAAACGAAGCAAGCGGCGGCGCGGGTGGCAGCGTGCAAAGCGGCAGAAGCGCCAGCGGCGGACGAGAGGATCAAACTGCAGCGAGAACAGCAATGGCCGCGGATGCGAGCGACATCTGCACGGAGTCGGGGCGGGGCGCAGGCTGCAACGGCAGCAGCCGAGCGGCGCCGACAGCAAGAGAGAACGGAGACGAGATGGGAGTGACGACAAGTGGGGGCCAAGGGCGGGGCCGCTGGAGACAGCAGCGGCCCTGCGACCAACGAGAATGCGTCGCAGAGGCGATTGACGCGCAAGGGCGATCGGCGGTGGGCGGGGGTGGAAGGCGGGGCGTGGAGTGGAGGTGTGAGAGGCTGTAGGGAGGGAGGTGAGATAAGTGACGGGGACTGTGGCGGGGAGAGGGCCGGGGAGGCAGTGTAGAAGGCGGGGGAGGCAGCGGAAGGGGGGAGGCATGCGGGGGCCATGGCTTAGGTGGGACGGGGGAGATGCGAGGCAGGGCCACGGGCAGGTCGGGATTCTGGGCGTGGGCGTGGGCGTGGGCGTGGGCGTGGGCGGGGCGAGCCGGGGTCTCCCGGGGGTAAATTGGATCCGCCTCCGGCGCGCCGCTCGACGCTCGCAGACGCCCTTAATTTTTCACTCTCCGCGCCGGATCGCCGCGGGAATAAAACATGCCGGCGTGCGACCGCCTGCCGCAGGGCTGCCACCTTCCGGCCGCCTCCACTACGGGCGGTGTCGCGCACCTCCACCCTCACCTCGGCGACAATTGATTACACTGGTTGGTTTTGACAAAGTGTCATCGCGAGGTTTATTTACAAGAGAGGTTTTGGCAAATTAATTTAAAAATACGACTGGATTTTAATTCAGAATATGATTACAAATAAACAAATTTATATCACGTATTAATTTTTAATTAATTTATTATTGTAATCACTTTTAGGTCATTTGGATCTAGCTCTGCATTCCTATTTTTTCCCCTTCTGCTTCAGAATGTCTAGTTTCACACAATAATTAAAATTCACAATTTAGTGTACAGGATGAATATGTGCATCCTCAAATGGAATGCTGGGCGTTAATTGCTTCCCAAAGAGATAAGCTCTAAAATGCTTTTTTAAAGGAAATGTTTTAATTTTCATATAATTAACGAATGTTCAATTTCGTAGCTTAGGGCATTATTTATGAAAAATTAGCTACTTAATTTGAAATGTAGATACTTTAATATTATTTGGGAAACAAAATATTTGCTTTGGCAACAATGTAGCTTTTTAAAATCCTCATAGTTTCTGTAGCTACGAGACAAAGCAAGCTCTGCCAGGTGGAGTTTGCTAGTTATGGCGAAGGGAATACTTTACGTGCGCCACA
>BOPP01000222.1:1787944-1798379 GCA_017312745.1 Gryllus bimaculatus | reverse complement strand
TACATACATACATACATACATACATACATACATACATACATACATACATTATTTGCTTTGTATTTTCTTAAATATTTTGTTTTTACTTTTCGTCAGTCATCAAATACTGCCCGCGTCTATTTTTATTACATAAGGAAAACAAAATAAAATACCGATGCATTTACAAAGTATTTGCTCTTTTAGTACTAAATAACTAGAAAATTAATATAAAAATACACAGCGTTTAAATTGTTTATATATAAATATGAAGAGTTTAAACTGAACTAATAAAATGACAAATATATTATTGAGATATTTTCGGAGAAATGTATTACATAAATAGCATTTATATATTATTGTGATCTATAGTCATATGTGTAATATGTGTAATATATATATATATATATATATATATATATATATATATATATATATATATATATATATTACATAATAAATGTCAGATTCTGAAGAAAATATATTCTGAAAATGAAACAAATCAGATATACTCTCCATGAACATTATATTAATTACATGTGTCCGTACTACGAGTACATACACATTCTTTGTTGTTCTTTCGCATGTACCATCTTCTTGCAGATATTAGCGAGCATATGCATTCAATGAAACTAAAAAGCATGGTTTAAGCAATTATATATTTACGCAAAAAGTACTCTATTACGCATGTTCTTAGTAATCGCATGTAAATATATTTTTATAAAGGAAAGACGCAAATTGGAGGAAGCATTGTACCATTGTAATGATGGATGTGGATCAAGCTGAACTCATTTTAGTGACTTAAACCTAACATAAAGATGAAGATAATGGTCTATAAATTTAATATTCGATACAGGGATGGTACATAAGTGATTAGTTATCATTAGTTAATATTTTGTGATATGTAAGGTATTGTCGACAAAAATGTATTTATGGTAATGTTTATGCAAATGTATGTAAAGTTTTGGGATGAACACGTATTTTCGAGTCACACGAGGTAGAAACAAATCAATTGGCAACAATTTTATTTTATAAATTTCAATTATTCTACAGAATGTAAAGGTTCCTTAATTTATAAAACATTTATTTTTGCAATTTGGAGATAGTAAACATCTTTTCCCCTGCCATGCAAAAGATTACCTACTTAACAAACGATGATTTTTATAAACAATTGAAGATTATTTCCACTAAAATGTCATTATACTCCATCCTCTTTTTCGTACAATCATATCCAATGATTCCGAAATAGACACAATTAACATTATTATATATTTTTGTAAGAGAAGGTGAAATTCCTATGACTAGTTACAGAGCTGATCATATTCATCGTGGGTGTATTCCAGAAATGTTTTTTCACGCATCTTCTTTATTGTATAATATTGTTTCTTTGAAATTCTATGCACGACCATGAGATCATCAAAACTTAAACAACATACTTCAAATTATAAATATGATAATAGGTAATTGAAGGATTGTCTTGTTTTATTTAACAAAATGTTGCCCCATATATTTTCTTTCAAATTCTATCGAATTTAAAAAATATTGTATCAATGTTACTAGAATATTTAATAACGTTCTCGATCCAAACCTTTGAAGGAGCTGGTTAAGTTTCATTGCTCCCACTGTCACTAGCTGCCGCTTTACTGGGTATTTGGAGTGGCAGGTGGCAGGCCTGCTGAGCGCGAGCGCCGAGGATTAACTTCCGCCAAACGGAGTGAGTAGCACGCTGCCGTCCCGGCGTCTCGCGGCCGAAGCACATGTGCCTGCGGCCCCACCCCCGCGCTGTCTGCACCGCCACCTGATCTCCGCCCCACCCACGCACCGTCCACTCCACTTCCCTCCCCAGCATCCCTCACGCACCGCCACTCCTCTCCAACGATAACAGCATCCCCATATGCCCCTCCTGGGCGTGACTTCCACGTGCCTCTCTCGCGAACTCCAGCCACGTCCCCTCCCCACGTGCCCTTGCTACGCGCCCTTCCCACGTGCTCTACTCACGTGCTCTACCCACGTGCTCTACCCACGTGCTCTACTCACGTGCTCTACTCACGTGCTCTACCCACGTGCTCTACTCACGTGCTCTACTCACGTGCTCTACTCACGTGCTCTACTTACGTGCTCTACTCACGTGCTCTACTCACGTGCTCTACTCACGTGCCCTACCCCCGTGCCTCACTCACGCGCATCTCCCACGTGTCACTTCTACGTGCCCCTCTTATGTGCCTTTTCCACTAACTTTTCCCACGTTTCCGCAATTCCCACGTATATCCCCCACGTTACTGTCTCCGCCAAGCCCTCATTTCTGCCACGATTGTTTCCCTATCCCGGCCCTTGCCCCCCCCCCCGCGTGTTTCCTTCCACTACTCACTGCCACACATTCACTTCTGACTTCGACTTTCTGACCTCACTTCATTCCTCTTCAGTCCTCTCCTAAACCTCTACTTCAACACCGTCTCATCCTCCCACCACACGGTCTTGAACACACACCCGCCCCTCTCCGTGCTCATCGCTCTGCCCGGCCTCCTCACGCCCGCGATTCCATCCTCTGCCCTTCGTCCTTCCTCGCTGACGCCCGCGCGGCTGCCCGAGCGCGCGCTTCAATTAGCACAATCAACGAGGGCCTGCCACCGGCGCGCGCAGGGACCTCGCGGTTCTGAGCAAACTCACCCAATGCTTAAGCCTTGCGTATGGTAAACGCATAGCACGAATGTGCTAAAAATTCGGTATGCACGAAAATCAGAAAAATCGGTAGCATCACGAAAAAAATGCATTAATGTTGACATTGCATGTTATTACAGTCGATCAAAATTGTTTTTCGCACTGTCGGACAGACGTACGGACAGACGCACGGACAGTGGCACGGACAGACGCACGGACAGACGCACGGACAGATTACGTCCAAATGGTCTGGCGGACGGATAAAAGGAGATTCGAACATTTAGCCGTCAAATGTTTTTGCTATTAAGGATCCAGGTAATTTTTAATGTGGTTAGACAACGAATTAGTGTAAATATTTTACAAAATATGGGAACTAGATTTCTCTTCCTTTTTGAAACTATAATCCCACAATGTGTCGAATAATCGCCGTATTTTGCTATATAATTATATCTCTTTATTTACTACGTTAGTACATAGGCGAGAAAATAAAAATAAACGTCTACGTAATGGTGTTTACAAGTTTTTTTTCATTAAAAATACACGTCAAACATCTTGATAAAACTAATTTAAAGGCCTCTTATATCCAAGGATGTATAGCATATGGTACAGTGTGGTTGCATATGATTAATGTTTATGTTTATGTTTATTATGAACATATTCTAAATGATGAGAACACCTACAGCATTCTCCATTCCATATTTAAGAATAAGTAAATAGCCAGCATCAAGAAAATATATAGTTAACGAAAACACAAGTAACCTTTCTGCACGAGTATTTAGGCAAGGGGAAGGAAACTTGGGCCTTATGGCCTTATTCGCTGTGATGAGGTTTTGAAGAGGCTTGGTTTTTCACAGAAGCATCATGTCTCAGCAAGATAGTGTTTATTGCAGTTTAACCTGAATATTCAAAAAACTACATATTTTGTTCATATTTTGATTTTTAACTTCGAAATTAATACAATTCTTCCTTTTCTTGTTAGTACAATATAGAGTACTGAAAAAGTATTGTAACTATTTTTTTGTATTCTATAGAGCTTACTAATAAATTCATCAATGATTTATATTCTAATTACGTGTAGATTCCACTCTATCTCCTACTAACAGCATTTCAAAGAACGTATAAAAATTAAGAACATCAGGTCCATGGGCCTGGTCGTGAATCTGGCCTACTTAAGCAATGACAACGACAACAATATTTGGTCCCAGTGCGATATTAACCAGCAGTGCTAATTAACCAAGTTTTGGATGAGGAGGGTAAAGTAATTTCCTGAACGTTGTACGTAATCTTCCAATAAAATGACAACCCGTCTTTAGAGATAAGGAGCGAAGTTGTTTTTAATGACTTGATCTGCCAGTTTCCTGCAATGATCAGTTGGTATCTGTCGGTAGCAAGCCGTTAACTTCATTGATGAACCATGAAAACGAGATAAATATAATTACCTTTTTGTTTCATGTATCAGACACAAACGTATGTTGAAGGCTTTTGAATATGCAATTCGTGCCAACAACCCTCGCTGGTGGCCTTTTATCCAAAAAGGTCTGTCTTCATTAGATCAGCTAATGTTTTTGAAGCAAAATGCTCCCGCATTACTTCCTCTGAGATGAATTTGTGTTCAAATGCACCCATTTGTGTCCATTGATAATACTGTTTTCTTTTTTTTTTCAAGTTGCAGCAGAGGCAACAGACATGGCTTCCCCCTGAATCTCCTCTGTGCCTTACTGAAAGTGACGACCATCTATAGGGAATTCTTTCCACGGTGTCTAAACTCCACATCAGAGCGGCTTCGTGTTATTTTCCTGCTCATTTTCGTCTCGCTTTCGCCTCTCCTTCCTTCCGTTCCTCGCTCCCTCGGCGCGAACGCGCATCTCCAAAACGCCCACCCGCCGCACATCCTCTCGTACATTCTACCAGCTCCCGGCTTCCATCTCCTTCTAACCTCGTTTACTTTTTATAACGTCTTAATTTATTCGATCTGCGAGAGCGGCGCTACCAAAAATAAACAAAACACTTTTCTCAACAATGTGATTCACGAAAAAGGGACACTCTTAGAAGATGTTTGGTAGTCTATGACTTTCTCGGACGTCTGATCTCGTTATATACATCTCGTCACCATTGCTTGGAAAGGAAACTCTGCAGTGCTCGTTTCAAACATCGCAGCCTCTCTTCAAAAATTCTCTCTTCGAAGGTACTTCAGGGTATTGCTATTTCAAAAAGTTTGTACCGACAAGTAGCACCTAGGTAGGACATACATATTTCAAAAAACTTAACCGATAATGTGTTTATTCAATTCAATTTGAATCTTTGGTAAAAAGATCCAAGATCTAAAATCCTTTGATATCAAAATTAATAACATTATATAAACTAAGTTTACACTTATTAGTGCAATATTTTGTAGTATCAATATTTAAACGAGATGAGTATTATTAATAAAGATTATACAAGGTTTGACATTATCATTCCAAAAGTGGCAAAAATAAATTCGTTTTGTTGTAAATGCTGAATAAGCATTAATATAAGGAAAAAATAGATTACAAATATCACTTCTTTGTTGAAAGTAAAATAATTTTTATATTGGTCTAAGAGGAAAGAAATCTCATGAAAATATCTAGGTACCCCCCTCATAAATATATATCCAATATAAAGAAGTGTTTCGCACGTAATAGGTCTCAAAATATGATTACTCATGCATATGGATAGAAGCAAGTTCTTAAATTTTGCCGAGTTTCAAAAGCAGCAAAGTTAAATAATTGTAAAATGTAATTAGTTGTGTAATAATAGTGAACGTATTTATTTAGTGTAGAAACGATGGTTAATAATTATCGAAAACAATACACTTATGATTAAGCACATCAGCCACCAACACAACCAACCAATGACAATCAAATCATAGTGTGAATAGTGTTACAACAAGAAAATGTTTGAAGTTGCCAATGTAAAGAAGAAGAAACGGTTTTGAACTCCATATGGTTGTTAGCTCTTAGAAAAAATTAAGTAAGGCGATCGGGAAAATTGACCAATTAATTAGCAGGAAGAAGGTGCTTATATTTGACATATTGAGAAAAGAAGGATAAGTTCAGCCTTCTAGAGGAACGGACTGTAATTATTTAAGAGTCCAGTTTGGGTTTACTGCAGTGCAAAATGGAACTACAAAGAAAATCGCGAAAACAAATCTTGCATTTTGTGAAAGTAGTTTCAGTAATAAGTTGTAATGATGTCTTTAGATAGTATGTGATTTAATTGGGGTTTTGGGGGTTTGGATGTGCGTTGCCATGTTAAGACTGTCCGCGTTTTAAGAAAGTTCAATGCTCAACAAAAAAAATTACTATAATGCAATATTATTAGTAATGAGTAATGTTGATGTGCTCTTAGCTACATGAAAACGTTGATTTCGTTTAAAATGTTTGTTGGGATAGTACGAATGGAAAAAAAGTTGAATGATGTTACTTTTGTTTATTGTATAGTTGCGTTCTAATGCCCTGTTTAATGAAATTTATTGAAAATCTTATGCCAGAAATATGCAATGTTTATTAAAATGATAATTGTTTAATAGCTGAGTTATATACACGAAATTAGTTCAGTTTCTTACGAAATGGCTGGGTGTCTCATTAATCCAAATATTAACAGTTCTCTGAATATATCCCATACTCACTGAGAATGGCTTTAAACCCGTGATGCCGTACGAGTGAGCATCAGAGACTTCGAAAAATAAATGATTCTTCAATGAGCGGAAACTCTATATATGTAAATTAGCCGGACGAAAAGAAATAAATAGTGGTAATTGCCGTCCGAATGGCCGAGATCTTTACGGCAGTAGTACCGTAGCAATTTCAGAATGAAGGATCGCGAGTTCGGGTCCAGCCTCGGGAATGGTTGTATTTGTGTTCGTCCTTTCACCTCTATCATTACCATATCATGTCATCTTCACAGTTACCATAACGTTCAATAAAATAGTGGTCGCTAATGAGCAAGATGTTGATGCGAACTTTAAATAACAAAAAATAGTGGTAAGTGTGGGCATTACAATGAAATGACCAATTGCTCAGATTCTCGACAATAACTGGTCTGAAAGACTCGCTCAAAATTCTGAAATTAAACGGTGGAGATGAAAAGAGTTTAGTTTTAAATAAAAGACATGCAATGGAATCAAGAGGGGTGGGATATCCCAACAGCTCAGCGATCCTTTTAGCGTTTAACCACTAGAATAAGTAAGCTGTACGACGCGCGACAAGCTGAGGCAGTAACATCACGAGGTGAAACGAGAAGAACATTGAAGTCATGAGCCCTACAGCACACATTTTGAGTCTTCTTGTAGGATTTGATTCTTTAAATTACTCATAATTATCCACATTCCATACGCTATTACGTCTGGGAATAAATTTCATTGGAATGAAAATAAATTAATTTAGTAGTGGGATGAGGTGGCACTCTTCCATTCCAACGTGACCGAGAGGAGAAAGGATACGTTCCGTCGCCGCCAGAGGAACACAATCACGATGGAATGCAAAATCCGGAGTACGAGAGGAACCACTTGAATTCATTACTGAGAATGCGTGGTTATGGTCTCGATTTATCGAAAAAAAATAATAACGTTGCTAACACGAACATTTTACAGAGATGTTGTGGTAAAAAATGCGTTGAGTGGAGACAGTATGCATTTATAACTTAGGAGCATTATATGTTTATTGTTTTCTAAATCTTACATAACTAACCAACGCGCGTTTTGCTAAGCTGCGGCTTAGAGGTATCCCCAGTCGTAATCCCCTTTACCAACACCTTGGGTCGTTTAACAGTTGCTAATTGAAGTCACTCACAATGAAAAATGTAGAACAGAAAATACGAGACTAAAATACTAAATATACATTTTGATAACTACTTAATTATAGCTCCCCTCTTAACTCCATGCATCCATTTAATATGGAAGGGGTCAGAAACTGTTTTGCATGAAGGAATTAATTGATTTATTGGTTATTGCTGACGCATCAACTGCTAAGGCCATTAGTTTCGTATGTGGTGCGCGGTGGTTTCGTCGCGGGAGGTGGCAAGTCCCGTCTTCGAGCCCCGCTCGATGGCGAGATCCGGCGCCAAAAAACGAATGAATTTGACAACCACAACAAAACCCAAAAGCTCCCGGCCAGAGGCATTGCAGAAACATCAATTAATGCCCTGAGCCACCTTTGCCGCTTTGCGAGAAGGGAACAGTGGTCGAAATAATGATGATAATATATGTAGAGTTTTAATATTATTGTATTATTTTTAAAAGAATTGTACGTAAATGAAATATATAATTTTTGAAATTGAAATTTCATAGATTGGCAAAATGTAGCATCATGAATTTATACAAAAAATACAAAGCAATATACTTAGTGTCAATACCTTCTTATAATTGCAAATATGTATATTTAAAAACACGTTTAAATGAGCCACGTAATAAAATTTCTAGGAAAAAAATTCGAAAATAAAGTCCTTTGAACATAAAAGGGAAAGAGACGAACAGTGACACTCTTTGGCAGAACACTACGGCTTCACTTAGGAGTAAAAATTAAACTATATAGTTTGCTATCCGGCTTGAATTTGAAAATTACCTCAATCAAACAATATTTTTCACTATTTATCTCAGAGCCACTCTTTTCTGGTTTTTGGTTTTTGCCACTAGCGAAAGAAGCGCCTGCTATAATTAGATGAACATAATCATTACAGCAATATTCTGAAGAAAAATTAAATATTTATATTCAGGATAAAGAAATGACATTTTGTTTCAATATCACCGTTTCTACACAAATGACTCAGAATAATTGTTGCAAACTTCTAAGGCATGTAGTGGGTCTGGAAATAATCACTTTGCACATAAGAATATGTAATGAGAAATTTCATTTAACGGAAATGTACCTGACTGTTACGCAACTTCATATGGACGCGTATTCCGTGTTCGGCATGCCCACGAATTCTCCTTGCCCACGTCCAAACATGAGCTTCAAAATGCAATTGCGAAAGTAATTGCTTTAACAATGAACAAATATCACATTTGTAACCGTTTTGTGAAATTTCCCAGTACATTGACAAAACGTGTTCATTTCCGACTTATCTACATACCCTAGAAGTTCGTTAAGTTTATTCTGATCTATGTAGAAATTGTGGTATTATCCTGTATATGAATATTTATGGTTCAGATACATATCTTCACAAGAGTGATTCTCACAAACCCACTTTGTTAGAGAAACAACATCGTTAAAATATATTATATTTACACAAATATACCGATAAAAGATCAAACGAATCTACATAATGAAAATTTCAGGAATAATATTTCTATAAAATGCTTTGTGACATAAAAGAAAAGCAATAAAGCGTGACATACTTTTGGCGCATAGTGTTACACTTACTGTTAGAAATACTACTTCCCCTATTGAAAACTTGTCAGACAATTTGACCGCAACAAATTATCACTAGCGAAACGAATATTGATTTTGTAATAACTAAATATCAGAGAAACCATTGTGTTACGCCGATGTCAACCAAAGAGTTACGAGTAACAAAAGTATTGTTAAACATAAAACTTACATGAATTAGCACTGGATGTGAGATTTGTCGGAGAATTCTAAATTTTATTTATCAAAGAATCATTAACAAATACAGGCAGATTTCCCCGCATTTCTAAAACGCAACTAAGCAAACAGATGTGTGCCTCTTAACTTATTCTATCAGCCTTGTCTCACTAGTTCTATATGTGGTCAGTCTGGCCAAAAATGTGCCTTCTATAATGATGTTGAACACAGTCATTATAATCATAACAACCCCCATAAAAGTATCCAGGGGCCTTGTTGCGGCTCCGCTTTTAATTGCGCCCTAATTCGTACGCGCACTTAGGAGCGACGCCGGCCACCACCCGCGCTGCGTCAGGCGCCGCGGCGGCGGAGGCTGGGGCCCTCCGCTTTAAAATGGCCATGCAAATTTCGCGTGTACAGGAAATTTACATAAATCTGCAGTTTAGGAGGTATATACAGTGAGAGAGGGTGGAGGCCTGGCGCGGGGAGCAGGAATGGCTGCCGAAACGCCAGTCCGCCCGTTGCCAGCGGCCTCGCTGACCACATCGCCCCAGTCCTCGTCGTCACCTCCACTGCCATGCCCACACGACCTTCCCAGAAGACATGACTTTCCCCTAACTACCATACGGCTACCCTACCCTAGCCCGCCACAAGACCAGTCTGCCGCCGACCCCATCAAAGAACCAAATCTCCGACCTCACCGTCACCCCGACCACGTAGAACGACCACCTCACAACCGACGCACGTCTGCCCGACCACGTCACAACGACACGAGTGCTCCGAGCCACATCACCGATAACGTCACCGCCCCCGACCACGTCTGCTCAACGCGCACGTCATCCCGACCGACAGGTCTCCAAACCACAGCTCTCCGACCTCGTCATCCGAAAACGTCTCCGACTCGACGCTTCGTACACCACCGCTCTGCGCGACCAAACGTCTGCCGCGACCACGTCTCTCCGCCTACGTCTCCGACCACGTCCTCGCCACGTCTGATCCGACCGAACCCGGGGGTCTCCGAGCACGACTCCGACCTAACGATCCGACTACTGTTCTCGCACCACACGTCCACCGACATACGTCACCGACCACGTCACCGTGACGACGTCACCGACCACGTCAGGCACGACCACGTCACGCGACCAACGTCAACCGCACCACAAGTCACCGACCGACATGCGCTGGGCAGGTTGGGTCGAGTGGAACGCCACGTCTCCGACACACAGCTCATCACGACGCTCGTCTTCGACCACGTCTTC
>BOPP01000222.1:1765635-1781545 GCA_017312745.1 Gryllus bimaculatus | reverse complement strand
CTACGCAGCGCGCGTTGGTTGTTACAATAGGGATTATTGTATTATAATCATATTAGGATATATCGATCACGGGCTTTTGTCTGAGTGAGTTAGAAATATTAAAGCATTAGGTTTTCGACGTTTCGGAATATTTTGATTGCATTGTCAAGGCTGTTATAAAAACATAACGACAACAACACTATAAACGTACCTTTTCACAAATGAACTTTATATACAAAACGATTACAAGATGTACATGCTTTACTGAAGAAACACTTATGTCCTCTCAACGTCACTTTGGTCAAGTCCCAACACAACTCCGGGGTCCACCTCGCGCCAAGGCACCAAAGAAAACGAATGAATAATCCACTACAATTGAGGTGTACGGTCAGGACCTCGCGCTCGAGACACTCAAACATATCCATCAGGTCAAGCAAGCGTTTAATTCAACTTAAATCAAAAAAGAAAGTACTGAAGCATTACAGTAATTCTTATTAATATTTATTATAACAAACTGATATTGAAATATAAATTAAGTAGTTACATGTGAAAAACAAATAGTATAAAATTTGTATATAATTCAAGTCACTTATTTGATGTATTATTTAAATTTGCTTATTTTTTTATACAAGGAATTCAGGAGAAACTATAGAATTGCTTGACAATGTGACAATTAAAATGATTGTTTACATATACATAGATTTTTTCATTCATAAATTATATGTAAGCAAAGAATGGTTATTAGTTGCTTCATTTATAAATTATGGCTTCCAATATGAAGCTTTTAAAACAATGATTTAACGGATTATACTACCTGTCAGTAACGCAGCTGTACGAGTTCAACTGAATGCCACATGTGACGACGTTTAAAAGCGCCTCCAACTCACGGTGTGTTGACACGTCATACAAGGGTACGAGTGGCTGTTGGCCGCAGACAAGGGAGACGCTTAACTGTTCATCCAAATCGTATCACGCGTTACATCTTTACCAAGGCACACTATCGGATCTGTAGTATAAAGTTCAAGGCCTGATCGTTGGAAGTTGGCTTGCAGTACGAAACAATTTTGACACAATTTAAAACACTGTTTGCACTAGTCCGATCACCTGTTATCCGTGACCACATTTAAAATTCCCTCCGGCCTCGCAACGCGTCAAAGAAGACTCGAGAGGCTATTGACCGCAGCTCTTGCAGCTGTTAAATGCCTGTCCGTCCTCCTTGCGCGACGCCCTCCGACCTCGTCGGCGCCAGCTGTCGCTTCCGAGGGCGCGGCGCGGCGCGCTCCGAGATTCCGCCGCCGCCGCAGCCGTGTTCTGTCGCGTGCGCAGCGCTGCGCGACATCGTCGTTGCGGCGAGATACGTCTCTTTGCGGCTCGCAACGAGGCCGACAGCCGGGCAAAGCCTGTTGCGAGACGGCGCGGGGCCATTCACACGAGGGCCCGGCGAGGGCAAAGGCCTGCCACGCACGTACTGCAATTGAATTGAACACAACGCATGTTCGATTCATTGATTAGCGATTCCGGGATCAATTGCGAAGGTCATTAGTCTCGTGAGTGAAATTGCACGTTTTTTGTAGAAGGTTGGCGGTAACGTTCCCTCTCTGGATGGTGAGATCCGGTGGCAACCTATAGGTCGATGGGTTTCCCTAACCAGGTATCACCTACCAGCGGGGCACCGCCCCACTCGGGAAAAGCACTTAGCTCCAGACTGGTCTCTTGGTATGAACATACGTCCGAACACCGTGGTTAAATTGTTGAGATGGATTTCTGAAATTATTTACACGACTTTTCAATATTATCGGGTAGGTTACCTTTATTGGTATTAACATTACTCCATCCACTTTTGTTATTTTAAGTAAAGTTTATAAAACCATCAGTTATTACAGTTTACAACAGATAGTTACAAGAGTTAGCATTTTTTAAATCGCGAAAATCATATGCGAAAACTAGATTTTGGTGTCTTGTAACATTATACTCTACAGATTTTGAAACTTGTCAGACCCAGCATTTGACACATGTTTCTTTATGTATATCGACGCGCGAAATCGGAATCCGAAGACACAATTGCGCCACAACCAATTTACAATTTCACGGAGTTTCTTCGCGATTTGAGAGAAACTGGAGGGGTGGCGTCATTCTGGCTTCAGATTCGGATTCAGCGCTGCGAAATACATAGAGAAACAAGTTTCAAAGATTTGGGTCTGACAACATTTCGTTGTGTGTGCCTGTGTTATTGTAGAGGTTCTCTAAGAGGAAGCAAGTACGTATAGTTGTAATTTAAGATATTGCATTGGATGATGAACGAATGGACAAAAAAGTTGAAATATAACCAGAACACATCATGGAATTTACATACGAGGAAGAGTGGACAATTTCTAGAAGTGACATAAATGACCCCCAAGTGAATAGATGTGATAAAGTCTCTAGTTGAATACAATATTTTTTACTAGGTCGACGATTCTGTCTCTGAGGTAAAATATTCTAAAGGCAAGGATATCACAAATAATTATGATTTATTTATCTTGTTTGTAATGAAATACTTTCAAAAATTACAAACATGTGAAATTTGTGTAAAGCTGCTAACTCTTAGATCTCTTGCCTACGAAGTTAGTAAAATAGTTTTTGTTTATTTGTTTATAGAGGATTTTCTCAATCAGTTTTCTCCAAAATCCAGAGCAGTGAATATATCAGGAGTAGTTTCTCATGAGAGGGAAGGGAGGAAAGACTTCCACCTATAGTTTCTCCTTCTGAAAGTAATTACCAAATGAAATATGTGTTGATGTTTGAAGGTAAATCTACAATTTGTTTCGATGATAAACATGAGGAAACTTACTTTGATCGTGTTTTAAACGATGTGTTTTCAAGCAACGCGAAATAGATAAGAAATCGTTCTGAGCAGAGAAAACAACGTTTTGTTAACTCGTGTGGTAATTATTTGTATCCCATAGTTCAGCAAACTAACTAGGACACTTTTGTGGATGGTTCTACTGAGCTCAACGGAAGTAATCCTTCTCTACTCTTTTCTTAATTTCATCCTCCCCCACCCAGAAGCAACTTCTATCAGTCATCGTCGACTTTGGCACATACAGAATGTATAGTTCATTTTCCCTTGTTGACTGCAACTTCGGAAACATTATTTCACTGATATTCTCTCTATGACACGTCAAGGGCGTAAACTGAGCAATAAATTCACAGAAACCAATATGTTCTAGATATTTTAACCTTTTGTCCCCATACTTTCGAAAAAAAGCTGCTTCATTTCAAGTCACCAAGTGCGTAAAGAGAGAATAAAGAGTTCACATTCAACAATCGCCGCGACCCAGAAAAATAATACTGACATAGTCAGGCCAATAGCTTGATCTGGGCTATGACATCATTGGAAATATGTTTCGGTGAAATACTACGTCCCACCCCTCGACATCTTTCAGTCCGTTCTTAAAAACCTAACTCAGTCCCAATCACCGTCCTCACAGACACTACTAACATATGATTCATTTTCTCTGGTTAACCGCGTCCCGGAAAATATAATTGCACTATTGTTATCTATTTCTGTCATAATAAGAACTAGAACTTAGCGATGGAACCATTCAAGGTAAGAGAGAGCAAGACGTTTTGGAGGTCACCAAGGTGCTTTCTGAAGAAATTGAGTTACCCCATTGCTAGTTACCGTTGGCATTGCCCGATTGAACAGTTAACATTTACCATTCATCACATCCTGGGAAATATAATTACATAGTCCGTCGTTACGTCAGGCCATGGGCTCAATCTGGGCTACGCTATCATTGGACATAGGCGTCAACCGAGAAGAAACGGCGGAGAGGAAGACAAGGGGATACGGGGGGCCGCAACATTTGTTGGTAGATTGTGTATATTCCAGGGAATTGCTCGGCAATCTAATCTTATCTATTGGATCGCCGTCCACAGTAATTCGGTGGTGATGACTCCCACGCCATTGGAGATAGTACACATGAACCCGTTCCAGAGAAACGTCACGTCTTGCGCCTCGTAAAAGAAAAGCGGCCTCGCCCCAACCGCCGCCCACGCAGCGCCATCCAGGCCGTGCGGTTCGCCCTCCCCACTGAGCAGCGTTGCGAGGGCGGCGCGCGAGCCAATCTGCGCGCCCCTCCGCCCGCGGGCGACAGTCATCGGCCCCGGGGGACGCGGCCCAGAGCGCGGGCGAAGCGGCGACGGCGGGCAGCGAAGGCGGGGGCCACGCGCAATCGCAATCGAAAGTCGAAGAGATGGGGGGGGATAGGGTTGGAGGGGCCATGGAGTGAGACCTATACAGCATGGAGGAATGGAAGAGCTTTTGGATGCGGTCTGATGTCTGCGCCTTGTGATTGAGGTGCAGTGTTGTGGCCGGGCGAAGGTCACGCTGGTCCACCTCAAATGCTTTCGAGCGAGTGAGCGCGTGACCTGCGGCCATGTCGGGGCTTGCGTTATGCCACGCTTGCGCTCCATGGCGGCACTAGGATGGCTGATTGATTGACGTTTCAGGACACGTCAAGAGGTGCGGTCGTTATTCCGTTAGTGCAGTGAATGCTTATCACGGGAGGCGGCGGTGCTCCTTCCCCGCTGGATAGCGAGATCCGGCGCCGACCCGCATGTCGGCCTGCGCAATGCTTCCATCTCCAGGTATCTCCCTTCTGTGCCAGCACAATCTCTAAGTTCTAGAAAAGTGTCTTGTCGTGTGCGGTACCGCAGTGCATGTAAGTGTAAATGTGTGCAAGTAAGTGGAGAGGAGAGGAGGATATATCGCTCGTGGTCGCAATAATTCTTCTTCAAACAGCAACTTATTCCGACCCAGAGACGTAGCTAGAGGCGAAAATCCGCCACCGTCGAACTAAACTCAGCCGGTCAAGAGTTCGGTTAACTTAACGCTCTTGCTGCGCGAATTGACCTATTTAATGTTAAAGGCATGCGAAACCAAAAACGGTTATATTTCAAATGGTGGGCATTTCATGATTAAAATCAAATCTTCAGTTTAATAAAAAACATAGAAGTCCAATCAATATTTCCTTAATAACAACATTTTCTTGCGAACAACATTTAGAACATAGGGACAACATTAAGAACTAGGAGATTTTTCCCAGCGTTACCAAGGTTTACACGCTCCGCCCTGCGCTGCCTCCGTCGGTCTCGCCCTCCTGTAACGCGATGACAAAGCCGCCGGCCGGAAACGACGTCAGCCATTGCGACTTTCCAGTTGGTTACAATTGTTGGGGATGATGTATAATAGAATTGGTAAACCTTCAAAGTCCTCACATTAACTTTGCTAATCTGTGAAGGCAGAAAATATATGTAAGAACTGGGAGGATTTTTATTCAATATCGAAATTCGCGCCGGCACGAGGGGCGCGCAGATTGGCTCGCACGCCGCCCTCGCAACGCTGCTCAGTGGGGAGGGCGAACCGCACCGCCTGGATGGCGCTGCGTGGGCGGCGGTTGGGGCGAGGCCGCTTTTCTTTTACGAGGCGCAAGACGTGACGTTTCTCTGGAACGGGTTGATGTGTACTATCTCCAATGGCGTGGGAGTCATCAGCACAATTCAATATCGAAATGAAAAAAGGGGCTCAGATTAATATTTTATTGTAATTATTTAATTAATATTATTATATTATTTTTACCAAACAATAATTAATGATATTTTTTAAAACTAACATCATGAAAAGAGAATTTCAGAAAACACGATTTTAAAACCGGAAATAAAAGTAAATTAAATCTCCTTCTTCATAGTCCTGAAGCATCATCGTTATCCATTCTTCACACTTGAAAACTACTTCATCATTTGTAGGCTTCATCGCTGTATTCTACACGTTACCACCTCGCTCAACTCTCCTCACCATCACCTGGCTCAACTCTCCTTGCAACCAGAGACCTCCCACAACGCTCCTCCCCGCCACCACCTCCCTCAACTCTCTTCGCCCCACCCATTACGCGTCATGCTACCTCGCATTGCCCGCCCCGCCCCCGCCCCCCCCCGGGTGCGAAGGAGCCGCCATCCGCCCACCAGGTGCGGCGCCGATTCAAACGTTGTTACGATATTTAATTGCAAAGCCACCAGCGACACGCGGGCGGCGGGCGGCGGCGACGTAAGACCAGCGGAAATTGGACCCTACGTCTCCGCAGCCCTGCTATTGCGGCTGCCGCATATCCCTCTTTGTACGTAAGGCTCACCGCGGTGGAAGAGAAGAGACAGTGCGAGGTGGGGCGGGGCCGGGGGCGGGGGCGGGAGGAGACGATTTAGCACAGAGAAACCTCCGAGGAGCAGGGTTGACGGCGCGAAGTAATTATGATTAATGGAATTAGACGCAACAAAGGAATGAATCGTAGTCGAGTGTGAGAGGAGTTCACGGCTGATGTCTGTGTGTGAGAGTGTGCATGCGCGCGTTGAGATTGTTTCTAATCAGGCTTTGAAGAGATGGAGTAGATTATCCTGTGGTTTAATTAGACTGCAATTTCTGCACCCGGACTGCATCTCCTTCGAGAATGGAGACGTGTCCAAATGTACATCCGAAATATCATTGAAATAAATTGCTTTGTTTCGTTTATTTTCATATCATAAAAAATAAGCGTTAGAAATATAATGATATAACTCAAAGATACGTTTTGTCCTAGAAAATTTCATTCGAAAATGAATGTCTATTGACATTATGATATTCGAAAATGACATAACTCATTAAAACAAAGATAATTGGTATAGAGGGGTGTAGGTAAAAAACAACCGTCATTAAAACGTCAAGCAATTGGTTTCGGTTTCCAGTGCGAAGCTGATACAGAATGATGTAAAATATTAGATATTTTAAAAATAGTGCGATATTCACCTTGCCGACTTAAGTAAAAGAATCAGTTCAAGCTGCAGTATTTCAGGGACGTGGGTTCTAGCCCCACCTTGTGGTGGTGTTTTTCTCTTCATGGGTGAACCTATATGCACTCTGAGACATGCAATCACTTTCAAGAACAGAATTGGATAAATATCCGAGACATTCGCAGCTTCATTTGTTTAATTTGAAATTATTTACCTATTCGCGCTGTATATTGAACATTTTTAATTCTGTGTATGAGCAATTGTACACCCTTAGAGAAATTTCAAGTTTAATGTGACAATCTAAGTGAAGAAGGCATCCTTTGTTGAGCCTGTCTCGATCTATAGAACTATCAAGCGAATTGTAGAGTAGGCATGACTTAAAGTAATCGAACATCATTCGTTTTCCGCACCATTAGAAAATGAAATGTAATGAATCATTCGTCTACCACACAATTAGAAAATGACACGTAATGGATGAAGTGAGATTGTCTGAAAGTCGCCTTCATACATAATCCAAACCATAATATTTTTATATTTATCTGTTCTCAAAAAGAGCGTTTTCTACCGACGCAATAATTTTAGAGGATATTCTTTCGGCGTGATATTTCCTTTGAGCCTCCCGCTAGAACTCTCCGACTCATGGGCCGAAGCGCAACCGATGCTTCCTTTGTCGGCCCTTCCACTCGCCCCGAAGCACGATCCATCGCCTCCATTACGTTCGCCGCCTCCGTCACGTCCAGGGCTGCGCCACACAAGACGGCACTTAAATGTATGGACTTCGATACTGCTTAAAAGTCATTCGGAGTTGGCTAGTAGATCAAAGTCAGAGATGATTAATGCGTATTTCTGCGGCTTCATGGATTATTCAGGAGCTTCTTCGTCCTTTGGCATGGCAAGATGGAACATTTTGAGTTGTTCTCGTAAATTCTAGAAAGTCTCAAATGTCTGGAATATTCTCTGAATCAGTTCTCTTTATTTATCAACGACCTTGGAACGACGTAGATCTTCTTTAAAAAAATTAGTACTGTATCCTCAATATCGTGTACTAAACAAATTCTGTGTATAAGCAGGTGCTAATTTTTTAAACGCTTTTTTTAACACCTGATGGGATATTTTCAAGCTAAATCACAGTAAAAACTAGTACGTACTAAATAACTATTAAATTCGTCAACACTTATGGCACTATATCTAAATTATTATTTTTAATTTCATTAGTGAATAAATGCGTATACATATTACATTTAGTAATAATAATCGATAAATAGTTTCCGATGAAAATATAATGTTATTCCAATATATCATTATATCAGACACAATTGGTTTAGAGTGTTGAAAAAATAAAGAGAAAAGAGCATTTTCTTAGACTTAGTGTTATCAATAAAGGAACACTGCATGAGAATTGCGGAAATATTGAAAAACAATGTGGAAGTGTTCTTGATTCTTATATTAATATTTTTTTTATTTTTATATTTCTATAGTATCCTTATATAAATACTTTCTAATACAAGTAAAAGTCTCCTGATATAAGCCATTCAAATAATTGTGGTCTTAAGGTGTTGGAAACCGCATCCAGTTTTAACATTACTATGAGTATAATTATATAATATTCCCCCAAAACTCTTAAGTTCTGCGAACAACAACTACTGAATAAATATATTTTCATAACCACAAGATAAATAAATTGTTAGAGAAAGTCATTCTAGAACGGCATACAAAAATCAAAATGCAATGACTCATGTCATAATTTAGTCATTTTAGGCAACAATGATTTGCGAGAATTCAATTCTGCTGATAATGCAAAGTTAATTTTTTTTTCAATAAAACATTTCATTTTTTCGAAGAAAATAATTATTGTTGAAAAAAGAGAGCTACAAGTCAAGTTTCATTCTCGCGTGAAAAAGAAGTCAAATGCAAATTTTCAAGTGCCATGAATTTTTTTTCCTGCAACGCTATATTCATTCTGAAGAGCCCAGAACCTGAGTGAGACGACATCTTTCTTTTATTTATATAAAAGGGTTGTTGTCAAGATATGTATACATTTTTTCCAATTCGATAAATGTCAATTGAATTAGAAAGCACTAAAAACAATAATTGTTTTCAAAATATTTTGGAAACTTAAATTTTGTATACTAATATACATTACCTCTTTTCTCCTAAATTTAATAATCTTGTTAAAAAGAAATCATTAAAGCCTTTCTGCAGGAAGCACGTTTCTAAATATACGCGCAAATGGTCTAAACAAATCATATGTGACATCGTAAATGAACGACTTTAGAATAATCTGTTTTTTGTTTCCGTTTGTAATTAAGAGTAATCCCGTTAAGAAAATTAGGGGATGAAATTATGCATGCGGGAGGTTAATTCCAGCGCCACCGCGTCGCGAGCCTACGCGCGCCGCGCGCCCCCTCGCGGCGAACAGCGGAGGACCGGCCGCAGCTGCGACTGCCGAATGGAGCGCCAGCTGATTCCGGCGAAGGCCGGCGTATGGTAATACGTATTAGTTGTGCAAGCAGCGGGTGTTAGGAATGCAGATAAAGACTTGTCACCGTAAATTAACCGCCAAACGTCGAGGTAACGGGGAGAGCGGAGAGCGGAGGAGTGGGGGTGGGGAGGAGGGCGTGGGCGGCTGGCGGATGACGCGCGGGGCAGCGCGGCCAAAGGGTAAACATGTTTCGTATTTCAAAACAGCGGAAGGGCGGGCGGGCGCGCGCGTGGCTTGTTGAGGTGCAGGAACAAGTGAGCGGCTCCTGAACACGTGATTGGGGGAGTGGAGGGGGAAGGGAATGAAAGGGAAAGGGGCTGGAAGGGAGCGGTAAGGGGGAGAAGGAGCAAAACGAAGCTGAAAGGAAATAGGAGGATGTTGGAGAGAAGGAGGGAGAGAGGTAGGGAAGAAGGAAGGAAGGAAAAGAAAAGAAGAGAAGGCAAGACTAGTGGAGAGGATCAAGTTTTCCGAAAAGTTTGAAGATTGCTCTTGGAACAGTATTTCTCATAGAGATGCTAAGATTGGCTGGAATTATAAAGTGCTCAGGATAATAAAATGTGTCAGACAAAATACATATACAAATGTAGACAATAGTCGGAAAAGAATTATCTCAAAGAACCAGAAACAGCAGTACTGAATTTGAGACGATAAAATCTTTTAAAATATTTCTAAAATGAACGAAAAAGAATGACAAATAAAAGCTATGTTAAAAAGTAAAGCGTGATGCCAAAATTGGTAGGGAGGTGTACAGGTAAAGACGAGTAAATGAGTACAAAGAAGATTGAAAGGAGAAATTCAAGTAGACATTAGCACGCATTATAAAATAGGAAATTTTCACAGCTCACTGTATGTGGGAAGGAGAGTGTGTGAAAGAGTGAGATAGAGCAAAACATTGAACCCGAAATTATCACAGGTAATACCACGAGTGCTTTGGAAATTGTCGACGAATTCCCAATTGGCGAAGCGAGGAGCAGGAGGAACAGGAGATAGCAGAGTCACTTTAGATAGAAAGAAAGCAGTGAGGTACGATAGTGGTAGCCGAGAGAATCTCTATGAGCGCTGGTGAAGAGTGGAGAATAGAGAATGAGAGTGAGAGAGACAGAGACAGAGAGAGACAGAGAGACAGAGAGACAGAGACAGAGACAGAGAGACAGAGAGAGATAGAGGAGCGGCGAGACACTGACTATCAAGAGTAGAGAGAGCTGACGGCATTGAAACAGGGTAGAGGGTAAAGAATGTAGAGACTGACGTGCAATAAGGTGATATCCGAGATGAGACGAAGAAGAACAGCAGAAGAAAGAATCCCGAGAGAAGTGTGAGAAAGTAGAGAGATAAGGTGAGAGTGTGAGCAGTCAGACAATTGAAGGTAGAGAGCGCTAAGGAAATCGAGTGGGTGTAGAAAATAAGAGAGAGGAAATAAAGGGTTGAATAAATAAGGAGAACACCAGAGCATTGGGAGAAGAAAGAATGCAGTTAGAGATAAAATAAGGAGAGGAGAGAGAGAGTGCAATTTAATGAGAGCGAGCATCCAGACGTATCTGAGGGAACACATACAGAGAGGCTCAAGAGAAACGCCGACGACAGGGACAGCAAGAGACGGAGACAGAGACAGAGAGAGGGGGAGGGAGAGAGAAGGAAGGCGGTCGATTTGAAAATTAAATGCGTTAGCCCGCGCGCCATGCTGCTGCCGTCACCGGCCCCGCAATGACGTCACACCTGCCGGCGCCCGCGGTGTTGGCTGTGGCGCGGGGGGCGGGTGGGGTGGGGGCGGGGGGTGGGGGGTGGGGGGATGGGGTGGCGGTTGAGAGGCGTGCGCTTAGCTGACGGCGATTACCAAGGCAAATAGCGCGTTGGAGTTGGTTGTTCCTCCTAGCAACAGAATATATCTATTATGCATTCGGGAAAACGGAGAACAAATCTTTGGATTAAAATACAGGTACAATCTGTTTGAGTCATATTTGGGCGCGTGAACTGCGAGGTCCCGTCGGACGCGCCCGGGTCGCTCTTTGCCAAATTATGCAATTCCATACCAGCTGGAGGACGGGTTCACGGTGAAGGCTGCGACCGTGACATGGGCCGTAATTTGCAACATGTGCCCCCACACAAAATGAATCCGAGATGGTTCTATAAGTCCCTTTTGCAATGCTCACTTTTGCTACAATGATCTACTTTTCAATCAAAATTACTCAGAACAATAGGTTAAATCAATTTGTAAACGTGATTTACTAATATCTAGAAAATTGTATTAATCTACGATTTTAGGTGATTTACCTTATAGAAAAACGTTGTGTTAATCAACAAATAAGTCTCTAATGTAGAAATAAAATATTTTTTTATAAAAAAAAGTGAAAGTTCCTTGTCTCGGGTTCCTTGTCGCGGGTTCTATCTTTTTTCGTGAAACAAAATTCAAAGATGTAAAAAAATAGTTGCCGTGATTGTTTAAGTATTATCATCAGGTAGTGTTCAGAGAAGGTAAAACGAACAAGGGAACTATTACTAAAGCTTTTGGAAATTTATCAAAGACCTTTGGAAATCTAGCCTTATCTATTACTAATCTTCAATAATTTACCTTTCCTTCGTAGTATTATTATTTTAATTCCTCATATAGCTGATCACGTCTGGCATCTTTATTGATTGAAGAACTCTAACGCAGAGTGAGCGTAAGTTTAGCAAAATAAGAACTCCATTTTCAAAAACCAAATTATTGTACTATTCATACATTTTCTTCGAATATTTTTTGCGCGGATAGGTCATTATTATTGCAATAATGTAATTTTTAAGCTAGCACCGTGAACACTTAAGAAGTTGTCAGAAAAAAGTAGGCAGGAATAAAGTCAGTGAGGGTATTTAATCGTAACTGGGGAAAACCTGAATAAAACGTTAGGTGAGAATACATAGGAAAATTACATCTTTTGTAGTTACAAATTGATAAAGCTAATTTTTTATGTTTTGACATAAATTCTAAGAACCATCTCTTCACGATATATCATTGGAATGCAATAAACCATTTTTATGTACGGTTGATGAAGTTAAATGAAAAAGTTTCTTTGATTTATCTGATTTTCCCTGTAATAGAGAAATACTTAAATGTCACTTTGCTAAACTGTTTAACATACTCCCTGAATTTATAGTAAATACTAAAAAAATTTACGCAATGCAAAGAAAGTTATGTAAAGCTTTAAAAAAAACTATGTTGAGATTACAAAGGAAATCTAGGTTTTTGGTTCCCATCTGAGAACAACACTACTGTCTAAAGAATACCCAGAATATTCTTCAAAATTAATTTTCTCCTATCAAAATGGTCCAATGAGGCTGTCCAAATGTGAGACGGATCCGTTAAGTTTTGTAGGAACTTTGTTTAAAGCAGGTAAAAGAAATTCAATACAATATTTATGTAATATTATATTGAAGTTATTAATACGATAGTATATTTTCAAGTCAACTTGGAAAATTTCAATTTATATTAGATCATGTCTACCCATCATTATTGAAATTAGATATTTCTTCCTTAACACATTATTTTCTCCAATATTAGGTCTTTAAATCATTTGCTGTACAGGTTTTTGAAAATTTAAATCATTTTGTGACACAGTGAAATCGTAGCAATTTTGCAAAAAGATGCCTTTAAAAAAAGTTATCAATTTTATTTCTATTTTAGCACCTTCATTTTTATTTGAATTGTTTTAAGTAATAAATCACATGAATATAAATGCTAGGAAATAAAATTATCATTTTTAAAAGTCTACCAATATATTTTTTTGTTATACTTAAGTATGTGGTTTGAATATGATGTATCTAACTTTAACTACTATTAAATTGAACAACAATCCGCTTTTGAGAAATGAATGCTATGAAAAACAGTCTACAGATTTAACAGAAGGTCATTCTTTTGACATAGTTCTCTAAAGTCTTCCGGAGTGCTGCCATTTAAGGCAGAACGATGAAAAGAATTTTGGAGTAGATGGCTGAAATAATAGTATAACGCAAGTTGTAACATAACTATTACAAATTTAAGTAACTGCCAAAAGTACGAGAATGTCTACGCCGAACTGTAACCCCTCTTGTTTCTTGTGTAATTCTTGCTTTCTCTCATACGTAATCAAAATTTGTCTTTGTCTCTAATTATCTGTAGTGTCTTTGTTCTAAAACGAAAACTCTTGAAACATAATAAGCATTCCTTCTCTTTTCTGAAAGTATCGTAAAAACATTGAACTGCAGAAAATTAATCTTTCATTTTCAAAAATAATATCTAAAGAATTGAGATTTAACCTCGGGAACATTAGTGGTAGGTTTTTTATTGAGTTGTATTAATAAGTATACACGCGTAATTCCATTGACATTGATTACTTAATTTCACACCAAGGGATATTCATTTTAATTTATACATATTTTATATTCTTTATAAATTCCCTTTTATTCACCCCCTCCCTTTAAACTCTTCTCATTCCCTTATGCCCATCGCACCTTTTCGGAAAAAGCATCGCCCACGCCGCCTAATTCCCAGGCGTAACGCCCTCCTTTTAGGCTCTTGGAAAAATATCGCGTAATTCCACCCTCATGAAGGCAGAAAATTGTCTGTATTTTTCTGCAAGCGCTGAACCTTTAATTATACCAGCGAGGCCTTCTGTTCCAATTCATTACGTCGTCTGGGCGAACGCTGTGACCGGGCGCTCAGCGGGTTGCGTTTCACAGGGGCAATGCTGTGCGAGGGCGACCGCTTGCCGACAACGTCCGGGTCCACGGGGGGGGAGAGGGTAGGGATGTAATCACGGTGTGGATTGAGGTAAAAAAGATATGAAGTGCATGGGGCACAAAGCAAGGTATGCTTAACTTGTTATTGCCGAGCCACAGGAAGCATCCCGCTGTTCGTGTAAGTGCATATCTTTATTTTGAACGAGTGTCTAGTATTGTAACTGTTCCAAGATTTGTACAAAATATAGAGAAACAATACATTTTTTTTAAATCGAGATATGTGAGTAATGTGGCCTACCTTGTTATTGTTCTACATCCTTCGTATCTTAGAGATATGAGGGTGACATAACGGTAAATGGCGAGATAAGCGACAGCAGCGGCAATGAAAGCTGCGGAAACTGTTAAAAATCATAATGATGGTAGTATAACAGCATTGACAGCACTGGCAGCGTTCGCAGCACCGACATTGTTAACTGTAAAAACAATAATAAAAGTTCTGATATTGCTGGCTGAACTGTTGGTGATGGGTGCATGGAAACTGTTGATAGTGTAAGCAGTGCTCCCGGCGATTGTAACATTTGTATACTATTACGTTTCATATACTAGTACAGGTTTACCTTACATCTATACCTCACATGTTTATGAAGGTTATGTATACAATTAACGAATATTCTTCCTCACTTGTTTTATTGCGATAACAACGTGGATGTTGATGATGACGAGAGACACGGAATTTGTTGTAAGACAACGATTGGTAAAGAGTATTGTAAAATGTTAAAATATAAAAGTGAAATAGATATTGAAAGTCAATGAATATTGGCATTGAAATAAAGAATTTGAGAGAATCTACATGATTTTGTTAGTAAGGTTTATGAACTACGAACTATAAGAGTTGAATTGAAACATTACACGATACAGATGGTGAATGTCAGAGATGACACTACTGACTTTGTAAATATCGAAATCCGAGGACGTGCGTAATGAAAGTAGCGACAACGAACTTAAACTCTGGTGCTGATGCTGATGATCGTAATGACTGACGGTGAAGCCAACGTCCGAGATCGGTATAATGGTGTGGCAATTGTATCTGCATTAATTAATACTAGAGACAATTGTGCGAGTGGGGATAACTACGGAGTGTGAAATCTAGTGAACCGTGAATATCGGCACCCCTGCTAGAGTAGTTCTAGTTATTGTGACGATTATGTTAAGACAGGGAAGACTTTATATATTGGAAGACAGTGTGCCATGACGATGATTCATATATTGATGCAAAAATCGGTATAGGATTGAGTAAAGAGAGATAACAATATGAATAATGAAAGAGTATTGATAACAATTCCAAGCACAAGTATATATCTGTAGTTAGAATCTATGGAAAGGAAGAGTAGAAAAAACGTGACATAAAATCCAGATGGGATTCATATTTTAACCAGGTGAAAATGTGTAAAGAATAAATAATAAAGGCTACATTTACACTTAAAGAGATAAACAGTGAGGTGGTGAAAATTACATAAACAACGGGTTGAGACGGAAAGAGAAGACACGCGAATACGGAGAACCAGAGCTAGGAAGGCAACCACGGCGCGGCGTGGCTGGCAAGCGATCAGACCACCGCAGCAAAGAAGGCCCAGCGCCCGCCCGGAAATTAAATAAATGAAATAATAATGTCAATCACCGGTTCGACGAACGCTGCGGCGCGCAAGCTACGCCAGCGCGGCGGACGTGAGCCGTACAAACTAATTACGAGCACAGGCCAGCTAAAAGCCGTTCGTTCGCCCGGTCAGGCAGGACGAGGCGATGCGAGATACAGAGGGTCGGGGAGGGGAGACTGGTTGTGTGGGCGTAAATGGGAAGAGCGGGATGGGGTAAGGGGAACGGGAAGAGTGGTTGGTGAGGGAGGGGAGAATAGCGCGGAGAGGCTATGATGGACGAGGCAGGGCGGCGAGAGAG
>BOPP01000222.1:1741918-1758295 GCA_017312745.1 Gryllus bimaculatus | reverse complement strand
GGCGGTGCGTGGAGCGGCGAGGCGCGGCAGCCCTCCGCGGCGGCTGAGATGTGACCTCATTGTTCCCGCGAGTCAATTACAGAAACAAAGGCCGCACGGCGGTGCGGCTGACGCGAGCGGGGGCTGAACAAGCGGCGAGGCCGGGGGCGCGGGAGGTGGCTGGTCCCGGGACCAAAGTGGAGCGGCCATGAGCGCAGCTTCAGTGGAGGACGGCGGTGACGGTGACGGTGACAGTAACGAATACAATGGCGATGACGGGAGGCGGTGGAGAAGGATTCAATGGTGTTGCCATGCACGGTGGCGGTGCTATAATGATTAGTTTCCTTAGTGTCGTGAATGTTTTATCCTGGGAGGTGGCAGTGCTGTTCTCTCACTGGTTGTGGAGATCCGGCGCCGACCAACACGTTGTTTTTTGGCGTACTTGCCCTCGGGTATCTTTCCCGGCGGGGACCACCCCAGCCAGGACAAGCTCTAAACTCCCGTCTGGCCTCCCGACTTGTGCAGTGGTTAAGTGCATGCAAGTGCGTGTGAAAGTAAGGGGAGAGTAATGGGCAAAGAAGAAGAAGAAGAAGAAGAAGAAGAAGAAGAAGAAGAAGAAAGAATCGTGCGCGGTTATGTTAGCGCACTGCTTCGGTATTTGCGACATGAAACAAGTACGAATGATGAAAGAAATATGAAGAGTGTGTATGATGCGTGAATGAAAATAAATACCAAAAACAAGTACAATACATAGTATTAATTTTTTTTGTTTCAAGTTAGGAATACTTAAGTGCATATGTTTAAACTGTACATTTAAATTAAGCTAAAATTAAGTTAGTTGTTGCTGCTTATTATGAAAAATCCCCCCCTTTGCTGTTTGTGTCGTAAGGCATCAACATACTGTAAATCAAAACAAAAGTAGTCTATTCTTCAACCGGCGCATAATGATAGCTACTATTCACGAGTTGATGTTTACGACAGGAGTGACGTAGGGAGTGAGTTTTGGAATTTCCACGAGCAAATAATAGCCATTCTACCCGAGAAGAAGGCTATACTTTCAACATGAATTTGAAATTGATGTTTTAAAAATTGTAACATTTGAAAAGTTTTTATTTTTTGAAATAATATTACATTTATTGCCCTTTTTACTTCATTTCGTAAATATATTATAACATTACCTACAAAAAGTAAACTAAAGAAGTCTAGATTGGCTTTTTGAAAAGTTAATTGTGAAGTAAGAGCGATTGGTAATATTTATTATCGAGGGAGATGATTTGAATCGATTTCATTCGAAATAGGATTGTTCATAGAACTAGATGTTTTTGTACACGAGTATTTTGAACGAGAGCTGTTCTATTGCTTGCAAATAGAGTGTTTGCGGTAGATATTTTCTTTGACATAGAATCATCCACACAACCTTCGTAACAATCACCGACTCGCATATCGTTTCGTGGTGCATCTGTTTCAGGGCAGTGGCGGCCTGCCGCGGGAGACCGCGCACAGCTGGTGCATCCTGGCAAAGTGGAGAAAGAGGAGAACTGAATGTAAGAAAGAGGCATTACAAGTATTCGGAAAAATTATGGTAGATAATAATAAAAAGTAGGCGTTAGTAAAAATAGTAGGGAGTAAAAAGTAGTAAAAATTGGCGTTAGATTCAGAAATAAAAACTGGGAGTATTCGAAGCCACCATTCATTATTCTGACCACACGACTCCAATTGATCTGTCTCAAAATTTTGTTTCGAGAAAACTTTCACGAAAAATATATTTTGTTACTTCCTGTTGCGCATTTCAAATATTCTAAGCCGCTAGGACACGCCTGCGCCCGCTGCGCAATGAATTGACGAGGAGGTGAGGGCGGTGCCGCCACGATTTGCATTCATCGATCGATTGATTCCTAGTGATTCCGGACGCGTCAACCGCAGAGGTCTTTCTCTCCGTAAGTGTAGTGCATGTTTTAATGCAGTAGGTAGCTGTGATCTTCGTTGGATGGTGAGATCCGGCTCGGACCTACCCCTCGACTTGTGGGTTTTGCCCCAGCCTTCAACCGGCGGGGCACCGCCCCAGCCGGGACAAGCTCTAAGCTCCCCACTGGTCTCTGGGCATGTGTGATGGTGTATTTAAAAGAAGTTTATTAAAATAATTAAACAGATTAAACCTTTTTTGACAGAACAAACAATTTTATTTTTTAATACTCCTTCTGATAATTTTTTTAGGAGGAAAGTTTAAGTTATTTTTTCTGCGTGGGTAGCCAAAGGAACCTCTTAGCTTTGAATGTAGTATAAATACCTCAACATTAAAAGGACTTTGCAAGTGAGAATAATTACGGTTATTTTCGATCTCTTTACAAATGTTTATATGAGATGTCCAAATGGGCAGAGAATATTTTATTTGTTTATACATCCCACGATATACACTTCAACATTTCATGTCAAGTAATGTATTTATTCTAACATTATAAATATTTATCATCACAAATAGTACTATTTTTTTCAAATATTTTATAATTTTAAACAAATATTTTCTGAATTAACATTGAGACATCCAATAACTATATTAATGTTTATAAAACATGTGTAGTATAGTTTTATACCAATATTATTTTTATACCGATTTCCATAAATATTTTATATATTTTCGTTTTTTACATTTTTCAGTGGTTAGGATGTGGTTCGTGATATATTCCTGCATATAGACATGCAATTTGTTACAGGTGTTAATAGTTGCAATAAATACTATTTTTATTTGAATTTACTTTGATCGCCCCCAATGCATTAACAGTAATTTTAGGAGTAAGGGAATAAAATAAAGTTTTATCAACGAGTTAAAAGATAGGCCCCCGAGGCAACGATGGGAGGCGAGGGTGACTAATTTTCACGAGTTAAAAAAAAAAAACTCTCGAGGGCCACACATAAATTTATATATTTCCATAATTTACAAGAATTCATCAGAAATGTACATCATTGTAACTCTAGCCATGTCATCTCACGGCTTTTCATTGTTTATTCTTTTGTTCTCAGGGACACATTAATAAAGTGTGTTCATTGTCTTCTTTGATACACTTCTCGTTTTGTACATAAAAATTACATACAGTGAATTTTATTTTTTAAATTCTTAAGTCAATTGATTTATATTGTTTATGCTGTCAGGTATGAGACAAATTACGGTTAGTCAGCTGTAATGTATAAAAAACAATTATATAACTGCAAAAGATGACTACATCTACATCATGTTTCTTGCTTCACAGGACTGATTCCGATTGCGTTCACTTTTCACTGCAATATTTATTTGACTTACATGAGTATTGCATTTTCTTCGAATGTTTCGTATCATATAATTTACTCTAACAATAACATTTTAAGTTAACATAAGTCACGTTAACATCTACCCAAACATTAATTTTATCAACATAGAATATGGGTTCTTTTCTTCAAAACAGATATTTATTTTTTTAATTATAAGGTCTTCACTTTCAATAACGAATAGTGCACGAAAAGTTATTTCAGAGTCTTCAATTCCTCGCACAGTTCTGCATTACCAGAAGGTGCTTGAATAATAGAAAAATTCAAGTGATTCATCTATTTAAGCTTCTCGAAATTGGACCATTATCACCATATACGTAAGTCCAGCGGCGAAAGCCTGGAAACACATTATTCATGTAACGCAATTGAAATAATTTGTATCAGCATTACATAGTCATGCGTTGTTTAATAGAATTACACATTTAATCAAGTTATACATGTGGCATTGTTAGCAATAACAGAATGAAAATAATGCCAGAATTTATCAGGACAGTAACACATTGATAAGTTGTGGCATTTCGTACCACCACAGTCTACTTAATGTTCTGTTGACCTTATTTGTATAAAAATGCAAATTTACTTTACTGAAAAGTATTACATCGCAACTTAATTCCGTGAACCTGCAATTAATATAAATATAACTTCAATTTATCTTTGTCTTTCCTTCAATAAAATTTAATTTTCCTTTCAATAATCCATTCACAAGGACGTAACTAAATGTTTTATGTCACCATGTATTTTATGTCAGTTATTCTCACATAAACACTCCCAGAGTCTTTACACTGCATGCATTAACTCTGTATTATGTGATCTAGTGTAATTAGTTCATAACTTTGACCTTCATTTCGAAGTAAGTATCCTATCAAAACCACCAATATGTTTGAAGAGATGCGATGTTTCTTAACAAAAAGTGAGATTTAACGGAACAACAAAACATTTGAGAAACATTCTCATCTAAATGAACCATGCTTTTAGAGCCGGAAACTGCCAGAGAGCAAGCTTTGGGCCTAAATAAAATCCCACTAGCACCCTCGTTCACCCTTTCCACAAAAGCTTTCGGAATTAGCCGCGTCGAGTTTAACTCATGACGTCACCGAACTCGCCCGCTGCTCGCTGCTGGTCGGGAGCTGCCGCGCTCGGTTTAACCACCAACCACCGTCAGCTGACGCAAAAGGCCAAAATGACCGCATGTTGCCCTGTCCAACTCTGTCTAGCTATCTGCATTTTCAGTTGGAGTGCAGCGGAGAGAAGTCAGCCAAAATGGTTCAGGAGGAATTTAGGTACTATGTGTACAGGTAAAATAGTTCTTTAATTTTATAAAAATGTGTTCAAAAAGTATCTTAGTATAATTAATTATAAATTACAGTAATAAATTGGTAGATATTTGTTTACTAATGAATTAAAACATTTATTTATGAGTACAGATTGACATTTTCAGAATCAATGAACATTTTTTAAGTCATAAGAGTTTTTAACTTGTATCATGGCGACACATGGGGAACAAGTAATAATAGAAAGCCTGAAACTATTTACTCATATAATGAACTAGATATTACACAACAGAATTAAATTTTAAGTCTTATAGAAACATGTTTGTTTATTTAGCTCAAATATAAAACTGATCAGAGTTTTGTTTTCGTTTATCTACAAACACATATTAATTAAGGTGATACTGATGAAGACAATATTTTTAGGTAAATTTCTTTTGAATATCAGTAGTCTTTTTTTTAACAACTACTTTTCATTTCTTACTTTTGTAACGTACTTAAACAAGTGTTAAACTGTATATATTTTCTCGCATCGTTTGAAACTTTTGCGAATTTTAAAAAATTAGAGATTTTCGCAAACGTGAAACCGGCGGCGAATTTTTCTCTATCCGAAGAAAAGAAATTTAAAAAATTAGTGGCATTTTTTATCAATTGTGTTTTTTTTATGGCTTTATAAATTGCCTTTATTTTCGAAAATGACACCACAACTATTCGCTTTTTTCCAGAAACTGTTGGTGACCATGTTTAAAATTTATTTTTTTTCGAATTCATTTAATTAAAAAAATAGTTCTATTGTCAATATGCAATTTCGCAATGTTAATTTTGAGCAATATTCAAAATACTTACAGTTAAGCAAAAATAGGTATTGACTTTTTTAACGTTACTTTGCTGTTTTCAAAGAAAACATCAAAGGAAAAATTTGAAGCGGTTTTAGAAAAAATTGTTCACAAATTGAATGCATCATGTAAAATTACAGAAAAATTCATGTTTTGGACACATAATATGTTATATTGATAGATCTGATTAGTAATTTTCAGGTTTTTCTCTAATAGCCTCCAAGCGAACGTTGGAGCAGAGATTTAGATTACGGATCCCAAACAGTGCGCGATCCTTCCTTTCCTGTCCAGACCTCATCCATCATTTTAGGACCGAGCAGAAGCGCCAATACAAAGACAATACGAGAGGAGGCTGTGTATCAGGTCCTAATGTTATTTTATTTATAAGGGGTTGGTATGAAAAGCAGTGGTTTTTTTCGGCTCTTGATAATCTTGACGTGTCCTTCTCCACTTATAATTGAGAGTTTTTTCCTTTTAACTAAAAAATTATTCATTTTAGATTTCATAGCTCTAGGTACTCAAACTCGCTAAGGACGTCGAGCTCTCGTTTACTGAACGTACTTCATTTTTGGTGGCTCACACGATCTTTCTGCAGCAGAAATGAAACAAGCCTTTGGACTGTATTTTCAATGTTTGTAAAATTCAACAAGATCTCAGATTTTTTGTCGTGGTAGCTTTTGGACATAACTACCTGATTTTTCATCAATATACCCATCAATTTTCCAAATGTTTCATTTGCCATTTTTATCTTTTACTTCATTATAATTATTATTATTATCATTATTGTCGTTTTTGTTGTCATCGTCCAGCTTTAAGTGGGGCTCTTCCCCTCTCAAATTATATTGAGGGAGTGGAAGGGGCTGGATCCATAGGATGGTGCCACGGAACAGAGCGATGAACTTAAATCACCAAATGGCCACCACCTCCAGATCAAGAAAATATCACCATCTAGTGTCGGCGTTTGGCCAAGGCAAAACTGAATGATGTCGAGACAAAGAAAGAAGAAGAAAAAGAAGAAATCAAAAGAAAGAAATAAGGAGAAAGAAGAAAGAAGAAAGAAATAAGGAGAAAGAAGAAAGAAGAAAGAAGAAAAAGAAAGAAAGAAGAAAAAAGAAAGAAAGAAAGAAAGAAGAAAAAAGAAAGAAAGAAGAAAAAAGAAAGAAAGAAAGAAGAAAGAACAATAAGGAAAAACGGTGTTAGATGGTCCACTCACCGAAGACACTAGGCTCGCGCGCAGGGAAAAGAAGCCCAGCACGGAGAAGGCATCCGTTTGGGCGGCGACGTGCGCGCTCAGCAGCGCCAACTGCAACGCCACACACGAAGCTTCAGACGCGGAGGGCTCGCGAACCCGTGGCCAGCTCCCACAGATACCAAACAGTAAACTCCATCAGGAAGTACCGAATTGGGCTTCTCAAACGCGTTGCTTATTCATCGATCGATTAGAGATTCCGGACGCGTCAACTGCTAAGGTCACTATTCCCGTAAGTGAAGTGCAAGTCCCCCGCTCGTTAGTGAGATCCGGCGCCAATCTACTGTGGACTAACGAGGTTTTCCATTATCAGGTATCTCCCACCAGCAGGCCACCTCCCCAGCCGGCACAAGTTCTAAGCTCTCGACCGTTCTCTCAGCATGTGTGGTAGTGTAATGCATGTGAGTGTAGGCATGTGAAAGTAAGGGGGGGTGAGGATATGGCAAGGAAAAGGAAGGAAAGATTGTTGTCGCACGCTTGTTCGGGTACTGCTACGGCATTCACCTAGTGCTGATCGGAGAAAACAAGGAAAACTACCGATCAGAGCAGCCGGCCGCTAGAATTCTTCTCCAGACAGCGACTCAATTCGAACTATCCACCTTGTCTCTAGAATTCTGCCTTGAGACTCGAACCAAGAGGCACTGCAGTGATATCAGTTGATGTCCCGACCCACCTCTCCCGGTTTGGTTATCCAAATTGAGACATTATGAAAGATTACAAAATCTTATTATTTTTCGTCAAGTCTTTGGCCTACCTGGGAAATTTGGTTACTTATTTAAACCTTTTTATTCTTACAAAAACGGTCTAACCGGGCCGAAAAAGTTACAAATTAAAACAAAGTTTTATCAACTTTTATCATCAAAAAGCTACTTTTTTCAACTAGTTCCTACTCCCATTACTCAAGAAATACATTACTTTTATCCCAGTTCAGAAGATACAAAGTATTTTCAGTAAAAAAGGGGATTTTATAGCATCCACGCATGAATTTTATTTTCGTCGTGCTTCCACCACTGCGATAGGGGCCAAGTGACCGCGCCTTCTTCGCATTTTCATCACAGGCAGACTGAGTTAATTCTTATATAAATCGTTGCCCAGTTCATTTTTTTCTTTATCAACTATCATTCTTTAATGAAAGTACAATTCACTCTCTTTTTATTGATAATCCATAAGAGAATGTTGTCCCGACGTACATGCAAGGCTACAAAGTGTCTTCTGCTTAAAGTACTTCAATGTTGTTAGGAGTTAATTGTAACCTTGTTGGATATACAATTTCGACAGAAATGTGTTTCATACAGTAAATGTCTCCTCAATGAGATTGTTCACTGCACAGTAAATGTCTTGAATAATAATTGGGTTGTTTAATTGAGTATCAAGAAACTGCAAATGCAGCAAGAAACTGTTCGTAACATTAGCGTAGTTGCTTCGCTGAGGGCACTTGGGCGTGAGCAAGAAGGCTAAGATTCGCTTCCCAATCACAGGGACTAAAGCTTTGATCAATGAGTTATAAATATCATTTATTTAGTCGGATAGGACGGTAGATGACTTCAAAATACGTGGTCGACTTATAAAACAGATACAAAAAAGTTAATTCTCACATTTTTCATCTGAGAAGTTCGTCGTATGTCGTCATCGGTGCCTTTCTGCGTTTAGCCAGTCGATTTTCTCATCATCAGTATCCCATAACAAATTGGCCTCTGTGCCATCCATAGCATTCGAAATCCTGGACTCATTGAAGGATTTTATCTAAACTAAATTCATACGCCATTGACAGTTCGGGGGTCGTCATGTAGGATAGATATATACCGAAACTGTAAAACTTTGATGAAGCTGTATATCTCGTCTTTTCTGAAGTTCATCTTTTCTGCAGAAATATACGGTAGTCAAATTGAAATTCTAAGGTTTGGCTCACAAGTTCCGATAAGCAAAATTTTGTTATTGTCCTTCCATATGTATTCTCGTAGCATAACCGAAAAATGAAGATTCTAATGTGTTGGTTGTTTCAAATCAATATTATAAAAAAAACTCCAAGAAAATTCAAAAAAGTACTAAATACAAAATAAATTCCTTAAACGATTCACATGCAAAGAGGAAAAGTAAGATACGGTTAACGTGATTGAAGTTATCAGTCCTGATAAGAGAAAGTGCATTTTTCACTAAAACATGGTTTTGGACTGCTTGTAAGGAAAATGAAAATCAGTCGGATTAATTAAAACTCTTGTCAGGGTTTTTTATTTGGCGATCTTTAAAGCGTATAATAAGCATGACATAACCCATGTATTTTCTCTTAGTAGTTTGAAAAACATTAATTCAATGTACTCAGCTTTCTGTTCTCGAAATCATTATAACGGAATATACAAGAGTGACGATTTTATCTCCATAAACCAGTGTTGCACTAGCATTTGTTCTTAAGTAAGGTATATGTGTGAATGCGTAAAATATACATTTAAAATATTAAATCTACAAGAGATAAAATATTCAGACATTGATGTCTGTGGTAGATTTTTACCACTATTAAAGTTTTTCTCTCTGCCGTTTACGACTAGAGACACTTTTGGGCTATTAGTCGTACGTAATGAAAACGTCAGTAGTGAAAATTTAATTCTTAAATTGATATTAAAACTCTTTAAAGACGTTCATTTGATTTAAATACTATAGGCAAGCTTATTGAACATGATTTCAACAATAAGTCAATTCACAAACACTTCTTATAAAGAAACGCCAATGAGTTTCAAAAAACGTTAATGAATACTCAGTCAGCAATATTTACATCTCTAAATGACGTCGAAAGAATAGAAATTCAGATGATGACAATAATTACGAAGCTACAACAAGATGAAAACAGCATAAAAGATAAAAATTTAATATGTTCAGCTCTGATGCTGACATATGGCTAAAACATAAACTGCGGCAATACACTTTAGTGCTAGTAAACGCACGTGAATATTCATATTGGGTGCCGTTTTAGAAGAGCTCTCGCAAATCAGTGTTGCAAACGTTACAAAATAAAAAAAACTTGTCTGTGCGCGACGCGTGCGTCAGATACATGCAAACGGACTTTGTGGGATGGCCTTTTCATGCGGAAAGAGTGAAGGGTTGCAAAACCGGTCGGGATCCATCGATAACGGACATATTTAAAACGTCGCTCATGCAATTATAAAAATATCTTCTGATGTGTATTGCTGTTTTATGTAGCAAAATTCTGGGCGACCTGTCACGTGACAGAAACTGGCAATATAAAAAAATAAACGAGAACTGAAAAGGGTTTATCACATTTTTTTATGTACAGCTGTTGAAGACTTATGATAACACTCCACTACCCGAAAAATTGGATTTTATGCTACGCTTACGTCTAAAAAAGTAAAAATAAGTAATTATTACAAGCCTTTAACACTAAAAATATATCATTTCAATTTTATTTGAATATTCAAATACACTGTATATATTTTTTCAATTGTCAAAAGAACTTTTTGTGCGTGCATCTCACAAGTTAGCTGTTAATTATTTTAAATACTTCTCGGGCGTATGAATTAAAAGCTGTAAAAATCACATTCAAACGATTTATTTGACACATCTACTCGTGACTTTCTTTTTTTCAATATAAAGACAAATTCGATGATCAAAATTAAAATTTTTACATAATTTAAATATCGTGATGTTTTCTCTAAATGTTGGTACTTGGGTCTTGAGGATTGCTTGATGAGTTTTTATTTTTTGAATATTTGACATTGCATTCATGAAACCATTTTCCTTGTTAATTGGCTTCACCAATATTTTTTAAATATTTTAAATATTTTGTTTTTTATGAAATATTGAAAATTGTTTTGTTTGCATTATGTTTCCTGGATTCTAGGAATAATTGAGAGTTTTATATATGTAGTGAAATTCATTTTTTATGTTTTAAACATATTTTTTCGGTGTTAGGTGATATCGAATAGGAGGACTTTGAACTCTTTTCTCCAAAATTATTTTTTTAATATTTCGTACCCAATAGCTATTGTAAATTGGCACCCAAAATTCAATCGTTTTACATCACCTAATAACCATTGAAAACAAAGTCATGCACTTTAAAATATTTGTATGGTTAGGGGCAATAACTATAAGAACATTTAAGAAAATTGAAATTAAACGATACAACAAAAACATTATTTCAAAAAATTAATGAGTACCGTGAGAACGTAATTATTTATTTTGAGTTTGTTATTTTAAGTTGTTTAGAAAATATTTCGGTGTTGCATGAGTATTTTTTATTAATCCTTGATTTTTGAAAGGGGGAATAAAAACGAAATAGGCTGTGAGAGTTGTAAATAAAGGGGGTGTACATCTCATTAACAAATCTCAGGAAATGAAGAGGCTGATTCCGCAGCTAAAACAGCATTTACACTCCCATATATTGAATAAATTATATTCTAAAACAAAGAAATTTTTCTCTAAGAAACTTTTGGGACCACAAATGGAAAAATTCTTCTTCAAAATTATCCTTGGCAAGAAGAAATAGACTGAGAAAGTCTCTATCAAACGAAAATATTAATAGAAGGCAAGTCATGTTTACAAGACTACAGTGGCTACTTTACCTTCAGTCTCAGCGACAAAACCAAAAAAATAAGACCCTAATTCATTACCAATTTATAGTTACTCTATTTCTAAATCCCAGATCAAGGAATGTCCAGGAACTAATGAACTTCGGAAATAAAACTTGAAATTAACCTACAGTGTTCAATTCACTATCAGAATACGAGTATACCTACATTATTCACATGTTAAGAGATTCCCTACCTAAAAAAATAATTTAATGGTAAATTAGATTCAAATTCATTTTCTTTATGTAAGGGTAATATAGTATTTTAAATCAATCTTTGTTGAGAAAATGTCAAAATATTAAATGTTTGCAGGTGAAACTAAGGTCACTAAATATCGTAGTTATAAAGCCATCTTCAGTAAATAAATTTAAGAAGGAAATGTAGAAGAACTTACGTAAGGTACACTAATTTAAAAATTTTCACAAAAACACTCGAATGTATTGAACAGGGCTCGATTTCCAACTTGCCTTTCTGTATTAAAGTCACTTAATGTACCTCATACGTTTCATAAGTATGCAAGAATAACATTTTCTTACATTCTTGCGAATTTGTAAGTACTTTTTTGGAATGTGTTATAAACACGAGTTACTAATTTTTCTTCTCTTGACACATTTATCATGACAGCAAGAATATAAAGTTTCAACTATAATCTTTCCCCAACCTGCCATTTTCCAAATGCCTTCCACCACCATTTTCCTTTCACTTTCTTTCAAACGGGCGAAAGTGGCTCAGGGCATCAACCGACGCCACATCGGTTCTAACTGAAAAGTCCTACGTTGGAGACCTGGTGGCAGTAGGAATTTAGACTCTAGGTCGAATTCAGCCGCTGCGCTGTCTGGAGGACAATTCTAGCGATCGATTGCTCTGATCGGTAGTTTTCTCCTATCAATACCAGGCAAATACCGCAGCAGAAACCCTGACAAATGGACCACGGACCGCGCTTTCTTACTTACGCTCGCTTTTACTTACATGCGCCACACCTCCACACACAATAGAGGGCAGTCGAGAGCTCAGAGCTTGACCCAGTAAAGACCTGCGCAATCCTGCGTGTAGGTCGGTGTCAGGAAAAGAACCCTGCCACCTCCCGTGAAATAACACACACTTCACTTATGGGACTAATGACCACAGCAGTCGACGCGTCCGGAAACGCAAAATAATCAATGGACCTTCTCTGAAGCGCATTACCTCCTCTTTGGCGTCGGCGGCAAGACGTCGCGTAACATTGCGCACCGCCAGTCGGCCCGCTTTCAGCCTCTGCGAACGGGAAGCATGCAAATCCATCAATGCGCGTTCATAAATTAATAACGCCCGGGGGCGAAGTGCAGCGCTTTGGCGCAATTTGAGTGGAAGCGGGGAACGGTACACTGAAAAACTAGCATGTCACGCGCCGCTGATGAAAATAACGTGCTCTTCGTTGCTGCCTAACCACTCTGCGTGATTTTTTTTATTTGTGCGTCAGTTTAGTTTGTGCGGTGCGGTGGGAGGAATTGGAGGAATGTTGTTCCAAAATGCTGGTCTAAAGCGGTTTTATCAACTCGTGAAAATAGAAAATGTTGCGCCAATCACATTCCGATTCGAAATGCTATGTGTGGATCAAGCTAATAATGTGAAATACGAAGGGACGGTGAATTTAGGTTCGTGCTAGAATACTTTTCTAACGTGATGGTTGTGACAAATTTTGTATAAGCTCAGAACAAGATAAAGCATTGAAAAGAAGATCATGCGTTTCCTTGGAGTTGCTAGTGCGGAAGAAAGGTGAAAACTCTCACAGATATTTGAAACTTTTATTTTAAAAAGATTCTATTGGTAAGCCGTAAACTATACGTAGTACATTTTTGGAATTTCAAAGAGCATTTGTTATTTAAAAATGTTGAAGACTAAAATAGCTTTCACGTTTTATTAGTAAAATACTTTGAGAACGGTGGGAAGGATTTATTTTAATGATATATATTGCACAGTAATAGGTACAGTATTGCTAAATAATATGGTTAAGGAAATGTTTTACAGGTTTCCAATGCGCATTCACCAATTTCATATTTTGTAATTTCTTAATGTTTAGTCTCAATGTTTTCAAACCTTCTTTAAAACAATTTTAGAGATGGCTTTCAGCACGATTTCCATCGACGATAACCTTAAGTATGTGATTTTGTAAATAATAGAGGTAAAAAAGGTGTTAATGTAAATGCTTATAATATTTATATGTAAAAATAAAGTCTTCTGTTCTTTATCATGCCTCGTGTGCAAGAAACGACGACACGATGCAATGGCTTCATATATAATCCAACAGGTTTAAGGCGTAATTGACGCTTTACTAAGAATGTAATATGTGATTTTCCTAAAACATTCTTGAGTGGGTTCAAGATATGCTTGTCATTCTTCATTGTGTTTGGTATAGAATTTTATGCCAAAATGGTTTTTGTTGAAGAGTTTGTTAAGAAAATAGAACAAACAGACAACGAATTCAAAACCGTTTATTTAAGAAATTGACTTTCAATAGAGGATGTAATTGAGAACTAGTTTCTAAAACTGCTTGAAAACAATCCTAATGCAATTTGCTGGTAATGCGCGCTACAGAAGTATCAACGCACATTCGAACCACGAAACAATGCCCTCGTACTTCGCGTTCATTCTCAGATTTCGCGGCGTCGAAGGCCACGCGATACGTTTGGGGATTTCAACTCCCCCCTCCCCCTCGCGACGCACCCGGAAAGCGCACTTGAACCCCCCTAATAAATCATTTAACGCTTGCGACATCCTCCCCTCGCAAGAAGTGAAAATAAATTACAGCATACAGTAAAAACTGTTTGTGTTTATTTTACTTGAGTTGAATATTAAAATTAATGATAAAGTAGAAACTAATCGGCGATCTGATTGCACTTAACAATAAGATTCAGGCAAGTTGTGAGTGAAGGAAGTATACGTTTATTTCATTTATTGAAACAATTTTCAACTAATAACTTTACTTCATTAATGGTTTCAAAACAAATGAATTAATGGATATTTTAATGTTTTAGTACAGAACTCAAAAAAGAATTATTTCAGCAAATGTTGAAAAATGTAAAAAAAATAATATCAATGTTACGTATCACTTACCTAATTCCCGCCTACCCCTATGTAACGTAGCGTAACGCTACCTCAGACTCCCTCCCCCCTCTTCAGCACTACGTAATTTATGGGCGATCCCTTATTCAATTAGCTTCTTACGTTTTAATTTTTGGTATTAAAGCTGTTTGGGTAAACGCATCCAAGATGATCGTAGATCGCAAGTCACTCTATATAAATCGTAGAATTTACTCGATAGATGTCGATTTAAATAGTCTTCTGACTTTTGATTTGCTGTTCGTGGATGCAATCGGGAACTTTGTTACGATTTAACAATTTTTGGTTTTGAAACTTCCGGTTGGATCGTAAGATAGGAGTCACTATTTGAATAAATATATGGATTGTAAATACCTCGATATATTTTGATTTAATTAGAGTTATTTCGGACTTATCATCTGGAAGAGGTTATTTAATCGGGAACATCCGTTCTCCAATATTTAGTGTTGAAGCTCTTCAATGGATAATCGCGTTCCAGATTCAGATGTCACTATTTAAATCGGAGATTTTTTTCCCTGGAGACTTTTGCCAGCTTCCAGGGAGGATGATTTGGGATATTCGCGCCGGGTACCTACTACATCCCTCACTGGGACACAGATTAACCTTTACACTAGGCACACTCGAGGGCTCCTCGGTCGGTAGTCAACAGACTCTCAAGGCCTTCCGCGGCAACACACATCCATGAAAGACAATGGACGAACAACCATGCCCACAGCGGGACTAAAACCCGTAACACTTCCGACCGAGGGGCTCTGCCATCTCGGCCACAAATCAGAGGACAGAGATGTGGGTTTTACATACCTCCGTGAGCAGCGCGTCGGCCGTGAGCACGACCGCGACGAAGCGCACGGCGTAGCACACGCCCGTGAGCACGGAGCCGGCGGCCTGCAGCGGGTCGGGGGCCGGCGCGTGCACGGGCTCCTGCAGGGACACCCCGTAGAGGGCCAGGTACAGGTTGAGCAGCACGTTGGCGAAGCTGCCGCTCAGCGAGGTCAGCAAGTGGAACCGAAACAGATGGCACAGCTCGTCGGAGAGGTCGCACAGCTCCAGGTGGCACTGCCGGAGGCCGGCTACCGACTGCCCCGTGAGGCGCCAAGCAGGGGAGTTGGAAGGGGCGGGAAAACCACGTGACCACGCGCCCCAACCCGGATTGGGTTGGGAAGGAACGACTCTTTGGCGCGCTTCCTGGAGCTCCTTTTCCAGTTCACGGGAACACGAAGCTATTTGGTTTCTGGTGAGGATAATATTCGGTAATGGCGTGTTCCGTAAAGTGAACGACAAATCGAGAACCCTCCCCTGATCAAGGCATTCATTTAAAAACTTAAACCTTTCACTAAAATTGTGACACAAACAGATAAATAATTGGTCTGCCACCAAAGCCCCCATATTGCACCAGAAGAGCAACATCACGAAAACCAAGGAGACAGCGCCCGACTGGGAGAATCGAACGGCCAAGAAAGTGACGAAGAAGACGAAGAAGATGGCGCCGACGGAGGCGACAAGGAGCGCGCGGCGGCGCAGTCCTCGCGGGAGTCGAGGCGGCAGGTCGAGGCGCTGGTCGACGCGGGCGAGGCGGGCCACCATGCGGGGGATGCCCCGGCGCAGCAGCAGCAGCCCGGAGGCGCGCGCGCTCAGCCCCATCAGCGTCACCGCCACGGGGTTCAAGAAGAGCACCATGGCGTTCTGCGGGTCGGGCGGGGCCGAGGGCCCCTCCACGGCGTCCCAAGACAGAGAGCGCTCTCCCTGTAAAGAAATTACGATTCACAAGTCTCTCATACATTAATCGAACGAACTCTGTCGTTTATTGTCAATCGACGAGTATCTACGAATATCCTATCAACAAATTCACTGGGGATCCTGAGAAAACAGATCTGCGGCAGTCCATACAAGAGTGCCTCTTATTTCAAACAATTTCAAAACACCCTCACATACACATACAATTCACTTCTCTGTGATAGAAATAACTTATAGCGGTTAAATAACTAAATAAATAAGTAAGTAAGTAAACAAACAGGTGAATTACCTGGGGCCCGCCATGCGAGTGCGTGGGCGTGGGCGTGGGCGGGCGC
>BOPP01000222.1:1704212-1741371 GCA_017312745.1 Gryllus bimaculatus | reverse complement strand
TATATATATATATATATATATATATATATATACATACTAATTTTTTCAGAATAAATAAGAAAAACTAGATAATATTATTTTATAAAATAAAAATTAAATATTAATTAGCGGACCCAGCTGGCCGAGGTGACTAAGAGCGTGTACTGACTCGTGGCTTGGGTCGCGCGTTTGAGTCTCACCTTGGGAATGGTTGTTGTCCCTTGTGTCTCTCGTGTATCTGTGTTCGCGGAAGACCTCGCGTTCTGTTCATCACTTATCAGACGAGCCCGCAAATGTGTTGGTGTCTAGCGTATTGTCGAATATGCGTCCCATCCGGACGCAAAGGGTAACCGACTGTTGCCTAAATAAAAGCGCTAGAAAAGAAAATCATTTGAATGTATAAAATTGCTCTAAACAAGTACTTTGCGCACACGAACGTCGCCGATCAGATCTTGCATTCAGATGCATTCAGAGCTGAAAGAAAGTGCTATCTATACAGGAGTACTTGCACTTTCACTAGTCTTTACCACACATAAGATTTTTATTTGGAAAATAAAATACATTCGAATTATGTAGAATGCTGTTTTCGAGGAGGCAGAGCTAATGTGGATAGTCGTATCGCGTAGCCAGTGATGGATCGCGGAAAGGGGGAGGAAGAAGGTTAATAGTAGTAGTAGTAGTAGTAGTAGTAGTAGTAGTAGTAGTAGTAGTAGTAGTAGAGTAGTAGTAGTAGTAGTAGTGGTAGTAGAGAAGTAGTAGCAGTAGTAGTAGAGTATAGAGTAGAAGTAGTAGAGTAGTAGTAGTAGTAGTAGAGTAGTAGTAGAGTAGTAGTAGTAGTAGTAGTAGTAGTAGAGTAGAAGTAGTAGAGTAGTAGTAGTAGTAGTAGAGTAGAAGTAGTAGAGTAGTAGTAGTAGTAGTAGTAGTAGTAGTAGTAGTAGTAGTAGTAGTAGAGTAGTAGTAGTAGTAGTAGTAGTAGTAGTAGATAATAGATATAGTAGTAGTATGTAGCCAATATCATAGTAGATATGTAGTATTGGCGCTGGAAGTTGCGGCTTTTCTACAGTTCTTTCTTTCATGCGATAAAATCACAAGGTTTCAGCTAGTTATTTAACACTATTGTCAATAATTTGGGAGAATTGTTTGTTCATTTTTCTAAATAGCAAATACTTAAATTGTTCAAAATGCTGTGAAAATACGTTGATATAAGTAACTTGTCACTTAGAAATAGCAGCAACGATGTATTTGCCAGACATAGTCAGCACTTAACATCCCAGTGTAGTAATGGCGAGTGAATTCACATTATTCAAGTGAATTATCAGAAGACTAAGAAACGGAAATGATACTAAATTCAAAATTTTTTTCATTCAAATCATTTGAAGATAGTCTTTAGTTCAGTCGTTGGTCACTTCTGTAATGAATGAGCGTTTTCGAAAATAATTGAAAACTTGCGCCTGAGAAGTGGCAACGAAACGTCAGAAACAGTTTCTCTACACTTTAATATCGTCACTCACCTTGGAATTATAACCCTCGAGCCCTTACCGCCACGCCAACTATATCTTCAGATCTGGTGCCTAAACGATTTATATACCATTGCTACTGGTCCGGTGAAATAAAATGATTGACAGCTGTTTGAACAACGATTCGAGACGTATGAGCAGAAGGAAGAAGCGCTTCTGAAATATCGCATGAAAATATTTTGCCTGAAGAAACAAACTGACAAATATTTAATCTCCTCAGCACATGTATCAACTCAAACAAGCAAGATATATTTATTTTCTATTATTTTTGACAGCTAGTGAGAGATAAAATATTTTCAATTGTTACTTTTAAAAAAGAAGTACTTTTACTTCCCGGAAAGATATCTTAAGGTCAAAGCTGAAACAACACCGAGGAATCAAAAAGTAAAATAACGAAATATCTCATAGGCGTAATAATCCATTCTCTCACACTCTGATACACATCGTCACTTTTCTGTAAAAATGCATTAAGTCCAAAAAATGAAAAGTTTAGGAAAAAGAAAAACTAATTATGACTGAAACTATTATTAGGTTACTACTAAATGGTATTATTTCTTTTGGTATTAAATTAAATTAATTAATAATATAAGCATAAACTTTTATTAAATAATTTCACAATTGTAATGATTATGAATTACTTAATAAAATGTAAACATTAGAGTGTTCAATCTTATGGAACTTTTGCACTGCATATACGAGTATACCATACCCCCCGCAACGACGCAGAAGTTATTCACAGACTTTAAGACTCCTTGCATGTTTCATTAAGATTACTTCTGTTCAACTAAAATACCCTAGGCTAAATAAGAAAGCTAAGAAATTTGGAAGAGAGAGAAAGAGAGGGAGAGGGGAGCAGGGGAGAGGGGAGAGGGGAGGGAAGAAGGGAGGAGGGGAGGAAGAGGGAGAGGGGGAGGGGAGAGGGAGAGAGCTGCCAGTTGTGAGCACATCCTGGGTTGTTTACAATACGCCCTTCGCTCTTAGACAAACGTTATAAATACCGCACCTCAACCCCTGTCCACTCACGGTCAGCATGTGCATGATTTGTTGTATCAACAGGCGCATTCGGATGGCCGTTCTCGACCGTCTTCCCTAGTGCACGGACCTCCCACAAACTTATTTCCATTCCATCTGGCCTCTTGCACGTCAGGTGGTGCAATTCCGATGTGGCAGTGGGTTTCGCTCGCCTGGGGTTGTAGGTGCGAGACTTGACGGTGGTGAATTTTAGTCACTTGCTACATAGTTAGCTTGAACAAATTGAAATTGAAAAAAAGTTATTGAATGGAATCAGTGGTACTCCCGGTGGGGGGAAGGGACTTCCGTAACCCCTCCCAGAAGCCAATGATATAGCTTTTACTAATTTATGATACAATGATATTACTTTTTCACTACGGAGTACAGTGTAATAGTATAAGAATTCTGTAATGCTGCGGGTGAAAAAGGTAAATTTTCGGCAGAAAAACTCTTATTGTACGACCAGGGTAAGGGAAAAGTGGATAAATGTAGTTGCTAAATAATAAAAAATAAAAAAATTCTCCAAAATTAATATTCCCTTATCGATTTTACTGATGTTACGGCCCTTTGAATTTGAAATTGATATTTTAATTTTAAGGGGTACTTTACATGCAGCCATTGGCGTATTTTCCAAATTTAAAAAAAGGCTCCATAGCTTTTGATTAAATTTTGTTGTTTGATAGGGTGAAGGATATTTAAGAGAATGGTGTAGATCTCATGTTCATGAAAAACACTTATTTTTTTAAAATTGCAAAAGTTTTAAATTTTTTCGTTTTCCTACAACAAAAATATTAAAGGTACAGATTTTTTCTTAATGAAATGTGTTCCTCAAAAGTAGATTCTAAAATAAGGTCAAATATAGGTGAGAAAGTAAGTTTATACTAATGAATGCCATTTAATATATCAATTGTTAACATTGTAAATGTTGACTTTAAGTCAGAAAATGTGCACATGTTATTTTAATCAGCGTAAATGTAAATATCATTATGAGAAATCGTCAAGTGACGGGGACATTATAATTGTATGCCCCTGAGAATAATCTTCGATATATCTCTGAATGAAATGAAATATAAGTGTATACTTTAAAGAAAATTATCTCACATCTTAATGTCTGAAATACTAATCCCAGGTTTTTGAATTTAAGAAATACCATTTTTTATATTTCTTTATTTGATATTAAATATTTTTTTTAGTGATACGTAAAGAAGAGAAGTGATGAGAGGAACAAAAATCAGATAAGTTTGATTAGATGTTTTAAAACATCAGATGTTGAATACAAATATTAATGTGAAGTTATTCTCTCTTTTATTTAGACAAAAGTGGTTAAAATCACAGTGCATAAAGAAGTTGTTTAAAAATTGAAGTGATAATAATATATTAGTTTTAGTAATGTGTTCTTAAAAAGCATGAAAATATTTAGTATCTATGTCATTTTGATTAATTTATTTTAGAGCTAAAATGGCACATTTATCAAATGCCCAACACAGCAGTGAAAGTTTTTGAAATTAACTTATCAATCTCCTTGTGATTTCTCATTGCTGGTTTTCTAAACTACAGGAAAGCAAGATTAATTTTAAATTGAATTGTAAACCATGTTTTTTTCAAGAAGATGAGTAAGAATCATCATGAAAATAAAACATTTATATTATAGTTAATAAGGCAAAAATGAAAGATGTGCTATAGTCTTTCAAAACCATAAAACTCATTGAATTTACATGTGCAATCACACTAGTTAGCAACATTAAAATTGAAGGGAGAAATAAAGATCAACAAATCCAGATTTGTTGGAAGTGGTTGTCAAAGTTTGAAACACTATCCAAAACTATATTCATATGTTTCCAATGAAATTTGCAAGGACTCAGTTCATTTCTTTATTGAAAGCATTGTATGTGGTCATAATTTTCTTCCATAACTACCACTCTATATTACGATATTTTTTACCATGAACATTTTTCTCTCTGGTCTATTTTTTTTATATTCTGTTCATTTTATTCAACATTTAGAAAATATTTGAGACCATCCCTGGATTATTTAAGCAAACTGAAATGACATTGTTAACACAATCATTAATTAATGGTAGGAATTCAGTAAAAGAGATGTTGCTATTTTTATTACATCTTGCTATGGAGATTTAAAAAATAAAATAGTACAGTACAGATGTTTGCAAAATGTCATGGGGCCAGTGTTTCTCTCTGCTTTAAACAAAGTTCCACATTATACAATGGAATATGTACTGGAAAATTTAAGTTTGTCAGGCCTGTAGTTTATGTTCTCATTGGACATATAGCAGTGTTATTAACATTCTGCATTGAACAAGTTTTAGCATAATTAGTTATCTTCACCACTCAGCATTAATCTTTAAACTAGTAATTAAATCAATCTTAATTTATTTTTCCTTAGTAAAATGTAGAAGCATCCCATAAATGAATCTGATATGCCAGGTAATAATGAAATTTTAGATAATTACAATATTTAAAAACAATATTTAAATTTAGGGTGAAATGCTACAGAGATTCTCAAACATCACTAACATGCATCACGTGAACTTGCTCGGTGTTCAGTGACACATTCTTCACTGAATGGGATTTACAAAGATATGGTTCGTAAAATGAAATTCGTGATTGCGATTGTCATAATCCAGACAAACAATTGAAGAAACAACCAAGAAACTAAAAAAACTCACCAAATCCTAGAAAGTATCATAACACAACTGAAAATAAATCAAGAGTACGTACATAAAATATAACTATTACATACGTTTTTGAATCTTCACTTTTTATACAAAAAAAATTAATTAAAATAATGTTTAGTTTTCATATGACTTTTGATTATTGAAACTTGCTGTGAATTCCAATTCATATTCTGTTTGGAAATATTACTGTAGATATTTTTATACTTCATTTTTTAGACATATTTGAAATTTACATTTATACTTTAAGATGAGTTTGTTAGGAGAAGGGCGAATAAAACAAGAATGATTGAGAAATTGATGAAGTAAAAAATTAATACTTTTATTTTAAATAGATATTATGCCGTCACAAAATTGAAGATCAATATCATCTCAATAGAATTACATAAAAATATCAGAATGAGCATTTTTTTGCATGGTTTGGAAAATTGTTTTAACATTAAAGTGCTACATTACTTACTGATCAACTACAAATAACAATCTCAAAAAATATTATCTTTCATACTGTGTAGAACTATGTGATATGAATATATAAGTTATTAATCAGATGTATATTCAACAGTAAATCTTCACAATCAATCAACATGTATACCAAGACATCACAGAGTAAAACATAAATAGGTCTATTGTTGTGATGGCTAATAGTTCATTTTTCAAGGAAATATTATTAGTTTCATTGTGTAGTACCTTAAAATACTGAAGCAAACTTGATCATTCAGAATTTCATAACAATGTGAAACAACAAATTATTTAACTATGTGATCTATGCAGCTACATTTGTACATAAATATTACAACTATTGTAAAAACATTAAATAGTATCTAAAATGACATAAACAAAACTTGTGGTAATAGCCGAGTTATTTTCGGTTTTCATTTCCCTGATTTCATTCTTCATTCATTAGAAGTATACAATATCATCAATTCCCAGAAGAAAATGTTTCAGACATGCCAATGCTCATACAATGACATGACATTGTACTTTCACACAAACAATACAAAATTTAATTTCGCATTGTGTCTTCGATTCAAAAATACGAGCTTCCATAGTAACTGAAAACCTTTTTCCATATTCCATTATTATCAAACTATTTTTTTATTAAAGTGAAATAAAACTGTTTCTCTACATCGTTAATTCAGGAACATTCATTTCTATTAGTTTTCTTGCAATACCTATGTCCTAAGATATAATAAGGCACTTGCATAGCACATTAACTGAAACAAAAAGCTTCCATCTTGCTTAATTGCTGCATCACAGTACAGCAAGCATAATGTTTTTGCAAAACTAATCATAGCCCTTCACAATTAATGTGCTAATCTATTTGTAAGACTAGGCATCAGAAACTAAAATTTGAGAAACACATAATGTAATGGAATTGTACGAGGAACATCAGAGAAATCATCTCTCCAACAGTCTATCAAAAGTCTTTAACACAACAGCCTAAAAAATATCCAATTCCTTCAACATTCAGTTGTGTACACTGTATTCGCACAATTCCATGAAGTCTTCAGGAAGTAGGAATCTTCTTGTCCAAGTGATTTCACTTCTTAATCGTCTTATGCACTTGCACTTGCCTTCATACACTTGTCAATATTCACTTCCACAAGGAACTTGGCAAGTTGTGGCTAAGTACACAAAGAAAATTTTCACCAATGTTTCAAGGCACATTAACCTAACAACACAGCTGTTGCCAAATCATGAACATTGTATCACACAGGTGGTTTCTTATCAGGGAGAGGAATTTCTTTGGGGGTGTATCGTTCTGGAGTGATGTGGTTGATATGATTTATGTGGTTTACATGATTCACAGCTTTATCTGGACTGGTGATTTTGTCTGCCACATACTTTCTTGGAGGACCAGGAAAATATCTGCTTATTTTCAGTGCCAGTGGGTGAATCAATTTCTCATCATAAGCATCTTCTTCACTCGTTCCTAAAGATAAATATTAAATCAACTCATTATTTTTTATGTAAAAATGCATTTCATGTACTAAAAATAATATACATAATATACCAGTACCTGTAATCATGCTGATTACTATTCCCAAGAAAACTGTCATGAAGCACCCAAAGAGAGAGTAGTACATGTAAGTAATTGAATACAATTCGGTAAGGAAGTCCCTGAAAGTAAAGTAAAGATTCATCTATAAACTTCTTTACTTTGATTCATTACAAAAGAATATAATTACAAATATCATGAATAAAAGCCATAATCACAGAAAATAACACATTTCAAAAAAGCATAATTTAAAATGAAAAGTACATACTCAGGCTCTTTGCTTATTGATATAACATCTTCAACATCTGTGTTATTAGTGATATACAGATCATCTGAATCCACAAAAAAAGCAGTCTCAGGAGGCCCCAGATGACCAAATGTAGCATTCGTACATCCTTCATCATTTAGAGGTAGAAGGGAAATTGGCTCCCGTTTCATAGTTAATTTTCCAAAAGTAATCCACAGTGTTAAGATATGGCTTACAATCATTCCCCAAGCTGCACCCTAAAATCAAAATAATTTTTTAACATAGGCCTACCTACTATTTGGTTAGAAATATTATATTTAAAAAATATATTACTTAGTATTAAGATATTAGAAAAAACCTAACATAAATCAAAATAAAATAGGTTTTCGAGTTATTTCTAAGAAATTGCGAAGTCAAATAATTAAAGTACGATAACTACTATACTACTTAGATTTTAATGAACTTTAATTGACAACAAAGCATAAAAATAGACCTAAAAACATGGGTTGCTTAATGGTGTATCAGAGACATTAACTCTTCTGGCAAGGCGAAGCTTGGTACTTACATTCAAAGTACGTACTGTGTACTTACATTCAAATGTATCATATAAACATTTAGAATACACAACTGTATTGAAAACAGAATATTATATCCTTCAAGAGATATCCATTCTAAACAAAGTATTTGTTACATGTTTATCATTCAACATGCTTTTTAAGGTTTTCCCTCAAGGTTTAATAATCCGTTACTTTACCTACCTTAAAAAGGATATTCATTGTGTTGTGGGTTTTCAAAAGAAAATTAGTAATAATTAGATAGTATTAATTAAAGAACAGTTCCAATAATGGAGTTTTTATTATACTAGGAAACTATATACATTGTATAGAAAATTGAGTTTGAAACTATTTTATCATAACAAGCTTCAATGGTATAGAAGCAGAATTCTGCCATAAATATGAGAATTGTATTATTTATTACGTTTCTCAAAAATAAATCCTCCATTAAGAGTATTTTAATTTTTTTAATTAACTCTGTAAAGTATAGTAGATACCATATTAGATAACACAGTAGAGAGTACTTAAAATATTTACCTTCCAATTGCAGCAAGGGATAAGCATTGCTAAGAGAAAAACACCGAGCAAAGGCCCACTTGTAGCTGATGTCATTAACATTGATGATTCAATAACTCCAGAAAACAAAGCTACACCAAAAGCTATTCCCACAATCAGCACACCATAAAAAGCACCTAAAAAGTCAAATATATTATAGAACAATTTGAAATATAAAGAATATATTTTGCAGTAATTGAATATATTGAAATTTCTTTACTTCTTATAAATTGCTACTTTCAAAAATCATAAGAATGAAATTTAAAAGATCAGTAAGTGAGAGTAAATTAATTATACATTGTAAAAATGATCATTTTACATTTAAAACACACACAGATTTGTAAAATGTAACATTAAAATATGTTAGAACCTAAATGCTTCTATTTCATTTATGAATTCCACGATTTCATTCATGAATTCCATGAATGTTCAAATCAAGAATATTGGGAAAGAAAAGTTTCAAAGAACACCCTTAAACATAATGTGTCTGTGTGGCATAAGTGAAGACAGTCTTCATTTTACTTGACAAATTGGCAATACAAAGACAAAATTGACATTTCACAGCCTGCAGTAAACATTTGTTAATTAAAAATGTGTTTACTGTTATAGCTATGTTAACAAAATTAATTATCTCTTCTAAAAATTTTAGAGTCTTACCAATGCATTTAATAACAATTAGTTGTTTCCGATCATTGAATGTTTGGAAATGAGGAAGCTGGAGGAAGAAATCTTCCCATGTGACAGTTGAAAGAGAGTTGATGATTGAGACTGTGAGGCTGAAAACCAAATTCATAATAATAATAAATAAACATATGCTTACAAATAAATAGAATATTAAAGATAAGGTTATTTGTGACAAACAACAAGGATGTTCAGCAGTGATTTCCATACATATTAGAGGTAATGGTTCTAATTATTTCTGTATAACTGATGATACTTTCAAATAAATTTGATTCTTCCCATTTCCATTTTTCTCTTTTTATATTTTGTTACTTTTGTAAATGAACATTGAAAATAAAATATGTGTATTACAAGGTTGAACATCAAAGGCATTGAAGGTCAGATATTTTATAGAAGAAATTCACGTTCAAAAATTAAGTAAATTCTTCATTTTGGATTTAATGACAAGCATAGAACAGTGGAACAAATTGGCATAATCATCAAATGCAGTGAAGAGAAAAACAAAAAAAAAAAAAAAAAAAACATTTCACCAATTAAAAGTGTTTTGATGTAGAAAAAAATTTAGAAATTGCAATTTTTTGGAAAAACATTTTTGAAGACATGAAAGTGATTCACTTCAAAACATTATTTTCAAATTTCCAAATCAATTTTTTTCTATTTATACTTTTATTAGGCAAGTATATTCGTACCATGATTTCTGGCAGTTAATCAAGATCTTAATAACTTATCACATTATTTACAGTATTTTGAAATGTATTATAAGGTGAATAAGGATTTTTTTTTACCTAAGAGCACCATTGAAAAGTACAGCCATGAAAATACCCAGTAGTCCTGGCATATGAACAAATTTGTCTTCAACGAAAAAAGGCACTATTTCATCAATCACAGAAATGTACCCAAACAGCAGCGGGTCGCAATTAACATAGCTTGCGTAAATGCCCATCCCAGCAACCCATGATAAGCTGAAGAGCACCACAATAATTGGGATGTTACCAATGAGAGTTCTGAAACAAAAAGTTCAAGTCATTAGTAGGGTCCTCTATGAAAGTGACCAAGTTATCAATGGGAAGGTCAAGCTAGACTTCAAATTTGAACATTCTTCTCTCCAAATGATTGAAAATAATATTCTGATATAAAGATGACCTACATTTCAATGATTATATAGATTAATAAGATTTACACAATAATGTGACAGATGAAAAAAGTTTATAAATCTATCATATAAAGTGATCAACAAATTCTTAGTTGCTTTAAGTGTACTAGGTTTGTAATATATATTTAGGAAAACACAGGCAGATATTTGAATACAAACATTTAAACATGACTTTTTGGATATTTAAACATTATTCTAGTAAATAATAATGTTTAATAATTTATCTTTGCACATAGTATCTAATGCAACATACAGATTATAAACTCTTTCTCTCTTTTTCAATTAACATTTAAAAAAATTTTGCTAAATTTAGCATTTTAATTTGTTTTCTTGCTATAGTGTCTTGGAGAGTGCAGAATATCAATTTTCTGTAATTCAGAATGTGTTACAAGCCTTCATTTAGCACTTTGAAATGAGGCTTATATTTTCCAAACTGAATACAGATAATACAACACCTACAGTGTCTATGATATAATGGGTCTATATTGACTGTTGAGAATATCATGGAGAGAAAAAAAGACTCACTCAAAAATCATAAACCAACTAAACATTCAACAGAGATTGGTGGACATTTGTAAACAAAGAATATTGAGATTCCTGGGACACATTGCCCGAAGGAATGGAACATGGCTTGAGAAATGGCTAGTTTAAAGTAAAGTAGAAGAAAAATGAGGCTGAGGAAGAATAGAACAATGAGATGGGTAGGCCAATGCAACACCTTCAGTGGAATCAGCCTAGAAGAAGCAATAAAGGAAGGCAGAGAGTCCAGAAGAGTGAAAAATACTGTGGAAGCCATCTACTAGATGGGTGACCTTAGTTCCATCTATGGAAGAACAAGACCAAAGAAGGAACAGTATCTACATTCACAATGAAGAAATGAAATGAAAATTAGACATCCTCTGGCCATGTGAGAGGAGTCTATAATTTCATCAGACACCAAGGAACTCAGAAAAAATCCAAACACAAATTTAAACAAAATTAATTTTCACTGAAAAATGCAAACTTTTGTTTGTGTTATTTTACCTATTCTCTTACTGCACCTACTAACTGAATTCTCATACTCAGTGCTTTAATATTTAAGAAACAGCTAATGGCACAAGGCAGGAGACTTTTAGGTAGTCACCCATTACCAAATATTTGCCCTCGAGGGTCGATGGTTGCATTAGGTAACAGCAACATATTTATTTTCTTGTTATGAAAGGAATTGCTAATATGAATATTTACTGTACTATATTACTTTGTATTTGTGAAAATGTTTTGTTAAAATATTTAATTTGTTGCATTATATTTTTATTTTATTACATTTCATTGCTCATTATTTTTATTCTTAAGCAGTGCTTTTTTTCACTATTCAAAGAAAGAATAAATCAAAATTAACTTATTTAACAGTATATTTATGTTTAACATAAATAGCTATTTTCATATTAAGGACGGGAAGTGAGTGTTTCTTCATGGTTTGGTCAATAAAATTGTTTTTGGCGAAACCAAAGGTCAGTAAAAAAATCAATCTCGATCATGAAAAAAACACACTTCTCTCACAATAAATTAACCACATTTTTTCTACAAAACTTACAATATTAAAAAAAAATGTAAGTTTATTCTGGAATACGGTGATTGTTATCTCTAGAAATAGTAATGTATTATATATGGTCGTGAATGTGCAAGTGTTACTAAGGGTCACGTCTATTTACTTCGTTACATTTAAATGCCGGAATTATTTCCACGTTATAAGTCTTGGTAACCATCTTTCTTTAATGCATCTTTAAAATGCGGATAGCAATTCTCTGAATGCGCATATTTTTTAAACATTTGTAGAAAAAGTTACATTCACTGAAACTACAATGAGAACCACAATATCCGTCCGCATAATCTCGTTTGGAAATTCGTCACGTCCCTCGTCACCAGTGGCGGCTCGAGGCATGTTTGCGTTACATCCAAACAAATTCGCCATTATACTTTTACCCATATATAAAGACATTAATGTCATTTATTATTACTCTCGTAAGTAACAATCACATTACAATTTTTTTCATTAATTGCAAACCAAATACAAGAAATTTAACCGCACGTTTACTGGGTGCCTAAGCGTTTACACAGCATTGCTCATTGCTACACCTTCGACTTCAATGTTGGAATATAGGCGATAAACCAATGGCTGTCAGAGACGAAGAGGTGGGGTTTCGCGGTGCGTGTGTGTGTGCGTGTGTGTGTGCGTGTGTGTGTGCGTGTGTGTGTGCGTGTGCGTGTGTGTGTGTGTGTGCGCGTGTGTGTGTGCGTGTGTGTGTGTGTGCGTGTGTGTGCGCGTGTGTGTGTGCGTGTGTGCGTGTGTGTGTATGTGCGTGTGTTTGCGTGTGTGTGTGTGCGTGCGTGTGTGCGTGTGTGTGTGCGTGTGTGTGTGTGTGTGTGTGCGTGCGTGCGTGCGTGTGTGCGTGCGTGCGTGTGGAGGGGTGTCTTCATGATATTAGTCGACGTCAACAGATGCTACGACAAGGTTCTCAACGAGTCCGACGAGTAGCTTTAGCCTCCAGCGAGTTCAAAGACTGTAGTTCCAGCGTCTCCACAAGGTGTCTCTGAGTCTTTCCTGCAGATACTATAAACTGATTATCTATCAGATGAAAATCGTATTTAAGTTATGTAAGTTTGCATGTTCTTCGTAATTTTAAATAAAGAAAACAGATGTAAAAATAGGAATGTTTCGAAAAACAACGTGACATTTTGGGTCCAGTGTCTTTCCGAAACAAACAAATGACTTCATTGTATACCAGTCTCAGTATCCGAGGTCCCTCCCCCGCTTAAAGCACCAACTTGTGGGGTACGAGCCGCCACTGCTCGTCTCAGTTGCAGCCATTTTGCCACTCACTTGACGACGGCCTTCTGGGACTCCATGCTGACGTAGCGTTGGACGAAGCTCTGCTGGCAGCCGAAGATGGAGAGCGACATGAAGAGCTGGCCGAAGAGCGCGGACACGGTGCTCACTCGCACGGTGGGGTCCATGTCGAAGCTGCGCACAGACAGAGCGCTCGCGACAGGGGAATCGAGAGGTCGCAGTCCAAACGAAAATGGCCTTTATCACAAATTCACATAACGATGCCATACAGGCTCAATCCTCAGGTGGCTTTGTAACTTGCCTAATTCGAAATAAAAACATTGTAATAATCAACTAATACGACATTTGGCCACTCCCAAGTTTTAGAGTGTTTCTAAATAATTGAAGTTACGTGAAAAAAATATTGATTGTTTTATTTACTAGAATTTACAGTTAGCGTTATCATGAGTTCATAATCAATAAAAAGTGTTCAAAAGAAATTCACACATGTTTCGAAAAATTATACAGTGAAACTACAATCCCACAACAGCACAGTACTACTTACATCTTCTGTCAGCCTTTCTTTATTCTTACCCAATATGACTCCTAAAATTACTATTAGTGAAAAATAAGAATATTTTATATAATACTCGATTCTATGGTCGTTTTGACGTAACTCTAAACAATAGAAGTTGTTATATAATAGCACAGTTTAGTATAATGATAAAATTATTTTAATCATATATATAAATAACAATAACATTATTTACAATATTTATTCATTTATCAAAGCAGATTTGCAACCTTAACCGATAGTTTTGCGTGATACACAATTTAAAATATAATTTTCAAAATATGTGTCTGTATAAATCACAAATATTATCATCAACTTTGAATACTATTTATTATCCAGCGAAACAAAATGTCTAATGCCACCATTTTGCCAGAGCGGGAGCACCACTTACTTGAAGAACTGCAGGCGGCCGTTCTCGGACGCCGTGTTGATGACGTTTTCGATGCCGCCCGCGCTCACGCAGCCCTGCACGATGATGGCGAGCGAGCACGCGATCATCACCAGGCCCTGGATCACGTCCGCGTGGATGGCGGCCTTCAGTCCGCCCTGCAAAGAGCCACGGCGCCACGCGTTCAGAACGGGCGTCTCTGGCAAATGGCTTGCGCATAGGCGTACAGCGCAGCGTAAACAACGAGGCACGCCAACTACTCTCCTAGGCTCGCTCCAACATTTTTTTGATAATTACATGTGACGTATTTTACTAGTAAAGAATAATATATACTTCGAAGATCCTCAAATAGAGCCTAAAGGAGCTTAAAATTATAACTTAACCAACTGCTATTAACGAATACAAATAGTTTTATATTTCACTATTCACCTCACCGGGTTGCCAGTTCCGGAGAGCCTCTTCCGCTAATATATAACAAATTCCTTAATTTACTGGGTTTGACAAATTATTTTAAATTATTGCAGAAGTTATTGCGGGCTGTGCTCACGTAATGCGATGTCTGAAAACGCAATGAGCCTAATATTCGATACACACGTTTTTGGATTCTGAGTACGCAGTCAGTGTAATAATTCGTAACAAAATCGGATTCCTCCATCAGACGCGGAAACCAGGGAACATTTTCTCCAATATCCAAAACTTTATCTGGTGACTCCCTCAGGGTCTCACTACAACGTGTTCTATTATTCATCATCTTCTTTCTCCTATATTTGATATCGTTTCATCATTATTGATGGGTTACCCAGAGTAAATCAATAAAAATTCCCAAGCTTATGCAAAAAGTTTCAAGCATTTAATTGAACCTTTAAATCTCCCATCGCACATGAGGCTTTAAGAAGACTTCCACATGAGGATGTAAGAACTTCCTACGCTTGAACACACAACTTTAAGGGGTAACGCTCACTTATGCAAAGATTCAGGGCCGTGGCGTAGGCCTTAAGGACCGTGAGTTTCTAAATCGCCCGCTCAGCGCCGAGACGAAGGAGCCTTACGAGCAGCGTGAAGAAGACGCTGATGGAGGTGATGCCGACGATGGAGGCCCAGTAGGGCAGGCCGATGACGGTCTTGAGCGCGACGCACGGCGTGAACACCGTCACCGCCACGTTCAGCAGCGAGCGCACAACGTACGTGGCGGACGCCAGGCAGCGCACCAGGCGCGACTTGAAGCGCAAGTCCAGGTACTGCAACACACATACACTGTATTGGACAGATGAATAGAAGACCGTGTTAACCCCTTGGCCTTCGTTTCTTTTTCTTTCTTTCTTTCTTTCTATTTAGAAATGAGACTAAGACGACTCCACTTATTCGCTATTCGCCAAGTTGCGAGCGACAGTTCGCCCAACCTCGAGCAGTGACGTGCTCGGCAAATGGTCGCTCCCTTTGATGTGCCCTAAAGACCGACACGCGGTGGGTAGGGCGAATACCGAATGTTAGGAGCTCGGCGAATCGTAAGCAACCCGTCCACACTACTCGAGATTCGGCGAGCGGTTGCACGGGATTCGCCGAATGCCGCATGTGTGGAGCCGCCTTAAAGCATGCATTCTGGAAGTCAATGCAAAATTCACGTAGAGGAAATTCACACCGGTTGGCTTTAGCTCAGAGCCTTCATTGCCGGTCGCTCCGACCGGGAGGTCCTAAGAGCCCCGACGGAGAGCATTTTTGACACTGGTTACAAAGCCAGGTCGAATTCAGCCTCTGCCTGGAGGAAAATTCTAGCGACCGGCTGCTCTGATCGGTAGAATTCCGAAGTTTCTCCGGTCAACACCAGGTGAATGTCGGAGATCGTCATATAGACATCAATTTTAATCTAAAATTAGATTAAAAACGTGAATTTTTTGAGTACATTGATAATAGTAAACGTCTAAAACATGATTTTTTACACCTAAAGTAATCCAGCATTTCTGAAAAATATACGAGTTTTCTCTAGCTTGCGTTACATTAAAAATTAATATAATACTCATATGACGAAATTAGAACGGCGTCTTAGGCTCGGTTCCTCACTATATAATAGAGAAGTATAAAATTATGAGAGCACTTAGTAAAAGCGTGCTAGTGGATTTTGATTGAGGCACGCGTTGTGATTGAAACAAATACAATGAAATAGTACACCATCAACGCGATAGATATCTATAGAGTGGCAAAGTGTCCTCATATTAGAAGCTTTTTGAAAGGACAACCACCATGTTTCCTTTGGAGAACATCGGAACGTGCGTTTCATTGTCAATTTGATGGATGTGCATTTAGAAGAGTTGTAGTATATAAAAGGTGTTGACCATAGTTTAGATTAATTTAAAGAATCTTATAGTTTAAGTTTGCTTGTTTATAATATAAATTAAATTTCTGGATTTTTTTCTTAGTAACACATTTCTTGGAATATTTTAAATTTTGAGTCGTACTGTTCTCATTATAATATCCATTTTTAAAACTTTCAATTAAATTGACCTCTCTATGAAAATGGTGTTAATAATTTGAGGCCAAACCATGGTCTCCAAAACGTTGATAAGAAAATAACCAAATATTTTAACAAATTCGCCACAATTTTCATTAATTTTAATGTAATATCTATTTTACTAGTAGCAGTGACCAAACCCTAGTCTGTAATAAAATATGGGCCATAATTAAAGTGCACTAACAGTCAAACCAATTTAAAAATTTTTGAAATATACATTAGATATGCTGATCAGGAGGAAAGCAGTTTTATGTCGCATAAACACAACACACACAAAAAAACGCCGATAATGTATACTTTTAACCCAAAATCCGTACCAGCCGGTTGTACGCTTTGCCAACAGAAAACATGGCGGCCAGTTGTACAAACTACCTGAACTGTATGTGCACACGATTCCTCTCCATATAATTCAAGCTCATAGAATGCTATTCAAAAACGAATTCTTTTGATGGGAACAATTGGTATTTACTCGAGTGAGAAACAAAAGACTATTCAGTGCATACCATTGTCGTGGTAATATAAGCCTGTACTGAAGACGACGCCATGAGGGGTGTCGACATGCATTGTTTCAATTGAATGCAGAGTCGTAGCATAATACTTAAAGCCTCTGACGCCTAAAAAGTGTTATAACGATATTGATTGGTTAGTATCAGGGAACGGATTTATATGTAAATGCGTATGTACTAAATAAGTTATTATCGGTACTAATTTGCATTATCTTTATGTTTCGCAATGTGTAGAGTTGAAAAATACCTCTTACTTTCCAAATTTCAAATTTTGATACATATTTCAATATAAGTCCGTATATTTTCTATATTTCTTTTAAAATAAGTTCATATAACATATAAAAGTTTAACAGCGAATTCTCAAAAAATTTTAAAAATTCATCTCAACAAAAATAGCTTAAAAATGTTTAGTAATTCCGTACACAGAGCTTTTTTTAAATTCAGGGAGAATTGGTTACGGGAAATCAAGTTAAATTAAAACTTTAACTGTTCCTTAAGTGAGGGATAGATCCACTCTCCGGCCCCGAGGCCCTGTCTGGGGGTCTGAGTGTCCCGAGGGGCGAAGGGGGCGCGAGGAGGCGATGAACTGTTGGATTTGTTTCACAGAGGACCCTGAGACCTCGATGGTCTATGGAAAACGCACCTCGTTGCGGTATCCCCACCACCCTTTTTCTTTCCCTCTGAGGCTGCTACCCGGAAATCGCATCACGTCCCCCAGACTTGAACATAGGAATTTAACTTGCACAGCCAGTTACAATCCAGTCAGAATACTACGCGTTGGTTCGGTTCTATTAATCTCTGTAATACGCCAGTTAATATGCCAAAAGTAACACAATCAGACAGTGTAAAATTAGAAGTTACATTTCAGAATTTAAAACTGAAGGTTTATCAACTGGTAATACAATAATTTACCATAGGCAATTTTAATCATATCACGTCCACATTTAACTCCGTATTTTGATAAAAATAACTACAAATGTATTTGCATAATTCATATATTTTTTAGTCCATATAAATACGTTATTGGTTATTATTTTGGGATAGAAATTGATGATAATGGCACGGTAAAGGCACATGCTATCAAACTAGCTGACTACTTCATCAACACTTTTTCAACAAACGAACAACACTTCATTACATTCTTCGCAATTCAATGATTTATGCTCCTTGAGTGTTTTATTTCTTATATTTTTAAATGCTGACTTTATTTTTCTTATTCATGTTATTTTTTGGTGTGGTGGAGGCCATTCTTTAGGTAAACGGGTTCTGCCAATAATTAAAAATTAAATTGACTCTCTTTAATATGTTTTTGATTTTTGGAGTAATTATTTATATGTATTTATATGCTAGCAACACCAGGGAACAGATAGTGGTGCACTCAAATAAATTTCCTGGAATGTTAGTAATCACGAATGAGAGCAAATGCTAAACGGAGTACAACCATCTTTGAGAACAGATTACCTTTAAAGAATGAATTCTGTTAATCCCATCTTCTAAGAAGAAATACACACAAACATTGACAGAAAGTAATAAGAACTACGATTCTTGAAATTTAAAAAATTTTGAAATATGTGTCGAGATTTATTTTTGCACTTCAACCAAAAGCACGAATAATACATGTTTAGAATCTAATGCAGGAGATGTATTTTTTTTACATATTTTATTGATAAGCAAAGCATTGCATCTATTCAGCTTACCTGGTAGACAGAGGTTATTCCAAGGCTATAGTACACGGGCAAGAAGACGAAGCAGACGATGGGGTAGGCGCACACCATTCCGTAGAGCGTCTCCCACATCGCTGTTCCTCGGTAGTAGAGTTCTGAAGGGTAACCTGCAAACGAAGATTTGTTCTCATTGTCGCATTCAAAGTTAGATTGGGAGAACAAAGATAAAAGTCTCATGGTATATGTCATTTGAAAAACAGTGTATTTTTATCAAAACAGAAGTACAAAATTGACGAAGACTTACAGTAAACATTACACACTACAGTTAGATGTACGGCGAAATTAAACATTACAAGCATTCTTTAATTTGGTAGAAACATTTATTTTCTAAGCAATTAATCCTTTAAAAAATTAGTCACATTGAAGTACGCATGTTATTTTAACTGTCTACTTCCCTACATTCTTTGCTTCTATTTCTTTAGTTCACAAGAAAAGTGACGCAACACAAATTGTCATTTTGTAGAAGGCTGTTTTGATCTTAAGACGACACGTTTATTTTCAGGGCGATGACAAATATGTTTTGCGTTGTGTATCAAGACGTCAAGTTAATTACTTTTACGAAATTTAAGGATGGCGAAATTTAAGGCGCTGGATCTCCCCACTCGGCGGGGAAGATCGCGCGGAAGGAACCCGCACTAGACTTACGGGACTGCCGCCCTGCACTCACCGAGCACGGAGCGCACGCCCAGGGTGCCCCGCGCGATGGACAGCATCATGGCGAAGGTGGAGACGCGCGAGCCCGTGGCGAAGACGTAGGCCGCCTTCGTCTTGTCCTTGCCGTCCCCGCACTTGTTCCAGAGCGGCAGCGCCGTCGACAGCACCAGGAACACCACGAACGCGATGTAGTCCCACACCATGCTGGGCATCGCCATCTCGGCGCCGGCGGAGGACCCTGCAAGCACACGAGGGGTCACTCCTAGGGATTTCAGTGACATCGGGATTCAAACACTTGCCTTTCAAGGACTCGCTTCGCTACGAAACATCACCTGTGTTAAGTAGAGAGATATTTCATATGACTTAGAAATTCAGAAATGGCCTAAAATTCCCCTTAATAAATTAATTAAGTAAAATGTTTCCCAATTATCGGTTTGTGACAACCCTTGAGAGTCTACTACTTTTGTATTTCTTAATATTATAAGAAAATCATCCATTTAACTTTCATTTTTATTCAGTATTTCCAGACGAACTAAGTTACTGTCATCGCCCATCACTCACTAGTCTACTGGTTCTCAAACTATGCGCTGCGATAATTTCAAGGGAGTTCTTTCCTTTATATACGTATTAAAGATCGATCAATTGAGGGAAAAATTACAAAGTTTATATAGTGCCTATAAAGATAAGACAGCAAAATATATTTCTCGTTGAGTTGAAATACCTATGAATCTTAGACTTCGTAGGCAAACTTGTTTAATCAGACAGGAATTTATTTTATGGAACGTAATAGTCTAAATTCATTCTCTAATAAACTCGCTTTCAACAACGCACAGCATAAAATTTAAAAAAGACAGAATATATGTTAACCATTTTCGACATTAATTTGTAGTGTATTGTCATACAAGTTAAATTATCACTGCAATGCTGCTCATTTAGTCCACATTTGAAAAAAATACTACGTGTTAAACTTACAACGCCAATTGCGTATCTGAACAGCGTGATTATATTTATTGAAGTTACGAAGGAACCGCAAAGAGGAAATCATATCTCAATCTGATTAGAAGAAACGTGTGGATCAGGCAAGTCTCACAATCTTCAGACAAAAACCACATCAGCGAAGAAAGGATCGACATATTAGTAGAATAGTGAAATAGTGGATATATTTATTACACGTCTCAGCGTCCTAAAGTGTATCTATTGTATTTGTAAAATGTACTAAGTTATTATAAAAATATTGGATTAGTACAAATACAACTGAATTTAATCTATTCGAATTGAATTAATAAATAATTTTAAACTTATTTTAAATATCTATCAAATACGACACAGTCAAAAATGTTTTATGTTCTACAAAGTAGTTGACTAAAAATGTTTGAAAAACACTGTGATAAACGCAAAGACACTTCCGGGCTCTTTGGATATGAAATCAGTGGCATACGAGGACATCGGCGACAAAACACTCCAGAAAGAAAAGGATAATCAGGAAGGGATTCTAACACTCAATACTTCTCCTTTAATTAAACATATTGGTACTAATGATATCGTCAATAGTTATTTTGATTAATAATTACAAACTTACCAGTTCAGTAAAAATTAATTTTATTTCTTAAAAATTGGAAAGACATGGAATTAATTTCTGAAGACTGTTTACCATATTGCTTTAATTCAAAGAACATTTTAATTGTGATGCTGCACGATTTGAGTACAGCGGAAACTGCTTCCTCCAAAATAACTCTTTCCATGTACACGCCCTGCAAATGAAATTATTCGCGGGATGGCAAAATTAGCGTGATACTGTATTTACGCGTGTTGCATGATGCTCGTGTAAAACGTGCTTATGCGTAACTAAAATGTGTACTAGAATGTGTAATAAAATGTCTCTTATAGAGCAGCGTCCTTTGAAAAGAGATAGAAAAAAACAAAAAATATTCAAATTCAGGATTAATGATACAAATTTCACTGGCAGAATCAAGGCCGGGAGACATGCAAACCAACAATAGTTCATGAAACGGGTACTAATGAGCATTGAGTATTTTGAATGTACGATGCGATTATACAAACAGGTATGCAATTTTCACATTTCAACTCATTGCTGGGTTTTGTTGATGCAATTATCACACAGTAGGTAATAGTGCAGTAACATAAATAAACAAGTTGTTCCGTAAACATCTCATTAACAGTGTTATTGGCTTTCATTGTCGTTTCGTAAAAAGTTAACTGCCGGGATCATAGACCTGTGCCTGGAACGCTGACCTACCACGTATTTGCATAAAAATAGTTCGTTCATTAACAGAAACAGAGATACATCTCCCCTCATTTGAATCTGAATGCAGTAAATCAGAGAATTCGTCCCTAAGGAAGACTCAACGGAAATGGTAAACAGAATTTAATAGCTGAGCTGTTGCTGTGAAAACACCACATTCGGCACCAACATGGAAACTGCTAACATATGTTTATCCAATTTATTACATTACTCTAACGCAGTTTAGCTTAAGTGTCTCTTCATATTGAAACAGAGTAAAGCGGGTTGCAGCACAGAGCGCTTGGGCGCAGTCAGTTCGTGCGAGTTGGAGACTTCAACGATAGATGTCTCTGCTTGACGGCTTCCTTAAGAAGCACAGAAGCTGTGCAGCAACGAAACAACGATCTCCAACGCAAGCAACAGTTTTCTAGATCACGTTTCATTGCGTGCTATTTTCGACAATTCCCGGCGAACATTACACCTGCATTTCGACGCCTGTTTTTATTTTTTAGCGCTTAAATTGAAGAATAGTACTACAAAAATACTAAATTTACTCTTTTATAAGCGACACTGGAATTTGCCTCCACCAGCTAGCTCAGAATTTTGAGTTAATCTAAATGAATTATAGTTTACATGAGACATTTTTTAAATTCGTTTTTACATCAACTTCTGACTACTCCAAGATGGCATTTACCGTATTTGTTTTTTAATATAAAAGGTATAGTATATGTATTGACTAATTGGCAATACAATTCTATAGTATTTAAAACCGTAATTATTGTATTGGTCATTCGTATAAAACATGTCCGTAGTAGTTCAATGAAAAAGCTTTGATTCAATGAATCACTAACATACGATACTCTTATAAACTTTTCTTTTATTTTAATTTTTTATGTGATGAACAGACGTTGTGATCTACATTGAGTAGTAATGTTCGTCGTAATAAAGGCAGACGTCACTTTTCTGTAATATTCACACAACAGTCATTCAGAACAGTCGGATATTGAATGTATTGGTAGAAACGAATCTGCTTCGTTTGAACAACCTTCGTCTTCTGTACTAGAAATTCGTGTTATACAGAATAACCCTTTTCAGTACAGGTGGTACAACAATACTAATAAAATGCATGAAAGTAGTAGGCAATATTGACTCACCACTCTTCATTAAGTTTTTCAGAGCAATGCGGACTTTTGCTTGTGAATGGTCCCTCGCATTGTTGGGATTCGCGTTCTTCCTTTCGCAGGAGAATTGTCATGTACATGCATTTGCAGATAAATGCCTCAATAATTTCAAAGATTTTGCAAATACACCCCTTTCCCCAAGGTTTTACTCTTAAATTTGGATTTCAATAAATAGTTAACACAATTCTCTGGGCTGACGAAGGAGTCGTCCAAAATTACTCCGAGGAGCTTCCCATACCGTATTGCACGCCATGTACACCACAGAGAATAAGGAAGCGTACGTATGTCGTTAAGTCTATTCAGCTACTTACACTTAAATAATTAAACATCAAACGCAACGATATATAATACACGAGATTCATTGTACATGCTGAGTGTATCTGGAAAGTCTGATACATTGGTAATAGAAATAGACATACCAGTTGTTGGGTTGATGGAGCCGTTCTTGAACATTGCCGTAGGATAGATATCAACTGACGAGAATGTCTACACTCGCTCTACTTAAAAGGTTCTCCCGTTTTGTCTTCTCATTGGCCTTTGTGAGATCCCACGCGACGCGGCGATTGGGTGGGAGGGTTATGCAAGCAGAATGTCAACCAATAGGTTTGTCTTCTCACAAGAGGCAGAAGGTAACCGATGAGCACTAAACGCCATTTTAAAAACGGAAACGGGACACATCTCGCCATATTACGTCACATTGGTAATGTCTCTGTCGTAAACCGGTCATTTAAAAATGAAGTCTGCGAAATGAATGAAAGGAAGAGGTGCGCCAGAGTGGCAAAAAGCAGAAGAACCTGAGATTATACACGAGAAAATCGTGTTTACACAACATGGTGCCGTCGTACTGAGTAATTGCAGATTTTAAAAAGCTAAATGAGAAATGTGTCTGCGAAATTATGGTACTTTCTGCCCGTCTACCGATTTTGCTGTAGCTCTCGTTCCATGGATGACTGCATCCATCCCATTTTGACACGCTGTCAACAGAAATGCAAATGGGACGCTGTCATTCTTCAAACGAAGCACGCTGTTATACGTGGGCGAGAGAGAAATGAACAGGTGTTTCATGAGCTCACCATGCTTTTCTCTTACATCTCTAACGACATAGTATTTACTCTGTCACACACCATCTTTTCAAGTCTCCTAACAAGAACATTTTTTCAAGCCTCCTATGTCGTGCATGGCACCTACCTCATAATTTTGAAATATTCAAAACGTTAGTAACTTATGAAGAACATACTACGACATCCACAAATATCTGTTAAAGCAGTCATATGAAAGAACACCGCTACTGAGGGAAATACAATAGAAAATATAAAAGAAAATTGTTTTTATGGAATTACACTCAGAAGGAAAGGAATTATGTTTGTACGGAATTGTAGTTTCTACGGTGATTATAGTTTTTCAAATTCAAATTTTAAAAAATCTCTGCAATTTATTATTTTAACTCACAATTTATCTTATACTTTTTTTAAACGTAGGGGTGTTACTTAATATACATATTTTTTCTCAAAAAAGAGAGTAGATCGTCAACGAGAAAACCACCTACGCACGTGACACACATGTTTGAGTAATGGATTATTTCTTTGACAAAACGATACCAAAGTTGATTGTTCTGATGCAAAGATAGAAGCGATATTAATGCTCGTTATGTGCTGTTTTACTAAAAGTCATCTCATCTACGAATCGCTTTTAAATACTAAAACTCATACACAATGAAACTCCAAAAAATATTTAGAAATATCTCACAGCTGTGAGCCGACGTGAATTTTGTAAAATTCGTTGCACTATAATCTATTTAAATTGAAAGTGGAATGTGTAAGATTTCAAAAAAAAGTTCCATTTTGTAATCTCATATTCTAATGTATGCGTTATAAAAACCCATTCACTTGTTTTTATGGGTTGGTTTATTTGTGCGAGCTAATCCTGACAACTGCTAAATCGTTGTTGGGGGGGTGGGGGTGTCACTGAAAGGTAAAATAAATTTTCGGGCATAACATGATATTTTTTATTCAAATTATTATTGCATATTATACACAGAAGAATGCGTTTTTACAATTCAGTTCTACTCCAGGCTTAATAAAATGTTGTTTACATGATCTTCAAAACACGAGAAAAGTTTCTGCTTACGTGATATTTTCGTAAATATTACTCGAACTCCTTTCCAATCTCTTGAAGCAAAAGTTAAGTGTGTACTTTTTTTATTTTTTGTGAATATCTAGAATATGGTGAGTAAATTCATAAGAAATGATAAAGTTTCCGAAAGACCATAAATGTTCCTACTTAATGTATTCTGATTCTTTTTGACAAATTTTGAGAAATTAAAAAACCAAATTACTATTGGAAGTTTGCCGCGAGTATACTTACAGACACAGTAACAATGGGCAACATCAACATCAACATCAATGGACAACAACATCGCTGATCGTGGGGCAGGTCACGACGGACAATGGCGGGTCAAGTCTACGTAGGCCGAGAATCCATTTCATTCCTTTTTCTAATAGAAGATTTGAAACAACAACTGCAGGACAAAAACTGAATATTTGTGAAATTACTTTAGTCATGGAGAACATAACGTTTCCATTAATAGATGAAGTTGCAATCAGGCTCGTTTGATCTAGTTTTGCTTTTATTTCAGAATCAGTTGATCAAATGTTCCTAAACCATATTGTTTTGTTTGCTCGTCAGTAAAATAGTGCAAACATATGAAGTAACATCTGTGTAACGTTTATTACAGATACGAAAGAAGTAGAAAAATACAGAAAATCTGAAGCCATTAATTTAAAACATAGCTGGACAAACGTTTGATCGCCATATTCAGAACTCCGACAGTCCAAGACACACCAAGATTGTTGAAGCCAATATGAAGTCGGCGAACTTTATTTTCTAATTAAGTTGGCCATCTGAAAGTAAAATAGTCCATTGTTTCCCTATAACTGCTTCTTAATGTGCACCGAAAAAGATACGGATATCTTCTCAGCAGCTTTATGTGGTATGTCAAGACTCCAAGTTTGCTTTTTAAAGCTATTTTGTAGGTTTTACATTTGGTACGCGATAATAGTTTTACTTTAAAATTCTACGTGTACTCGGTTTAGTTCTGCATTAAATCTCATATACGTGAACGTTACTAACTATCAACGTATTTACAGTAAATCTATATTACTAATTTCCAATGTGATAAGAAACTAAAAGAAAACTATGCAGTCTCCGTTCATGTGACTAGTGTGCAGTTTTTTCGTTACCCAGGATACCAAAAAAATACAAAACCAATGAAAAAGGTTCGATGTTAAAGAATAAACACAAATATTTGATTGCGTTAGTCCGCCTATTCCAAATCTGCGAGTTCCGTCTGCATTCTCCCGCTCAAGGTGTTACAGCTGCCAACATGCAACAGCAAGGCTCTAAGGAAGATGCCGCTCGCCATTCAATATTCGCTATTCACGTGTTATAGGACAAGTTTAGTAACATGCTCGCTATATAATTAGCTGTTGTACTACACTACGCTACTGCAAATTGCCAGAAGACTGATTTTGTGACAATATTTAAGTCATTGCAATGTTATACGGGAGTATTTTATTCGTTGAGTAGTATGCTTGCAACTTTTTGGATACCATTTGGTGAGGATTTTTTTCAGTAGCATTCTTGCTGCGGCAGGGCACAAGTCTCTTACAATTTCTTACGTTCTCAAGATTGTATCGTAACGTCTGAGAAAATGAAGGCAGACAGAAACTCTTCTTGTTTTTGTACATTATTATTCATTGTTTAAGGATATGCTGTCAAACAATAAAACAATAAAATAAAAATCAAAAACCAACCGGGTCGGAAATCAATGCGGTGCTGCTAGTAAGATATCTGGCGGTATAATTCGATAGTTTTCGCGGCGCGCAATTCGTTGTGGCAGTGTGAGTGTGAGGGGTTGGAGGTGGGGGAACCGCTCCTGCACGTGTACGGGGAAGTCGGCGCCGCGCGCACGCCCGGGCTATCGCACGCTTCGGAACTCGAGATCTGCGGAGACACAAGAATTCAACATCTCCGATCGCGACCTGCACTAAGGATGTTGAACAACATTGTGGTGGGGGAAATGTAGAGAAGCTCAATAAAAGCACTGTCAGGTTCAACTAAATCAATTTTGAATCAGTAAAATAAATCAAAAATACAAATTTATTACGAAGAACACACGCCACAATACGAGTACAACATCAGATAGTAAAAACAAAAAATGCTAAAAGGTTATACATCTAATAAAAGACGACCGACAAGGGAGAACAACCCTGAGGATGCAGGCCAGGCTCCTGCTCTCGTGAGAGAGGATGTTAAGGTCCCCGTACGGGAGGCCTGCGTGCACTGGTACGTGCGATTTTGGGGAAAGCAGGGGATACAAAGGTAGGTTCGATGCAAACAGTGTTCTGAGAACGCTCTGTCTAAACGACTGAAGGAAATAGGAACTAAAGTCGACCCCTTCGTGGCACAAAACATCAAGTTTCTACAATCCCAGGTAGCACAAAATTGCATCCCTGACCCTTCAGTACCTTCATAAAACCGATTCCCTGTCCCCTTAAGGACCTTCGTAAGAAATTACGACTGACAAGGGAAATTTTTTAATTGAAAATAAACTTGTATTGAGTATTAAAATGAATTGTGTTCGTTATAATCAATTATTAACATGGAAGTATGATTTTGTTCCGTCGTTTTTTGATGGGTGACCACTTGTAGACTTACTACATAATAAATGAAGCGAAATAAGCAAACAAATTGGCAATAGTAACTTTGACTAATAATTAGGTGAAATCATTCATGACCTTAAATAAACATTCAAAAGTAACAGTGTTTTGTAACATGCGCAAAATACTTCCCTTAAAAGTACCCTTAGTTTTTGAATTGATATGAGTAAGAAATATTTGTTTCAGGAAATTAAATTATTTCCCTGAACAATATAAATTAATAAAGCAGTCCCGAAGCTTATCTACAGTATATCATTGCTTCACGATCAGTACTAAGTACATTTCGCCAGTAACATAAGATAATTCGTTTATGCCCTTCAGCGTTTTACGATTTGTTAAGTGAATGAGCACTATAACATGATAGATTTTCATCAAAAACGCCGCTTTAAAGCTCCCATTACCCAATTTAGTTTTTATTAAAACGCCCTCGACATGGCGGCACGCCTTCGCGTCGGTCGCTTCAGATTAAAAACTCATTTAATACCCATTACGATTACACAGAGACCTCCTGCGTCGTCCATCCGCTGAGCAGGGTAAACACGTCTCTTAAGGGCACCGCTCGGGAAAGAAGTAAAAAAGTTGGGGGCGTGGCGGAGCGTCGGGCTTAAGGCAAGCGATTGCACTGGGGCATTAAGATCTTGTCACGGCGCGGTGTGAACTCTGCGACCGTGAAGGAGATGGGTGATGGCGGTGTGCCCGGCGAGGAAGGTGGTGGCAACGGTGGGAGGGTTAGCGGCGGCGGTTATAAGTAGAGGATGGCTATGTCGGCGGATACAGAGACTGTGGCGGTGGCGGTAGTGGCAATGAAGACAGTAGCAGTGACGGTGAGTGGTGGAAGCAAAGGTGGAGTGGTGGCAGTGGTGGAGGCAATGGTTTTGGCAGTCACCAGCGGGAAAGGCGATCTTGCAGCGGGCGCCAAACGCCTCGCGGAGGCATTTTTGTGACTTCCGGCCGAGTGCGTGCGCACCGCCGTCCTGTCGCCCGACGCACCGCCCCGCCCGCCGCACTAGATTAGGACTGCGGCCGTCGCGCTGCTCGGAATCGTTTGAGGACACGCGACTCTCCGGTCTCCGCAGCGGTCCTACGAGCGGCGTTCCCCAGTTCGCTGGATGTCGAAGAGACATCGCGTCTGCGGATGTACACTGACGAAGATGATGTCTATAGTGACGAAGGAAAAATTTACATAATTTTATTTTTACGAATCTATATTATATATTAATTTAATATGCTCTTGGTTGTTCCTAGACCGAACCAGAGTAGGCAGTCTCCCGTAAGTCACATTCGAACGCGAAGGAAGACCCGCGCGCCGGGAGCCTTGGAGCGCAATCGCCGCCCTCGGCCGCTGCGCTGCGCTGCGCCTGCCCTGAGCAACCGTCTCGCCCACTGCGCAGGCGCGGCCGTGCCCGTTGGCCTGGGCGGCGCGGGCTGGAACGGCTGCCAGCGCTCCAGCTCCTCAACGAGATGAAGTGCTAGCTCCTCATCAGAAGCCGCGGCAGCCGCGAGAAGCGCGGGATCGACTTGCGCTAATCAGCCCAGCGCCGCGCGCCAGGCGACCCAACGCCCGGGGAAGGCAAGCACTAGGGGAGGAAAGAACGGCGATGGGAAAAGAAAGCGACAGGGTTTCTTTCGCAAAGAGGTGTCCCTGCTGGCGATCGGCGTCCGAAATTTAGAACACTTCTCTTTCGTGCTAAGACACGAGTTGTACGAGCCTCTAGAAAACATGTAAGAGCGGGGAGGGCAGAATTTTATAAAAACAATGGATAGTTATTTATGATACGAGCGGTAAAAGGGGGATATTATTTCGAGAGTATGAAAATGTTGTGACGCGACACCGATAGAAGGCATCGTCGGATTTTAAGTATTTCTATTAAAAATTAAACTTTGACACTATACATGTTCTGAAAAAAAACGTTTTTAATAGTGTGTGCCTAAAATATATTCTTATATTAAAACTTGATAATATTAAACTTTAATGATTGGTTGATAGTGATTCTGGAGGCGTCAACTACAATGGTTATTAGTCTCGTAAGTGTAGTGCATGTTCTTGTTCGGAAGGTGGCTGTTATCTTCCCTGCTGGATGGCAAGGCGACCTAACGACGCCTACGGGTTTTTCCCAACCAGATATCTCCCACCAGCGTGTCATCCCCCTCCCGCTCCTGGCTGGTCTGTCATGTGGGGTAGTGAAGTGCGTATTAGTGTAAGTGTGTGTGTAAGGGTGAGGATAGGACAAGGAAGAGGAAGGAAAGATCACGCGCGTTCCGTGGCCCTTTTGTTAGGATACTGCTCCGGTATTCGCCTGGTGTTCGTCGGAGAAACCGCAAAAAAGGTTGCCCTGCGCCATTTCTCCCAGTTTACTCTAAGTTCTTAATATTCATTTATTTATATTACAAACTTAACAAAAAAAATTGAGAATACAGAAACCATAACCAAAAATCAACTAGATGCTTTACATCGTTCACAGATTAAAAGTCTAAAGTTTTGAATTAATAAACCATTTCAGGTTTTAAAACCCTTTTGGAAATTGTTATCTAAACCACTGAAATCTAGACCTATGCAAAAATATTAAATTTTAAACACTTTTAAATAAAATATTACTAAAATTAATAAATTATAACGATTTCATTTCTGTATATTTTAAAGGAGAATTGTAATGACTGACGCTATAACCAATCTATTTTCTCTTTGTTTCAGAACGCTCAAACTGCATATGCATGTGAACAAGCATTGCACTTTTTGCGTTCACGTGCATTCACAAAATGTACAAATGGACCGGTCGACTCCGCCAGCACGCAGCACAATGGTGTAGGTGTAAACGCCAAGCCACGTGAAGGTGCTGGAATATCCGAACGCGAATACGTCCGCTGAGGAAGACCTCTGAGGAAGTAGCTCAGAATCCGCACGGGACAAGAGGGAACTTCGGACAGCAATCAAGAGAAACTCTTTCAAAGGATGGAGGACCCCCTTTATTGCTGCGCAGACCTCACAATGAGCGAGTCTTAGTATTGACGAGCACAGCAATTATTAGTCACTAGTCTTGTATGTTAATGAATAAGGATGTTAATTCACAGGCAGTGGCGGTGTTTCTCCACGATAATGTGAGATTTGATATTGACTTCCACGTCGACTTTTCGGGTCATCCATTCTACAACGTCGGGTTTTCCATTTCAAGGTAGCTCTCCCAGCCGGGACAAGCTGCAAGTCCCAATTGCACTCCCGACATCTGTGTGCTAGCGACTCTAAGTGCTAGCGTGTAAGGAGAGACGAGGAGAAAGATCCCTCATGGTCCGAGGCCCGTTTTTTGAGGTACTGCCCCGGCACTCGCCCGATCACAGCATCTGACCGCTATGATTCTCCTCCAGTCATTGAATTCGACCCAGCTATCATAGCTACTGTTGGGATTCCAACACCACAAGTGGCAAAGGTGGCTTAGGGCAGCAATTGATGTCACTACAGTGTCTCTGACCAGGCAACCATAGGGTTAGAATCTCGATGGTGGCACGATTTTCGACACTGATTAGACAACTAGGTCGAGTTCATCCGCTGTCTGGAGGATAAGCGGTGGATTTCCGAGTTTAGCGGAACAACACCAAGCGAATGCCGGACTCTAACAAACGGGCTACGGTCAGCGCGCGATCTATCCTTCCTCTTCCTTCACCTATCCTCACCCCTTACACACACACACACACCTTGACTACATTATCACACTTGTCGGGAGCTTAGAGGTTGTCCCGGTCGAGCCGGTGCCCTGCTTGTGGGAGAAAACAGGTTGGGGAAATACCCAAGAGGCTTCGTAGGTCGGCGCTGGATCTCGTCAGCCGGGGGGGGGGAGATCACCGCCAACTATCGCGAATGAAAACATGCACTACAGTTACGGTGTCAGCAGAAGTTTCTGCAACCGGAATCACTAATCAACCAACTTTTATTTTTCTGCGCAAGGCTTCTTTTCACATGCGATCCTACCATCTCAATTAAATAAAAGTAATTTTAGATTACACCTTTGGTAACCAACTACGCGTTCTTATTATTCTTGTACTTCACACCCGACTGTACGGACCAAAGCATTTAAGGTTGTAAAATCCATCTCGGATGAAATAGACCAACTGTCAGTAAATTGGACATAAGAATAATTTTTAATCTTTTCACACATCTTTGACCACGTTACCTAAATGTTGCCGTAAAATACTACTGATGATGGGGAACTTTTTCCCGAAACAAGTGTGATTTTAAGGCTTTATATGTTGTATTGAACAAAACATTAATATCCAGGTTTGAAAATCTGTTCACTGACATCTTTAATTTTAATTACTATAAGATGTCGACTAAAACTACAAAAAGAAGTGACCGAATGATACATGTTTCACAGTTTATCACGATAAAGGCAATGCAAAAACCTGTTTCGGTTCATTCACAGCCAATGCTATTTTGTGCTTGAAAGCCAAATTACGCAACCCTTTCCCGTTCCAAAGTGGTTGTTGACACATTCACTACGTCACCACCATAAAGGAAACGTCCGCCTCCGTTTGACAATGGGTGTTTTTCAGGCTCACCGTTCGGGAACTTCTAGAAATTAGTTAGCATTACGAGATCAAACCGCAAGACAATTCCTTGAAGGAATGACTCACAAGGAAGCTTTTTAAGAAAAGTCTTAATATATGACAACAATGAACACGGCAATTTCAAACAGATAAAAATTAGTATGCAAAGGTAACTGATACATACAGATATTACACATTTTGTGAGAAGATACTATACGAATTCGAAGCGGTAAATGTTTTTCTTATCCCAATGCTATGGGTTGTTAGCAAGAAAGTGATTGTAATATCAGGCCACCTGGGTTTAGTTTTCTAAATGAAGGAAATAATTTCTCTAATTGTATGATACTGTATTGTAGATTGCTTTTCCGCTAACAGACCTATAATGTCTTTACTGTGAAAACATTATCCACAATGAGGATTACCAGTAGACGCATAAAAGAGAATGAATGAAAGAAGAAACAGATATATTTTTCTTCAGAAGTAAATTGATACACTCCACTTAGTATGAATTTTCATCACTTAACACATACTTTGAAATTCCTTTCGGTAATTTGTTTATATTAAAATATTTTTCAAATCATTGTAATTTGTAAGTTTGTAGCTTAATTTAAATACCAATTACGAAGAAAATTTAAGAACTATCCAAAACTTGAGAGCTAAACTGAACGATCATAAATGCGCAATGAGCAAGTATGCAAAATTATGCTCACATTTAGGAGAAAAACTATTATCGAACAACGAAAATAGGTTCTCCTTCAAACTTTCAGTTATATTTTAGCCACGGCTATAACTCCTTACATATAATGTTAATTATGAATATAAAATTTGGTATACAACTTGAAACCAACATTTCATTAAATGATGCTAATATCCAAATGATATGTTCATAATTACTTTTTATAATCCAAATTTTTCAAACAGATGACCATATCAATTTCATTATCTGTCAACTGATTGAAATATGTAGTTCACGTAAGACACACATTTTCACTTTACGATTGTGCAATGATTGTGTAATGATTTAAAGGTTAACATCAATAAGAGTATAGTAAACTATTGTTTTCATTCATCTTCTCAGAACTGATGTTTCGTCGGAACTGTTAAGAGATCCAATAATACCGTAAAGAAGAAAAATGTTCTTGGTCGCAAGCATATCGATTACTTCATTGGAATAAGTCCAGAAATAATAATACGTATCACTAAGAAAATACTTTGGGAAAATATACACACTACGATGAATTGGTTGCGGTATAATGATAATAATACAATATTGATAATAACAAATATAATTGTGATATGATACTTTTTCCCCTTTTTGACAGATTTAAAGATTTATAACCCCGCTTGAAAGTTTCTTCAAATACGTAATCCGCCACTAAGCAAACAAAGCAATAAATTACGTGCCTATGCTAATGAGCTTGACTGATCCGCCGAGTCCGTGTTCGCCGCCGCATCTGCCTCTGCGATTTAAGGTCGAGTCGGGCGGAACGAAGGCAGAGAGCGCTGGGGGGGGGGAGCGTGCTGCTCGTGCTTCTGGTTGGGGGCGCGGCGCTGGAAATGGCGGACGCGGGGGCGGCGCGTGGGCTCCCTCGAGGCCACGCGTGACACGCACGTGACCCTCCCCCCCCCCGCACGTCCCGCCCTTTGCGCTGGCTGATATTTGAGGAACCCGACAGCCTGCCGCTCGCCGCTCGGAGCGACTACCTACCAGGACTTCTGCCTTTGACGGAACCGCTAGTACGGTTAGACGATGCACCCGGAAAATACTCCGTAAGAACAGTGTCAATACATCGCAGCACTATGACAGGGGACAATTTAATCCATATGCATAACGTCGTTTCTTGAGAGCCTAAATCGGCACCTCCATGACTCTCATCCTGTATTGCCGAGAGCGACTTTGAAGGCTGCTTTATGTATACAACATAGACACTTTACCAGTCATTACAGATTGATACTCTCTTTTCCACGACAAGTCTAGCAAGAAACCTGCGGATTTCGAACTAGTTCTAAAAACGTTCCGAGATAACAATATATATAAATGATGGTCCTGCTACTAACCGATTTGCTCTTACTCTATAAAGTTTATCCAACCGCCCGTCGATACATCATTGCGAAATCGATAGGATCTCTACGAAATAGTAGTTCACCGTCTGAATAACGATGGTGAAAGTGAAATTTACGAAAAAACACCTGGCCCCCCCACACCCGCTATTTCCCGCTTCTTGCGCCGTTGCGACCAGCCACCCCGGCGCGTGTGTGTGGCCTCTTTAGTCGCCTGGCTCCGCCAGGGACTCTGGCGACGTGTGCGGCCACCTCCCGACGGACCTGCCGAATTCGGCGTTGTGAGGATAAACTACTCTTGCTGGCACATCAGGGACTTTCGCGGGCCACGCAAAGGACACAACTCGTGATATGCGCTTCCTCAGATTTGTCATCTCCAAGTCGTATTTGTCCGCCCTCTCAGACGCTAAATAAGTTTCTATCTCTTATACTACGTATTAATATTTGTACAAACGTCTTGATAGTTAGAGCGTGGTCCACGATCATACTATTGCTTTTTCATATATTTTTCCGTATACTTCGTCTTCTAACTCCAATCTTTATAAATTTTTGATAGCGTAGTAACTCGCAAAATATTTGTTCTCCAATTTTTAACTTATTTGTAAAAAAAGGAATTAATATAAGTGAAAATTGATTCCCAGCCGATATTACCATCTCTCAATCTTATTTTTATATTATGATTTACTTACTGAAGGTCTTCTTTATCACTCCACCTGGGTCTTAAATCTTCCCTTTGTGACATAATTAACTCCGTAAAAAAAAGCTTGAAGACGGTAAGTGATACGCACGAGCTCTTCTTATTCCTATCAACATGCGGGTTTTTGATCATCAAAAACGACTATCTGTCATTTAAGAGATCATCTGATTGTGTGAATCTCTTTTCCTCAAAGTAATTGAAATAGATTTCTCTATAGAGCGTCTAATCTTTAAAAGCATAGATTTTTCTGTACTGTATCGAGGGCAAGATATTTAAAAAATGTGTAATTATTACTCTTGGCTGTGTCGGAGTGACTCCGTACCGTCGAAGGTGGTCTTGCCGCGAATTTTCGGACCATTTTTGTCGATTGTTCCATATCCTCGGTCGGCTGGTTCATGCCACAGTACATTGTTGATCGGTTACTGGACATTGCGTAAGACCCACGATCGACAAATGAATGAGGTCGGAAACCATTCCCTTAACAGCGTGGAGTCCCAACAAGTAACTTCCGTACCGCGGCCGTAACCCCTTGACAGCGAGAGCTCATGCACTATGGTCGTTTATACCTGGCCCGCAGGAAAATCCTACGACCTTCCAAAATTTTGTAGAAAGCAAGTGCCACTAAGCGAGACCTTCACCTGGGCTATGTCATGTATGCTCGTATCATTCAACGAGACGCGCCCCCCGCGCCTTACCTTTCCGTTCAACAGCAATCCCAAACACTAGTGATAGTATTGCGATCTGCATGATTTATGCCAAATTATTACTTTAGAAGTTAATTTTGATCATCAACATAGAATTTGTTATATTTGTATGATTTTGAAGGGAATAAATAATTTCTCTGGTGAGTCTCATGTTTCATACTTGATATGGCTGCGTAAGATGAACCAGGTCCGTATTGATGCAATTGGGTATCTCCTCGATGTTCGCCTTGCATTTGGAGAGTATTATTCCCTTGCATTCTTGCTTTGTCTTTATAAAAAGGATTTTCATAGAATAATTGCTATATCGTGTGACAGTATTGACACATGATATAATGAAATAATATGAAAGACATTCAACGAGTTTTAAAAAACCGGATAGGAAATATTCTTCTTTCATAGCATCTACTAGAATATGCTTTACTCTAACGCTTACGCGAGTTAAAAGTCAATCTTCACAAGCCATTCCAGAGTAGATAAGAATGAGGGTTCTTTCAATTGTGAATTGTTTTTGAAAATACTTAAAATATATGCTTACACCAAGTTACAAACATTTTTAAAATCTTCTTTTTTTCTTTTCCGAGGGATGAACTTTTGCCGATTGCTCTATTCAAATAGGTATTCATGCAATTGTGTTATTTGCACAATCTCAGCTGTCTCCTTCTCTTGTAATGGAATAATATATAGTGCGTTTCAAATCTGTTGGTTCACTTTTATTTCCAGATCACTTGCATAACTGTGTTAGTTTCAGCCAAAATTTCTTCCTCCTGATATCTGATTAATGTCGATTATACTATGTATATAACTTCTTCCGTATTGTTCCCATCTTCGTGGATCTCTTCTTTTGTTTTTGTTATTTATTTTGTCGTTTAAGATCATTCCGTTCTTAAGCGATTCTCCCAATAAGGTTTGGATTATAACAAGTCCGTGTTTGAGTCATTAATTTTAAAACTGGCGTACTGGAAACCGTACGCAGCAGTTGGGATACGTCCTACCCCGGGAAAATAGGGTAGAATGATTAGTGTAGGAACCCCCCATAAAAATGAGAATAGAGGCCTGATTTCGAAAGTAGACTTATGTGTTCCACGGCGATACACCTTTCATATCCTTTAAAAACATTTGGTGTCCTTTTTGTAAAAAACTAATTAATACTCATTCTTTCCTGAATTCCCCTCTCAGACTCCCTAACACTCATACAATTAATATATTAAACAAGTACAAATCGAACTGTTTGGCGTCCATTCCATAAATGGCTACGTTTATAGAGCTTATCTTGACGAGGCGCGGAACTTAGAAATTAATTCAATCGCTGCCCAACTGTCTATATGTGTTTAAAAAGGCGCTGTAATCTCCAATGTTGAACATCTAACATTAAAAACTCCAGAAATCATTTTATTTTGGCGAGAAAAAAATTCCACAGGCATCGATTATTGAAATTATTATTGAATAGAATCACAGTAGCTCACAAGTCGCGTTGAAA
>BOPP01000222.1:1662418-1700307 GCA_017312745.1 Gryllus bimaculatus | reverse complement strand
GCCAAGAATACATTGACTCCGGCCGCGGAAGCCTACGAACCCGTAGCACTGCTTTAACCGCCGGGCTTGGCCATGCCATCGCGCTGACAGAGGGCCCACAACGGGCGGGTGGGTGACGCAACAGCGGTGGAGAAGTGGGGGGGGCAAGGTGTTTTCGTACGTTTCACTTTACGGCGCTCCTATTCGTCCAATTTGCATGATTGTAACGGCGTTGGATTCAGGCAGCATGTCGCCATCGCGCTATAAGGCCACATTTGTAAATTTGTTCTCGGAAGTTTCAGAACTTATTTCAAGTTCGCGTTTGTGTTAGATTTTTGGAAAAAAGGTTATCGTAGCATAAATTCTATTTTAAAAGGTCGTCAAAAACCGTTTACAGATCGAAAATCGGACCATTGGTTCACACGTTATCGGTAATGTAAATTTTACTTATTTTGGTGCTGCAACGTGGTGGCTACAATTTGTACTAGTGTCGGGACATTTAGCCTTAATATTTCTCAATAGTCCTTAAATTTATGTAAAAAAACATGAATAAACAAACACACCTGTGAATAGCTCGTAATATTCTAGTATTGCTGTATACCTTGGGCATGTTCTATCTTAACAAGCTGTTACCTTCGTATGAAAGTAAGGGCGAGTAATACAACTTACAAATTTGATTTATTCCTTATTCGTGAAATTTTATTTTCGCTATTCCCCATGTAACGGGCTTGAAGCTTTTGCTTAACGGCATTGGAAGGCAATACGAGGGGAAATAAATTTTGAATACAAATCACACTGATACACACAGAGTTGTTTAAATACTTTGTTTCTTGGCGAGTATGTAAAAATATGTCGGACCTCAAGACTGAGATTTAACGCGTTTAGTTCTTCACTAAAATTGTCTTACGTCAAACTGTAAAATTGTAACTTACATATAAATATCCCGATTCCTTAAATAAAAATCGTTGACACAAAGAATTTATCGTAAACTTTATATGTGAAAGTAAACGTAAGAGTGCATTCATCTCAAATGCAAACAATAGCATTTGTCACGAGCCGTATTCTCTCTAAAATGAATAAATACACAAGACAATCTTCTGCATGCATGAACGATGAGACAGCTCAGTTGGGCACTGGAATACTTTGGTAACAGGTATGTTATTTGTGGTTTAGCATTCTTGGAAGAGTTCAGAAGATGAAAGTCACTACAATTCACGCTACTGGCATTTACCCAAGACTTACTGGAACTGTGAATGTAGAGCACATTCACAAATGAGAAAGTCTTACGGCATCTCAATTCTTGCCAAATGTCTCAATTATGTTACAGTATGCATTAAGTAGATTGTCATGCACACACTGAATCGACTATAGCGGAATGTTAGCGATAAATTGAAAATAAGTTGAACGTGGCACTTCCAGTAATAATGAAATGATGAATGACGACTTAGATGAGTACTAGTTGATTACCAGGTGTTATTAAGCTATATATTTATCTCAAGATTTTGAGGAAAGAAGCGTTCTTCGTTTTTGCAGTTTTTCATGCGTCAAAAGCATTTATGTAAGACTGTACTCGTCAACACACTGAATACTTTTTAGAAGGCTACTTTAGTTTCTGGCCTTCGGGCGCCAAACGTGAACCGAAGGTGGTCAAAATGCGCCCGGAAATGTTCTTCGTTTTAATGTAAGCATGTGATTGAACTACGGAACATTTTCATCGTGATAAAAAACTAAATATACCCCCCACACCACTTCTCACCATAATGAAGAGGACGATCGAATAGAAACTTTCCCATAACTGAAACCCAGGAACGAATACGAAGACCGAACAAAATTCCAGCAATGGAGAGGAGGTTCGAACGCTTTAACTCGAGAATGAAGTGTACGCTCGAGCAGAAACTTTGCAACGAAAAGGACGCTCGAGCAGAAAGATATCCACAAAGAGGACATTCGATTAAAAAAAAACGTCCAGCAATGAAAAGAAACGTCCTCGGCCATGTGCGTCCTAGTGGAAAACGCAATTAAACACCCCTGCTGAGGAGGAATGTTTCAGGAGAACGACACATCCGCGACGCGAGGCGGAGAACGTCGACTCCTCTCCCCGGACCTCGTGGCGCTTCCTGCGCGCCGTTTGCAGAGCGCTGCCCGGATGCACAGCCACGTCCGCGAGGCGGCGCGCGCGGCGGGGCGGCCCGGAAGCGATCGATAGCATCGGGGGGCGGGGGGGCGGGCGGGCGGGACGGGGCGGGGCGGGGCGGGGCGGGGCGGGGCACGGCACTGCTAGGACGCACCGCCGCCACCGGCGGGCAGGGGAACCCCGTGGCGTCCGCCGCTGCCCGCCCCGCGCATTGCGCTTCGCCCCCGCTGTGTCGTCGTGGATGGCGCCCGGAGGTGCCGCGGCCGGATGCTGCGATTGATCCTTTGTTCGTCTCGTGGGAGCTTCGCGGAAAACGGAGGTCGCGCTTGCGTTCCTCTATTGTACCCAGCTCGTTCGATGTGACGGTTTTCGTACCTGATATGGTCCGTTCTAGCATGGCAATAATGCTCGCTTTTAAATTTTATTTTAAAAAATGTACTTATACTCTGCAAATAACTGCTATAAACAGTCAGTCAGTTTGTATAAGAACTAGTTACTTTAGAGTCGAAATTTCGAGAATTTTTATGTCTACAAATACTTCCGTTTCCATCAAACTCTGTTGATTTTTGATACAATAGTCACTTTTCCATCTAAATGAGGCGCGACATCTTAGAAACAAACATTATTTCCCAACCTCCACTATTTTATTTCGTAAAGCAATTTTTTCGTTAACATTGTGCCTTTTATTTTTTGGCACTTCTACGGATTTTCATCGTCAGCACTTTACCCTAGGCTTAAGACACTTCAGATGAACTCTATTTTTAAGAGGGAGTTCTGCAAACTGCGCCACAGCAGTCAGACCGGATGCGATGTTGCTGACGACGCAGGCGAGAGAAGATAAATCCAGAGCTCATTTTTAACTTGGCATGCATTGTCACGCGATCAAATGCATAACTGGCCGCTAAGAAAGAAGGAAAGTACATCGATTTGCTGAATGTACAGTCACTGTACTAGAAAAAGCAAGCCTTGAAAGATGAAAAACTTGCTTTTCGGAAAACAGCAGTACGGTTAGGAAGGGGTTTCTTCCTATCATTTTGCTGTATACTGAAATGATGTACATTTGCGATCGCTTTTGAATTAACATTAATTATTTCGGCATTCCTAACAATATACCTTTGTCTTTTTTATTTTTGAATTCACATTTGGATTGGCAATTAACATTACTCAAAATCTGAGCCAATTTCGGCCCTACGAAGAAAGTTTCATTGTATCGGGTTAATTTTTAATAACATTATCATTTGGCTAAATTATCATTACTTTTAATTAGTTTAAAGGTTTAGAAAGCATACAACTAAGAATTCAAAATTTCACAATTTTATAAGTTTAATTTCGAAAATAAAAGGATATATGTGTTGTTACTTCACTTTTCAGATCGCTCATACAACAGGGTGCATTGTAAAGGTCTACGGCAGGTCGTAACTGGCATAGAAGATGAATCAGCAAAATTTGATTTAAGAATTACCACTCGTTTGAGATGGTAACTTGTTTCCATATGTTTATTCTTGGCTGAGTTTCTTCCTGCATGCCGTGTTCCTCAAGGGTTTCGTTTTTCTTTTCATTTAACAATCTGGCAGGAAAAAAGGCTGTATGAATCACTTCAGTCAAACACAGTCAACAAACCTGAAAGTGACGATGAGTTAGTTGTTAGGAATAATTAATGTATGAACGTAAGTCACTCACTAAATAGTGGGAAAGGTAGAGACAGAGTCCGTATTCATAGCTGTTATATTCTTCCTATTGCTGTTTTAGGTAATGCGTTTAAAGTAAATGAATAAACGTAAGTATAAAAGTGTATTTTCTTCGAGAAATATAGGTGTCTTTAATATTAAATATAGTAATAACGCTGATGGTCCCGAATCAACACAGGTAGAAACTGAATTACTCATAGTCTGAGAAAATAAATTCCTTAATTTTCACCTTGACGGCGTAACAAATATTTTCGCAAGGTCATTGAACTTTTTGTGTAGATTAGGAGATGAGAGGAGGAGAAAATAATTATTTCAATTATCTATGAATCTGGACAATCAGTCGAAAATAGAGATTTTACAAAATAATAGTTAAACGTGAAAGTTCCTTGGTGGTTGCAGATATCTTGTGATATCTGGTACCATGGTACCATGGTCACAATATGGTAAAGAAAATAATCTCCACAAAAGGTTTAAAATATTTATTAATTATTATCCAGAGTTAACGTTCGGGAAAACACTTTTCCCACCCACAGTTGGTCTCTAGCAAGGAGGAGAAAATGAAACATTAAGTTGAACACAAAAAGAAAAAGAGGCAAAAAGAGGGGAAATGGGTCAAAGGAATGGTTAAATTGAATCAAATGATTGGTGAAGGTGGAAGTGGTGCTGAATAGCCTACAAAACCTTAAACTCCATTCTTTATTCCCTAGTTCCAAATCACCTCCCCTCCTTCAAAGAATTGGCATTTATCACCTAACTTGTAATAACTGTAATTCAGCATATGTAGGGCAAACTGGCAGAAACTTTTCAGTAAGAATTAATGAGCATATTAGATGTTGGAAACAAAATTTAGACACTTACACCTTTACCAATCATTTCATTCAATTTAACCATTCCTTTGATCCTAACTATAATTTTAATATACTTCACCTAGTCAACAAAGGCACAAAATGAACATTTTGGAGAACTTGAAAATTCTAAATCCTCTCAAAAATACTAACTTGTATATCTTGAATAAACATTCCTTGATTGAAAGTAGTCCCATTCTAAATATTTTATTAACTAGCCCCTAATCATTCTTTTGACCTATTTCCCCCCTTTTTGCAATCTTTCTATCGAATCAACTTGTTAAAAATTTGTTCTTTATATAATTAAAATTCTAGAATCTTGCACATTCCTAATTTTCTGTTTCGTTTTATATTCCTGCATGTAAAGCAGTCATCGTTAAGTCTGTTTATGACTAAGCTTTCTTATATTCTATTCCCTTCCCTTTCCCGCAATTGGTGAGCTTCATCTTATTCCATTCCAAAAGATGGCTGCCACCTAGCCTAACCAGCATGTTTTGCTGTTTTCAATTATTTCAGCATGTTGTGAGCAATCATGAGTGATCCACGGTGCTTGGGAAGTATTTTAAGTTTGTATTTATTTGATATTATGCGTTTGTGTTTCCACTAAATTCACTGTTTATTTTATTTTTTTTATTTTTTGTTCAACTTCTCTTAATATTTCATTATCTCCTCTTTGCCAGAGACCCACAGACGATGTGAAAAGTGTTTTCCCGAAAGTTAACTCTGGATAATAATTAATAAAAATTATTAAACCTTTTGTGGAGATTATTTACTTTACCATAATATGAACGTGTAAGGATGCACAATGTCAGAATAGTACTTTTGATGAGAATCGCCTAATATGAGGAAGACTGATTAAAGAGGAAGAGATAAGTGAAAGACAAGAATTGAAGCTAATGATGGAGTCATTGCATATAAATTCTACTGCAATAGTTGGTAAACTATTTCATTTTCAAAATAGCTATTAAGGTGGTATTCAGTATACGAATGATTCAAAATTGATTGCCTTTTCGAGTATGTCGCGAGAAGAAATTAAATGATTTTTTTTCCAAGTTAAGGAGATGAGGGAAAGAAGAGAGGATTATCGAAGTCTGCTTGAGATACACAGAGGAAGGCGTTATTAGAGCAAGAGAAAGAAGAGACGGGAACATGCGCACAACCACTCGACGCCTTGGGCAGTCTCCTTCCTCGGCCGAAAGCCGACCTGTTCGCTGCAACCGGGCAGATGTTCCATCCAGCAATTCCTCCCGGTGCAAGAAGTTCGAAAAACAGTTTTAAAAGAGGTAATTTGCGAGCGGTCGGAACCCAACCCCCGCGCGTAATTTATACAGCGCGCACGCCCACCTGCCATTATCTCCGGAGTGACTCACGCTGCGTGCAAAAACATCCTCCGCGCGCCGGCGCCTCCGCCTCTCAAGGCCGTCGCCAGGGACCGCCAGCGTCGGACGCGCACCTGATTGTGCGTCGCACCCCCTTCGAATCGCGGACCTGGATTAGGGGGGTTGATCGTCATACTGAGCCCAGAGGTCCAGGGACCCCCCCCCCACTACTGTAATTCATTGGAGACTTCACTGTGGTCCTCTCGAACCCCCATCCCTCTCAAATTTTTCTCCATCATGAACCCTCCTCAATCTTGAATATATCTCGGACCGTGTATACTCGCTTTGCGGTAAGTTGAAGCTATCATATTCATTCATTGAAGAAAATTGAATTTAATAATGTTACTTGTAATAAAAATGTAAATCGTTTTGTTTCGCTGTATTTAAAAAAAATATGGGCTAAAATTTCAAAATTTATTAGAGACTCAACTGTGGTCTAGCTTTTAGGGATTATATCCCGTTACATCCTGATCATATATGAAAATTTTTAACTTCTAAAGTTTTCAATGGATTGAAAAAGTCTTAAGATTCAATAGAGAAATATTATTTTCTTTTCTTCGCTGATCATCTCATTAAAAATTCACTTACAATATTGACAGGAAGTTGGCAGGAAATACATCATGTAGCAGTTTTGTAGTTTATAAAATGGCATTTCTGTTAGTTTAATGCAATACTGAAATTTAAATGTTGATAGAAATTGTAGTTTAATGATTTCCTTGCTCACATGAAAGTATTAGAATACCAAACGTTATTAAGTGATAGGCACTAATGGACAAAAGTTAGTGTGTCGGTTACGTTCGGTGAAGAAAAGACAAAAACTGTCTTTCGGAGTTCATATCAATAAATTTTGAAAACAATTTTGGCATAATTGATTACGCACTAGAGTGATCGAGACATGTAAAACCAATGTGAAAATGAAACCTTTTTCTAAAACTGGGATATTCATTCCAATTTCTGAAAGGAAATGATGTGATTCAGAAAATGGCAAAAACGGATATCAATTGAGCTCTAATTTAGTCTTTATTACTTATTCAACCTCTTTCCGACAAATTATCTCAAACCAATGCCACTCGGATTCTTTCTTCCTTCTTCAGGAGGTCAAATATTCATTTTGTTGGCGAAAAGTTGTGTAATTAAGTATATATACTATAGTCTATAATATAGTATATAGTATATCTATATAATATATATTATAGGTACAGTATACAGCACACAAGATTGTCTTAGTACAACATCCAAAGATAATTCGAATAATGCAAATATTATGAAATAAGAATTTACCTCAAAATAACAGTAAACTAACCTAAATAAATATATCTGGTTAACGCAACAATAATTTTCGGCAATGTAGTGGAAACTCTTAAACCAGAAGAGAATAAGAACGAGTTCGAATTTTGGAATATGTAGGGTTTTTAAGTCTCGAATACGAACGCATCTTGAGATAATGACAGATAAAGTCATGTTGAAATGATGTAGCTGTATTTTGGTGTAAATAATGCATACATGGTAAAAATGTGTATAATAACGATTTTATGTGTCTCCTCATCCGAGCAAAAAAGTGCCGATGGAAATAAAACGCACAAAAACTGGTATAACGTTATTTCCGGAAATGCATATTGAAATTAAGTTATGCGGAGGACCGACTTTGATGTAAAAAACGCAATTTGTGGGCTAGAATTTTTTTCTCGTAGCTTATTTCATCACTCTTGTACTTAAGGATTGCTCCAACACGTAAATTTTGGCACGAGACGCTCCACGCATAAAGGATGTCCGGGTTGAATACGTGGAAACCTCGTAAATAAGCTAATAAAACAATTTTAAGCATATTTTGTCTATTAAACGACTGGGGTATTCCGAATGGTTGAGCCCCAATAAGTACACAAAAGTTGGTTTGAAAAACTGTCTTCTAGGCAAAAATTTGAATCGCAGAAGAATGCAAATTGTTTATTATTTACAAAAGAAATTAATATATTTTCAGAAATATAAAATAACCTAGAAATAAAAAGCAGTCAAATTATGTAAATTGGGAAATTTTTATTTCTCTATACATTTTCTCTATTTGTCTTTCTGAACAAATATATTAATTTATTTTTTAAATAATGAACAATTTACATGCTTCTGGAGTATTTCTATCCTTCTGCGATTCGATTTTTTTGCAAAACAACTTCTGAGTGCTTATTGCGGCTCAACCATTTATTAGACAAAATACGCTTAAAATTATCTTAAGAACTTATTTGCGAAGTTTCGACGTTTCCTCCCCGGACGCTGCATAATATACGTCTTCGTACTTGCAACCTCGTAGCCCCGGAACGACGGTAAATATTTATTCGGAGTAATAACAAACCGCATTGCCAAGTGCACCGCAAGTGGGAAAGATCTCACTTAACGAGCATCGAAGATAGCCCGAAGCCAGGAAATCTGCGAAAAGCTTTGAGTCGGGCTGAACATCCGGTAGTTCTGCTCGAAATATGCGCCAGGGAATATTCGAGTGAAAAACGAGCTTGATTTTATTAGCAACGCAAGGTCATGAAACATTTTGCGGGAAAGAGTGCGGCATCCAAACGTGCTAGTTAATCACTCCGCACTGCCGCTAAGTAGTTTACTTTACCGTCGAAACAACCATAAACACACACGTTACATACGTTTCTTTTTGCAGGACTGAAAGGCAAATTAATTTGCTGGTAATAAATGATTAATTTCTTCGAGTAAGCTTCTTCCACGTCCTGAGCACCACGCAACAAACCGGGCGCGTTGCTATGTAGTTCCGAGTCAGCGTACGAAGCTGTGAAAAATCAGAGATGTTCTGGGTTCAAGTCCTAGCAGAGGAAGATTTCAGACACCAGCGTCGAAATTGGGTCGACACCGAACAATAACTAGATTATAATTTTAGAGAATTTGGCTAGGTTGGTTTTGTGGTTTCTAAGGTAAATCGCATGAGGAGGAGTTTCTTAAGCTCTGGATAATGGACTACACGAAATGCTGCCTTCCTCATTCTGTGCTCACTGTTTTTCTTAGCCGAGTAATTGTATGATCTATCTTCTTTTGACTGATTTTATACGAAGTGAAAAATATGCTGTTAGTACTACAAGTACGCTGATATCAAACTAATGTCGATGGAGGGCTAGAGTGCCGGAGAAAGAAGAAATTATTCATTCGAATGGGTTTCACACGAGTGTTGCTGCGTTCTAATGTCGAATAAGCTACCGAATATAGTGAATACGAACATGAGTTATCTAGTACTTATTAAAATAACCAGTGATGATTGTAAAAATAATGTTACATATGAAAGTAGAGTATATCTTGCCGACCTGGATGGTCGAGGTGCCTATTAGCGACTCAGTGCGCACCCTGCACGAAGTCTGTATCGATCCGACTGCTTCAGTCCGAAGGGTGGCGGGTTCGAGTCCCGCCTTCGGTATGTTCGATTGTTCCTTGACTATAGTGCCTACATTCTAGAAAATTGCGTTCTGGTGATCCCACATCCGAGGAGCTCATAAGTGTGCTGGTGTCTAGCGTATGGTCGAATATGCGCTCCATCGGAAAGTAATGAAGACGGCTGTGGACTGCGAATAAGTCCTTGAAACACGGGTTTATCTTCATCATCGGGGGTTTTACGTCTCCTTAACCTTTCGATTTTGAACTGACGTCACCTGCCCTCAGTTAATACCGCTGAATTTTTGCACCCTAGAGTTCCTTGAATCTATCCGCAACTCCGCTTTGGCAAACGCAAAACGACGCGTCAGTTTCAGTTATCTCAGTGGCAGGAAGTGCGGGTCGGCGACTGAGACCAATTTTACCTTTGGATGTGAAAAGTATCACTGACGTCACAGCTCCTGAACTTTGACCCTTCATTTGGGAGAAAAAGTTGTCCAAGTGTAAAACTTCAATGAGAAGGCTTCATACTGTAGTGGTTATTTGCTGGTTGTAGATAATGCTAGCTTTTACGATTAATGATGTTAATATATTTATTGCGTCTAGTCTGGCTGCAAAACTACGGACCTGAATAGCATTAGATGAAACTTCTGACGGAAAAGTTGTATGGCACAATGTGTGCATCAACTTTGTTCTTCAAATGACCTTTAAGACGATTGTATTATTTTTCAAATTTGTTTAGGATATTTTTTATAAATGTTATTTTGTATTATATAAACGGGTATAATAATTATTGAATTTCAATATTACATGTAACATTTGATTTTACACATTTATTACATACTCATACCGTTTTCATTGCATATTTATCAACATATTTTGACGTTTCATACTACGTATTTTTCCGGTCTCTACTCATAGTCCCGTGACGGCAACTGAACCCTTTGGAAACTTTGGCGGCCACGAGTTGGCGCTCACGTTGCAGCTCTTCAGTCCATTACAGAGCTCCTCCCCCGCCACGAATATTGTGTTCGCATATGTATGTATTTGTATGTGTGTTTATATGTATGTAGTAGATGTAGTTGTAATTTATTCTAATGTGTTGTATTGTGAACTCTTTTTTACGCTGTAATTGTCTTTATATTGAAAATGTAGATGTACTGTAAATCTGCGTAGTATGTTTATGGTTCCCACCTGGCTATCAACCAATTGTAGCGAAATAATAATAATAATTTTATCTAATTTATAATTTATTTATTATTTTTTCTTATTTTATTCGGACAGGGAGAGATCTGGGAAGGAATGGGGTATTAAAGGAGATACATGGTGTTGGGAAACAGTCCCACTATGTCCCAACATAAATCGAAAGTGCATGCGGGATTCGAGTCCCCTGATCCCACAGTTGGCTGACACCGCCGTAACAGCTGCGTTATGACCAGCTGAGGTGGCTCACAGCAGAAATTGATGTCACTGGAGAGACTGTGGGGGGAAAGCCTAGTATTCGAGTCCCGACGACATTTTCGACACTAGCTACGTAAGTATGTCGAATTTAGCCTCTGTATGAAGGAGAATTTTAGCGGCCGGCTGTTCTGAATGGTAGTTTTCCGTAGTTTCTCTGATCAACACCAGGCGAACGTCGGAGCAGTACCCTAACGAACGGACCACGGACCGGTCGCGATCTTTCCTTCCTCTTCCGTGTCCTATTTGCACACATTTACATGCTCTACACTAGCACAAATGCCGAGTGGGAGTCGCCATCGGGAGCGTGAAGCTGGGGCGGCGCCCGGGGGTTGGAGATGCCAGTTGGGGAGTACCCCGCCGGCCTACGTGCAAGTCGGCGCTACCGTCCACTGGGAGAGAACATCTGCACCTCCCATGGTACACTACATACACTGCACTGGCGGAACCAATCACTATAACAGTTGACGCACCCGAAAAAAAAACAATAAATCAACTACACTTCCGTGTTTAAAAACTTAACAGTTATTTTCATGGAGTGAAGTTCGTGTGAGTAGAGTTCTTCGAAAATCTACAAATTTCGAGTTTATTAGCGATGTAGCCTGTTATTGGATTGCCATGTCAAGAAGACTGTTAGGGACGGCGGTTGCATGCTTAAGTTTGTTGATTTCACTGAACTTTGCGAAGTAAAATATATGCAGATGGAACCTGTTTCTGGAGTTTCCGAGAAGTTAAGCGTGAAGTTGTCTAGAGGAAATGTTAGAGGGATAGGACTCAAGCCGAACGATTTCATTACATTTAAATAATACCTTTACGCATCATTATATGGACATCATTCATGGGAATGTATTTGAAAATAAAAACTTAAGATTTCAACTCAAGACAGAACGATGACAATATCCTGGATCTAAATAAAAACACGAATAAAATTGATGGAAATTCTCAAAACCAAATATTTTATTTCTGTCCGCTTTGAGTGCTTTCTTTATTTCATAATTGACAGTCGTTATTTACGTTACATACTAAAAAAACTTACTTCCTATTCCAACAATTTTTCCCTATTCTTTTAAAATTCTCTATCCTCTTAATATGAACTGCTTCTTAAAGTCTGTGCGGCTGAGAAAATGCAGTAATTACACACATTTCATTTTAAAGAATACACCGTTAAAACTATATATAAGGGAAATAATTAGAATTCCATTATGCGTACAACTTCGTAGGTGGCGAGAACTTTAAAATTAATTTCAATACGGATACCAATACTGATATAATCCATTTCTTTTAATTAATTTACATTCTGCTTTACCAACAAATTCATTCGAAGACTTAATTCAATAATATATTTTGCTAATACAGTGTGTTTGAAATGACGGGGCAGAGAAATGCGATCAGTGGGAATAATGGGAAAAGAGTGGAAGTTGTGCCCCGAGCGTGGACGAAGAAGTGAACGTAAGCATTTCCCCCTTTCCTTTTCTTGTTCCCTGTCATCGTTTGGCATTGCTTTTCCCTGGATGGACAATGGAAGGGATGAATGAGTATGAAAGATTAAGTTTATTTTTTTGGAGAAACAATTGTAAGATTTCAAATTAAGAGAAATCGATGAGAGTATCAAGTATGATACGATGCGTTCTTAATAGCACTGGCTAAGGAGGCTCAGGGAAGCAATTGATGCCACTGCAGTGCCTCTGCTCGGGAGGTCCTAAGGTTTGTGTCACGTCGGTAGCAGAATTTTTCATATTACCCACATAGCTAGGCCATAGTCGTCCATGGTTTCTCCGCTCAACACCGAGGCAATACTCTAACAGACGGGCCATCGACCGCACGCGATCTTTCCTTCCTCTTCCTCGCTTTACATCACACATCACTTGAACGTTATGCACTTCACTACCACACACGTCGGGAGTTGAGAGCAAGTCTCTACAGGCTGCTGCAGGGCTCTGCAGGTGGGAGAACCCCCGCCAGTGGAGCAATATCGATCTGCTGGATCTGTCTTCCAGCGGCGAAAACCAACGCCACTGTCCAAAAGGTAAAATGCGTTTAATACACTTACGGGACTAAATTCCTTAGCTCTTGCCGCGCTCGGAAACAAGAAATAATCAATTCAAAGTCTAGCACGCTACAATCACATACATCACACACATCTTAGATAGCCTTCGCCACCATCCTCTTGGATACCGCTGAAAGTTTTTGCGTCATCGAGGCAGCCCACAGACCTCTGGGGCATTTAATTCATACTACCTATACGTTCACAAATTGTTTATATACAAAGTTTCTCCTGATTAAAGCATATATTAAATAACGCAACTTTGTTTGTAGAGTTATTATGAAAAGAAGATACGATTAGGGACTGGAGAGAGAGAAAAGCCGCTGAAATTCTTTCCCAAAAAATTAATTCCCTAATGGGTCTTTTTCTCGTCCATTGGTGGAATTCCGCGCAACGGGGCACCCGTACCTCACATACCTGTAATGTTCCACCCAAATCGGCTAATCCACCGTCGCCGTCGGATAGGATTTCTCCCAGCGCCTCGGGCCCCGCGTCGGCCGCCGCGAAACCGAAACTCTCCCCCGCTCGTGCTCTCAGAGGCCGGCGCTGGCGGCAGCAAGCGATCCGCTCGGGCACCTGTCCCCCGCCCACTGCGCTCCAGGAGACCTTTGAGTGACGGAGTTACGGGGAGGGACACCGAGGTTTTTACAAGAGCTCATAAAATCTAACAGATTATGACGTTCACCTTCCTTAGACCGCAGTTTGTACGTGTAACAAAGACGTTCAAAGGAGAGTGATTCAATGTAGTTTGCTACGTTCTAGTGGAAAAAATTACTACACCATCCATTTATCATTTCACTGGTATTTGCAGCGATGGCACGTTTTCATGAGTTCGAACTTTACAGTACGAGTAAGAAATACCAACAATTAACAATAATATTGATTACGGTTGAGTGTATTCAAATATAACAAAAATAACCCTTGTTACACCATATCCACCTCGACAAATATGCAGATGTGTAGCAACGTTTCGCGTAGTAAGAGAAACATAGCTCGCCCCTTGCATACTGGCTCAGATGTGAAAGAGTAAGAGTACGAGCCCCAGCCGAAAATAAAATGTTGCCATACAAAAGCATACATTAATAAGCTGTTTTTAAAAAAAAGGTAATCAGATATTAAAAGAATTCCTGGGGCGATCGAAAAATCGGTAAGATCTATAATTCTTCCGACGATTAACAACAATAGTCAGAAATTGAATTGAGTGGTGAAGAAAAAAAGTAATTCATAAATAAAAAATAACATTATGATTTTTATAAGGTAATTAATATAAATTATAAATTATGAATCTTAATTTCGACTATAATTGGGCTGAACATCCCAGTGATTAAAATTGTATCCTTAAGATCTTGAAGAAACGTGTGCCAAGAAATTGAAACAATTATGAATTACCAAATTCTAAGTTAATAGTTATATAACAGTGTTCAATAATATAGCAACGTCTATAGAGACTTCAATATTGTAATACATAAGCTAGTTAAACACACCCCTTGTAATTTGGTTCAGTGTCAATGACTGTCATGTTTATCTTTGTTAAAATTGCCATTCTTATGTTTTTTGTGTTGTGTTATAATGCTAGGATTGCTGATGACCTCATTGTTGTAGAGCGACCTTAAATAAATAATGTGTTAAACTTAAGTTTTTCAGCAACCGTAAGACGAGTTTCAGCTTTTCGTTCGGCACGTTCTTTGTCACTGTGCCGTAGCTATTCCATTGACGGCTGTAATCAATTTCTCGAGCACATGCACACTACCCAAGTCACGTTTCTTTTATTTCGTTATTACTCTTCAATTTGAAATAATGACTTGAAATTACTCTCAATGCTGCAATTTTTCCTTGTATATAATTTGCTAATAAATGTTACGAACGTCCCGATTTATTGTTAGCCTAATTATGAAATTAATGTATTAAAAGACATTCAATGCATCCGATGGACGAGCCTTAAATAATAAAATTAAGAAAATATGGTCTCTAATTTATGACAAGTTATTTTTATTAATCAGCTGGATATTTTGTCAAAATGTATCGAAACATAGTTAATGAGTTTGAAATTCCAGATGTCTCTAGAAATAGCATTTACAATACCACGATGTGACAGTTTTTTACTATTGATTATTATAAGAAATTAATTTTAAGTGCTTTTAGTTTGTTTAAAAATTTACTACGGCAGTGTCCATAACACGTAAGAGTGTTTAGAAATGACTTAAAATAAACTGGTAACGAGGATGACCCTTGAATTCATGTCCCTGATTTCTTTATGATTCCGAATCATTCCACAAATCATTAATTGCAGGTGGCTACAAAAACTATTTTAAAACTATTAAATATCTGTTTTAATGTTCATTAAGATAATATTTTATAATAACATTTCTGAAAGCAGTGCTGAAAATATGATTAGTGAAAACGAAGTGAATGTTCGGGGCAAGTTCTTTGTTAAAGCACATAAATATTAAGACTTTTTCAAAAAGATTTGAGGATGTTTATCTGCGACAAGACAGATTCAAACGCAAATAATGAACTAAGTTATTATGTAGGACATTTGTAACGCTAAATGATTGGTTATGAAAACATATTAACCTGAGAAGGTTTATAATCACAATATTAATACTAACAAGGTTAAATACCAAATACACTATCGTTTCGTTATGAAACAAATTCGCTTTTTTCTACTGAGGTTGCATAATCATTTTCCTCTTTCCTCATTAGTACCCTCAACAACATGCCCCAAAACTCTTTCGATCCTTTACGAAAAAAGAATATCAGTGTCCCAGATCTTCCATTTATTGTTTCACGCGCTAGAAAAATTGTGCCATTTCTCTGGACTGTTTTCGTTTTCAAAATCGCCGCTTCCTGACAGAACAGTTACAACTGCGCACGTCCATCGCGTGCAAAAAGCGCCGCGAACCGAACGGTTCATTTTGCCGCGCGGACGTTGCCAAACACTTCCGGAAATTGTGCGCGCTCCCAGCGCACCGGAAACCGTCGTTCCGCCGCATGGCGAGCCTAGAGCCGGCCTGTCGCTCGTGCCCGCGCAAAGGCTTTGCTTGCAAAACGCTCCCCGCGTTTTTACGCGCTGAAATTATACACCAAATTCATTTTTCCCCTATATTTATTATTGTCACCGGGAGAGATGGCTCAGGATATCAACTGATGTCTTTGCAGTGCCTCTGACCGGGAAGCACTAGGTTCAAATCCCGACGGTGGCAGGATTCTCGACGCCTATCTTGTCAGCTCGGTCAAATTCAGCGGCTGTCTAGAAGAATTTCCAGCGGCCGACTGACACATGCACTACACTATCGCACATGTCGGGAGCGCGATCGGGAGTTTAGACTTTGTCCCGGGCTGTGACTGTGGACTCGATGGGAGATCCGGATAAGGAAAACACCGCTAGCCGACTAGGTAGGTCGGCGTTGTATCTCACCATCAAGTGGGGGAAGGTCACTGCCACCTTCCGAGCAGAAAACATGCACTACACCCACGAGATTAGTTACCGTAGTCGTTTACGCGTCCGGAATCGCTAACAATCAATCAATAATTGTTAATGGCCGTAATAACGTAGGTAGTAGTGAGTCTGCAACTATCGGCAACTTATGTAGACCACGAATTCCGATGGTACAAGGATTTTCGTTCTTGGTACAATTTCCTTCAATTGAAAGATAATAATAATTGTTTACACCTTTATAGTAGCTCGTGGGGACGGTATCATTCCTCCGCCAGAGCCCAAGAGCTAAAGCTTTAACCTTCAACCTTAGGATAGCACAGGAGTTCAAGATCTCGTCCCGTAATGAAATTTGTGCTGGGCAAGGAGTTTTCGCCGCAAGTTTTCTCAGAATTCCACAGCTCCTCTTTCTTTTCATTTGACCATCCATTCCTCTAATATATATCATCTCCAAGATTTGAACAGTCTCTTGTCAAGATCTCAGTTTTGTGTAAGAAAAATAATACAAAAGTCCGTACTTGGACATTTTATTTCTGTATTCTTTCGCAAATTCATATTTTTTTCATTTATTTACTTCTAAATCAAATATAAAAAATATTGTGGTGGTAATATTTTCGAGGGTTCCGCATTGTGAGTTTTTACGACCAGAATACGGTCTGAGATGTTACACATAGGCTTCGAAACTTGCTGAAGAGAGAATCAATTGAATTGGTAGAAACTGTTTCTATCAAAATAATTTTGCTGATCTTTTCTTCATTCTCACAGCGATTAACAGTCAATGCCATCGACAGCCCCCGTGAGAGAATTTGAAGAACTATGATGATGAATGTGAAAAAGTAGCGATGGGAGGCACTGCAGTTCACATTTTCTTGATTTCCCACAGGAAACACGGACATAATAAAACCGCAATTCGTGCGAAAGAACGTTTTACGAAACATGGTCTATCTGAACCAACCTGATATTTGGAGTAACTGAAAATTGCTATCTTTGAAAATACCTTTAGGATTCATAATTAACCCGTGAAATAATTTGATTTAATTCTATGAGAAATATTTGTTTAAATATAGAAAAATGAGCCAAAGTTTTCAATGTTTTATAGTTTTGAATTAATAAGATTGTGCAGCCAGGCATAATAGACGTATATACGATGCGTGAGACAGTTGCAGTTTACAAATTTTAAATGCTTTCTGCGTTCGCTTACGGCAAAGCTTGCATGGCATTAAATAGTTCAGAGAAGATAATTGTTTTTCACGAGTTTTGTTCTTCAATATTCACTTTAATTATTATCGAATAAAACCAATACCAGTAAGACCGGTTCCAGGCATTTAGATTCTTTATAGCTCCGGAGCAGCAAATAAGTAAAACCATGGAAGGCAAAGGAAGATGTCCCTGAAAGAAATATAACTTCCACTTCCTATTTTTCGCTGCAGCTTAAGACTATAAATTAATTACAAATCGTACGAACAGAAAAAAAGCACAAGGATAGGTCTCTTATTTTTAATTATTACGTTTTCTGCTTCTCGTTTCTTAACTTAAGCTTAACAAATTCGTTTTCTAAAATTAAAGATTATTGATAATTTGATTCCGGCTACTTCTGCTTCTTTATCGGTATATTAGTGAAGATTTGAAAGAATTATCAAGGTCTTCATTTTTCCCTATCGACATTTTTATTGATTATTTGATGGGCTTGTTCATCATCAAACGTGCCAGTAACGAAGTGAAAATCCAACCCCAGTAGGTACTCCCGGAAGCGCTACCAAACTCGCAACGAATCCAACTTCCTTCCTGCACCCCTGAAGGCTGGACACAAGTCCAAACAAGTGGGCGCGCCGCACGCGTGAGTGCTGACGTTAAGCGCCGCCGCGCCACACGTCACTCGCCGTTGGCCCACACAATCGCAGCGAACATCGCAAAAGCGGAGTAGCGGAAGCGCGGCGGCGCGACTGCGACGGCGTGACGTGACGTGACGTGACGTGACGTGACGCGCAGGCGCCAGGGCGGCCAGCGATGAGGCCGCGCGGTCGACAGAGGTCGCGTCCGCTCGCCCGCGCGGCTGCCGCTTGCAATCGGGCAGGGGGGGGGGGAATGCTTGGCTGTGCGGCAGGCCGACGCTTGAGTAATAGGATATGGAGGGTTGGAATTATTTATTTGTTAATAGTTTTTGGGATTTGGCGGGAGAAATAATATATTAAATAGTTTCGGCGACTATAACTAAGAGCTCAAATTCTCTTTTCTTCTTGTCTTCCTGTGGTTCTAACAGCCCATTTGCCTATTTTGGTTACTGCGGGGGTATACATACTTATTCGGTCTTAGGAACAGGTACCAACGTTTCGGCCGCGATTCAGCGATCTGTTTTTCGCCCTGAGGAAGGACGCTGAATCACTTTTCCTGTGCTTAGGACGCGACGTCTCCCGGGCAGCCAAGCCTTTGCTGACTTCGGCCGCGGAAGTCTACACTCTCAAGAGGATGTGTGGCTGAACGGACGTAGCCTCCCTGATGCAAGGTTTTGGATTGATTGATTGGTGATGTGTGTTTCCGGGTACGTCAACTGCTAAGGTAATTAGTCCCGTAAGTATAGGCAATGTTTTATCGCGGGGGGGTGCAGCGATCGCCCCCTCTAGATGCTGAGATCTGGCGCAGACCTTCCCGTTGGCAAACGGGAATTTCCCTAAACAAGGTATCTCCCACCAGGAGGCACCTCCCCAAGATCTAATTGTGATTAGCGTAAACTTCCCGCAAGCTTCAAAGGAATATTTTTAAAATCGAAAGTTTGAGCCAAGCCAGATGGATCGAATGTTTTAGGATTGTTGGTAATTGTTTAATGTTGTTTCCAGAAGAACAGGCGGACGTTGTAAACACCAATTTTTCGGTATCCGGAGCCTCACTAACAAGTATTTCTTCTAAATTAAAACTACGTCAATTTTCCACAGCATTAGATGGCATTTTCTTGTACTAAGTACTTTATTACACCATATGAGAAAGTAACAATGCTGTCTTGCTTAAAACACCAACGAGAAAGTAAAAAGGTCTTCTAGCATAAAACCATAAGTACTATTTAAAACCTATATTTTTCCTTAGTTTTTTCCATTAAAAGTCTAATATTGGAAAAATGGGACTTGATACCTAAATAATAACGTTTTTCCTTATCAAAGAAAATGTTCGGAATCACCTAGAATTTCAAAACAACAAAACCTTGCTTATCAGTGTATTAATACATTGTGCGCTCGCTGTCAACCTATCATACTCTTACATGGTGCAAAACAAAAAAGCAAGGGCAGCGCAGTGGTGCAATCACCTACGAAAGTAAAGGAAGGTCACAAATGCTTTTTTTCTACACTTCGTTCAGGAAATGTGGCACATGTCACATAGATTTGAACAGCGCGATACATGCCGCCTTACTTTGCGGCCGACAGTTAGCCGCCACACGTAGATTGTGAGTTTTTTTGAAATCCGACATCAACTCGCGTAACATTCGATTATTGACCCCCGTCGCTGCCTCCAGCGCTACTGGAGAAAGGCATCCGCATGTCCAATGAATGGACGCTGTGCATGAGTACGCGGTGGTAGGCTCAATCTCTGCTTCTCTCCTTCAGCAACTCGCGCGAAAAGGTATCAGTCAATCAAATTTCACCCCAAGGCGGCCGGCGTGTCTTGGCCCAACAAGGAACCGCAATTTGAATTCTAATCACTTCCACTCGAAAACTGCCACCTGGGCGCAAGTCCGCCGGGAGAGTTGTGATGACGATTATGCAAATACGGAGTCTGATGTTGGCGTCTACGTTGAAATGAGAGGCAGGGGAAACGTCGTTTTGTTTGGCAGAATTATCATTTGGAATTGTTGGACTATGGACGTCGGTGCCCAGATGTATATTGGTAGCACGCTGCTGCCTACGCAACGGGTCAGTTAACTGAGATATGTATGAAAAGGAAATCCACGCTCTCTCTCTTAACTTATCTTCGACATGTCCGCGAAGAAACTTACGTCTTCCGCGACGAGATATGGAAATCAAATGACGCTAAGTGAAGGATCCAATTGTTGACATGCAACGAACGTTTTAGAGGGCGCGTAGGAAAATAATATAGTATACTTAATATTCACTCTTACATCCCCCTTGCTCATTTTCTCTTCTTAAGGCTTTTTGCAGCTTTTTTCAATCCGTCAGCCGGTTACTCTTTGATGAGAGACTCGATGAGACGCGTATTCGACCAAACACTACGCACCAACACACTTGCGGGCTCCTCTGATCTGGGGTCAGCAGAACGCGAGGCCCTCCGCGACAACATATACATGAGAGATAAGGGACAAACAACCATGCTTAAGGCCGGACTCGCACCCGCGACCCTTCGGACCGACGCGTTAAGCCGGTACAAGCACTAGACACCTCGGCTATCCACTTCGGCCCCTTGATCATTTCCTAAATGCAATAATGCCAGGCAAATCATAATCAGAGGCGTCTTCACAGTTCGCTACATCTCGAGGAAGCGAAATGAAGCATTTCATATCTTAATGATCTCAGAAGTAGAATCGCTTGCTATTAACTTTTTTGTAGTACAAACACTACCTTTTAATAACATCTTAAAATTAATCCAATGAACGCTTTTGCTAATTTAGTCATCTGTTGTGCGAATTACAATCGATCTATCGAAAGCATAGATGTTTTGGCGTGAACAAGAGTGTCTATGAGGCTTTATATAGTTAGCGAAGCGAATACAGCAAGTGTTTACTATCTACAATTGAGCATTTTTAAATGCAAATACAAGTGAGTGTATAGAAACGTCCATTTGTATCAGGCATGCCTCAACAAAAAATTGTGGTTATAATTATTTGATTATTACTTTTTTAAATAAGGTAGGCAGCAGAGTTTCTGGTTTTAGTGTACTGCAACATACACGTCCAGAGCTTAATAAATGTAAAACATTTCAATTACATTTTCATTAGCGATTAGAGATTGCAGTTTTTGAAAATTTGTAAAACTCTCTCATTTTTATAGTGGTAGAGAATAAGTACTGGATGAAAAATAAGAATCTAAAATTAATGAGTAATGAAATGAAATCAATTACCTTTTTGTGTAGGGAGGGGATTTCCCCTGTTGTGTTAGGCATAAGAGTCTATGGCATTCTGAAATCCATTAGACCTCAACCACTTTCACTCAAATATTTTCCATTTCAATTTAAAGAAATAGCAAAGATGTATTATAAAAAGTAAATTGGAGGGACACTGGCATGATAAACAGAATGCTTTAAGTAGAATTCAATACTCAATTGATGACATTTGGAATTCTTACATGCATCTAAGACAACGGAGCTGTCAACAAGCCGAGTATTACGAGTACTGAGCTTTGAAGATATCATCTCTGCATCACGCCCCGGGTGAAATAATAGATGTTTGAAAGAAGAAACAAGTGAATGAAAGGAACTGGAGGAAAAATCAAAGTTCCATTAATAATTGGGTGATCTCAGAAATGCAAACACTGATAATACCTGCCCGGTAACAATATTTATAAGTTTCTAGCTATTTGATGATTGGTTATGGTATTTGTAGATGTTGTACTTATTTAGCCACTATTATTTTATATTATACATGAAGACTAGTGGTGATTTAAAAATTAAAGAAATTAGTTTTTCTAAACATTTTTATACTATCTTACGAGAACTTTTGTTATCGACAATTGATTTCTTTTTTTTTTTTGTGTAGTACGTATTTAGTCATTGTAACCAAAAGACATTATTGTTTGACTAAAATAATTGGAATAAGCATATTTATATATGTATATATTTATATTATGTAATTAGGCTTATCAGCACCTCGGTTCATGGCAGCACCTTCAGCTTTAGGCCGCAATTCACGAATGACCACACGCACACATTTGCCTCCAGCTTGTCCGGTGAGCCTCTCTGCTAGAGATTCAGGGTCCGACTCCAAGGCGCACCCTCACGTGCCAGAGGGGGACACGCGAGCCAACCTTCCTCAACCAACCCGGCTGACGCCACTGCCAAATGGAGCGAATGGAGAGCGGGCCGCGGAGGCAGATGCGCCGGTGACTCAGACGAGGGAGGGCAGGGCAGGGAGAGACGGGGCGGGAGCCCGGGCCGCTGATCCCCCCAATTAGCCGTGGCGACGCAGCCGATAGAGGAGCGGCGAACCGCGACTTCACGGGTCGCCCCCGCCGCCCCGCGCCGCGCCGCGCCGGCTTCCAGCTCTATCAGCTGTTTGTTCCGAGCAGGCTTCGTTCCGCGTTACCCAAGAAGCGAGATTAGTAGTGCGTCTTTATTACTTGTATTTCTCGATTACGTGGCGTGTTTTTGACATTGTCATACGCTGTTAATAAGGATATCGGAGAAACGTCTAGATTTGGGACTTTGTATAATAAGTAATATAGCTCCTCTTACAGTGTGAATTAAAATTTAACAATTATTGTCATAATAGCTATCTTTAACAAAGCATTTTAACACTATTGAAATTATGTGAATCAATAACAATTTTAACATTAATGATACAATCAGTATCTATCTATAATTTATTTAAACAATGTCAAGTTCACTTTCCGAAGTCTCTGATATCCAAGTTTGTATTTCCAAAAATACCTTTCCGTAAAAAAATCCAACATCTTAATTCATTGATTTATTATTTTCCTTAATTTCAATTTTGTAAGAAATCAGTTTGAATTTGAGGTAATGCATATTTTAATGGAATCTTAATGTAACTCATTACTAATCGAACATTTATTTTTTCTAACCACGGCTAAAAATGTGCCTAAATTTGTGTAAAATAAAGGTGCTGAATAAAGCCGAATTTTCTGTACGACGTCTGAATTATCGAATATTATAGTTATAAGCTTTTTAACTATTCGATGTCTAACTATATAGCTATATGGCTGACAATTGATGTTTGATAGATAAATTTAATACCATTTAAAGATGTCTAAAAAGTTTTCCCCCCAAAATATGAATTTTTGGAAACATTGAACCAGAAATATTGTAAGTTTCAAAAATATTTCAATAAAACCAGCAATTCCATTTCTGAATGAAAATTGCTTCCTAAATTCGTTGATGAACATCAAAAACCCAATATTAGAGTTTTTCGATAGATTAAAAGATTTTTTTAGGAATTATCACATGCTATGTCTAATGCGCAAACAAACATTATCTAAAAGGCCATGTACGAGTACAGTTCCGCATATAAAAATAACGATGACTGTGCTGATTAGCAATTAACGTACTGATAGTATTTCGTAAAAACTGTTTGTTACTTTTTGTTGCAGTTAAACTTTTATTTAATTTACAATTCCTAGAAAAATGGTACAATTCAATACGGTATAAGTTGGTTATTTAAGATATGCAATATTGTATAAGTATGCATGTTAGTTAAGTAATAGGTTACAGATGCTGCTAGTGCTAAAGGTGAACATGACAAACAATTTCACCTTCATTTACTGTGATGCACGATTTTTTTACGTCTCTACAGCTCAAAGCATTTGAGGCAATTCGTGCGGTCCAGGCTCCCCCAGTGCTCCTCCGTCGGGGCAGAGTTTCTCTCGAGCAACGCGGCTGCGAAAGCCGATTCGCTCGCCCGCGCACAGGAGAATGATCGTCTGTGACAATTGCACTGGCCTCGCGTTCGTGAAGCAGTCAAAACTCCTAGGAAGCGTCGGGTCGGGCAGGCTAGACTTTTCCTCGCAGAGTTATGAGACACTACTACTCTGGTAGAAGGACTACTGCAAGGTGGGAAAACGCCTCTACTAACTTTTTATGCATGCATGATGCAGAGGTCTTGTTTTTTCTCGAATTTATCGAGCTATAGGTTGTTTAGCTATCAGCTTTACAAATTATATTGGAAATAAATTTTATTTTCAAGGTTTAAAAGTAAAAAAAAAATTGCTTTCCTTTCAATTAAAACTATCATTAGCTGAAGTACCCCACATTGTCGGGGTATTTATTGTAATAATGTGTTAGAAAGGAATATGTATTCTATCTATTCGACCCTGCGGTGAGGGCTACTTCTATTTGTTCTTTTGTATTTGAACCCCGCCGCACTGCCCCACCTCGCCCTCCCTCACCGATATTGATTCAGTATTTGCAGAGATTATCGTGTTGTATCTCAACGCCCTCGTCGATTTATATGTTAGTTTAAAAGATTACATATAATCATCATTAATTACCAACAAATAAGTGATCTTTTTACTGTTCACAAAATTCACTTTCGCAGACTGGAAACAAGCACGGATATGCCGATATACGCCTAGTTGTTCTTGAGATTGCAACTGTAATAGTATTCACAAAAACTATGTTCTCCACACTTTATTGGCTGTTAAAAGGCAATTCTATTTTTCTCAAAATACGTTGAAATTCCAAATCAATATCTAATAAAGAGGATGAAATAATAAATTATCTCATTGCCATAACACTGTAATGCCCTTAATTTCAGAAGTCCATGCACTTGCACATGCTCATGCACTCATGCAGAAGGACCAACGACTTCGCTCATTAAACATTTTTTCGCGTACGCTGCATCGTCTTCGTGCAGTACAGCCCACACAACACTCCTGTCTATGCAGTTCATGAATATTTCAAACCGTCAAGGGAGTGCCAGACTGCACGTATAATTGTTGTAACAAGGACAAAAATTGCTGTGGCAATGCCATGGAGAAATACCCAGAGGTCAACCACCCGACTTAATTTGAGACCTTCAGCATCTCTGCAAACATATTTTATATATATAAACAGATTATATTATATATAAGCCCAATATGCTATGTTAAATACCTGCAATTAAAGTGTTCTTTAAGTTATTGTTTATTATAGTAATTAACACAAATCCGTAACTATTGTTACACAGCTGCATTGTAATTTCCAACTGCATAAATGCAACGCTATATTCTCACTGTTATTTTTACTTCATGGGGTTTTGGTGAACGTGTACAGCGAGCCCTGGGGCTTGGGAGTGTCCAGAACCCATCGCAAGCGCTGAGAGCAAGTGGTGTCGCTCTGCGCCGGGCGTCGAATGCAGAGTGCCGAGTGCCACTGACGCGTCGGAGGAACCAATGTTGGATGGAGGGGGAAGCATGGGGCCCACGCACCCCCCACCCCCCAAAAAAGGGGCCTAGAGTTTTCGTTTGTTACCTTCTTTTATTCTTCAAAATCGATTTAAATATTTAAATGATGAAATTTAAAAAAATTGAATAATATCCGATATACACTACAAAAATAATATACAATGTAATAGCAAATGTTAATTATTTAACAAAAACCTATGATGACCCCCTCCACAATGGTCTCCTTGATTAGCCCTAGGGGAGATCGTCGCTCGCCCAGCGGCTCAATGGTTTCGAGATTCACAATAGTGGTGGGGACGGCAAGTGTATTCCCTGTCTTATTCCCAGCACTCGCCACAGAGCATCCTGAGCGGCGGTTACGTGTTTTTCGCAGAATGCAGAGATTGACTTGCATCAGCTAACGTCTTGTGTGCTGCGCGTTTACAGTCCCTCAAGCGGCGTTTAGGATTCGCAACGTGAAAGTGCGCTTGCGGCCTTGTTCTCGCGCCAAGAGCCGTTGAAGACAGGACTCTCTCGCCACTCACGTGGTTTTCACACTTTCCTCTAGTGAACTGTTATTTGATGCCAGTGGTTCTGCGATCGATAATCGAGAGAAAATGGTGGCGGTCAGCAGGAAAATCTAGACAAGAATTGAATAATTTGTTGTGAAATTTGTTTCCTAGCAGTGGATTGATTGATTGTGATGACTAGCGATTCTGGGCGCGTCAACTGCTGAGGTCATGTGTAAGCGAAGTGCGTCTTTTTGGATCGGGAGGTAGCGGTCTTCTCACACCACTGGATGGCGAGATCCAGCGTCGATCTATCGTCGGCTAGCGGGGTTTCCTCGACCAGGTATCTCCCACCAGCGTAGCGCCCTCACAGCCGAGCAAGCTTTAAGCTCCTGACAGGACTCCCGGCATGTGCAATAGTGTAGTGCATATAATTGTAAGTCTGTAAGGAGTGGGATACGATAAAGAATGGGAAGGAAAGATCGCGCACAATCCGTGGCCCGTTTCGTAGAGTAGTGCTCCGGCATTCGCCTAGTATTGATCGGAGAAACAATGGACAACTGCTTATCAGATCGGTCGGCTGCTAGAAGGTCGGCTGCTAGTCGGTTTCAGTTGGAATAATCATTTTTGCGTCGAATATGTTTTTATTTCCGACATTATACCTATTTTCCCTTCGTAGCTAATGAATCGTAATTTCGTGGATGGAATTCGCCATTTATTACTGTGTTGTCCAAACATTCAGTATTTTGTAAAATCCATTTTCATAAAATAAAACACCAAGAGACATAAACCATTTTATAAAATTTGAATGTAGTTGAAGGGGCATATAGGCAAATTAATTTTCCGGGAAATTAAATCGCACTCGCATATACAAAGAGTTTTTTTGTGTAATAAGAGTATTTCTGAAAAGTAACGAGTGGTTCTACCCCTGTTTCTATTATACGTAAGTTATGCTTTTAACACTCCTTTTATCTCCTTTTTCTCTGGTTAATAGTAAAACAAAAATTATATTCGAAGCGATTCTTATATTCTTTATGTCATTCTTATATTCTGTACGTCTTTGTATTGCGGTAAATTCATGAATTGAACTTGAAAAAGTCAAACTAGAAGTGTTGTGTGTCAGAACGAAGTTGAATTATTGTTTCGACCACATCAACCATTCTCGCCTTGCAAATACGAATGTTATTCTATTTGATTTATTTTGAATTATACGATATTGAATTTCTCTATGTATATTTTTATCTCGTATTACATTTTATTGTTATTGTTCGGCATTTACATTTCCTACATTTTTAAAACATGTTAATTCAGAAACGAGCGGTTGGCTCAATATAAATAAGTTTCAATGTCGACTAAATACTATAAGAGCTAAATTAAGAGACGCATTTATGGCCACGAAAACTAATAATGAGTATTTTAGGAGGTTCGGTTTGTCATAGGAGTGTTGTCACAGAAAAGAAAATAATTACTTTGAGTCCACCAAAGCGTGTTCAGTTTTTAATACAAATCAAGAAATAAAGTTAGTTTCAATTTGAACGAGTCATATTTTTATTGAAAGTCATTCAATTTAATAAAGCCAGTTGTAAGAAAGCAACAACACAGTCTTCATGAAATGATCTAGTAGTGTGAATGTAATTTAGTTACTAATTCCGAAGTACAAAACTTACAATGCTCTGAAGAAACTTCTATGTAACGGATTGGCGTCGATAGCAGCAGGGCAGACTCGATCCTGAAACAAAAAGATACACAACTTTTAGAGCTCTCAGAAAATCAGACTTCTTTGAAAGAAACTAATGAGCAGAGAAACAATTTCCCACAGTGTGTGGCACGAAGAGAGCCACATTTAAGAGATTAAATGAACAATATTGAGTCATTAAAACGTTAGCATTAGGGAAAATTTTTTCTCGGGAATTTTTTATTATGTGGTATCCATTAAAACGAAAAATTCATGAAATCATCGAGATTAAATTACTATTTCGTTACAGAGCAAAGCTATCAAATCGTTCGTAAAGTAAAGTGCTGGCAATAAATAATAAAACTCTTACGACTTCTCTTAACTGAGGAACATTGGCTCTGGACCTCACATTAAGCGGTGCAGATTTTCACTCTCTCTCTCTCTCTTTGATGAGAAAATCTGAATTGACCTTCACGTGCTCGATGACTTCGTGGAAGAGGCACGTGCCCTGCGATTTTGAAAATATTGCAACCGGTTTCCTCAAACGAGACCGATCGACGGTTGGCAAATTCGTCGAACAAAGTAGTTGATGCTTTTAGATCTCTTAAGACGCGGTATTTCCTCCTCATGAATAATATAATAATCACAATCATTGGCTTCTTTATGTATTATTCATCTCAGTAAAATAAAATTCTCCAAAACGAATCGTAGCATCATTATACTCAAGTAGAGAGAGATCTACAAAGGAATGCGAACATGCGAGTTTGTAATAAAATATAGGAGTTTTAATCTCGTGAATGTAACCGCGATAAATAAACACATTGTTATATGTCATCATTTCATTGCATTATTTGTTAATTTATCTTTGAAACGCCACTTCGTGCCTACGCTTTCGTAAGAGAAAATTACAGAGGAAAGATTATGTTTTTTTTGGTAAGGTAACTTTTGTATAGTAGAAAGGTAACAAGAATGGGTTAAATACACGAGAAATAATCACAATTTGTTATAATCCTACTGTACAGTGAAGTTATCAGAACCATTGATGATGTTTTATGGAAAATTTTAAAATTTAAGGCAAATAAAATTTCGTAACTGAAATAATAAAACATTAGTTAACGAATTATTTAATGCTTTCATAATTAGAAAAACTCTGAATACTGGAACAAATTACTAATGTTAATATATTCCAAAACATTAATTACATTTGTACAATGTTAATTTATATTTCGCCAAAATAAAATCCGGTTCAAAATGATCGCGTACGTATTTGAAACATCTTACTGAACAATCTTGCAATTACCCTGAATTAATTATAACACAGTCTTTTACGTCTCACTGAAGTGCAACTTTGCCTACATTTCGTAAACGGTTTTACGAAATGTTACTTCAAAAGGTCTAAACCATTTTATTCTTCAATGTTCTCATGTCAAAATTTATCTTGTCAACATATTCCCTCTCCCAAGAAAAATGAAATTAAAACACTGTTTAGCGCGTTGACTTTCAATCAAGACAATCATTATTGAAGCTGATAAGGGCATCTGGAATGTTCGACTGGTCACCCCGGGGATTCCCTGCATCATGACGCGGAGGATTGGAAAGGAGAGGGGGGAGGGGAGGGGAGGGGAGGGGAGAGGAGAGGAAGGGGAAGCGGCTCCACAGACGAAAGAGTCGGGCGGCGAAGAAAATGCTCCGTCACGGTTACGGCGTCCGCCCCCGCCTCCAGACTCACGCTGTCGAATTAATCTCTATCGATTCCTCCGACACTCCCGTAAATCATTGTCACATATTCAAAAGGAAGACAGGTTCAAAACGTTTTGACGATATGCATGTTAACCTTTATTCATTTTATGCAGTCCCATTTACGTTTTGCCAAAGGCAGTCCTGTGGTGTCAACGTCATCTCACAAAGCACGAAGGCAATATGTTGAGCAGAAGAGTTTTACAGTTTTATTGAAGTTTGACTTAGAGGTGCCTTAAATATTTTCTGTTCTGAAAAATCCAAAGACTTCTTCTAGCTGAACTCGCTAACCACGCTAACAGTTACGCTAAACAAAGTCTCCAGTAAATACAAAACACGAACCGTAACGTCCTGAAGCGACTTAAGGAAGAGCTCTTTTGAAAATCGTACCACAAAGGTTTAGAACTGTAAATATGCAAAAGCCCTGAATCACTTTCCTAATATGAGGCATTTTGAAAACCTGCTCGGAAGATTAATAATGAAAGAAGACACAAAACGTCATTAAACGAAGTCTCTGCGAGGATATGAACTGTGTTGGACATCTGATATGATCAATGCAGTCGATTTTGTGGTTTCCAATGACCTTGTCCACGGCGATGCCACAGTAATGCCTCAAACAACGATACACAAAGGCTACAGCGCACGACATTCCTTCAACGTGTCAGATCGAATGTGCAAAATAAACGTCCTCCGTAAGGTCATTTCTGAGTTACGAGATTACACGGCACTGCGTAAGTTCAGCATGTGCGATTTATAAGTCGTAGAATGATTATGGTTGACCGTCTAAAGCTATTCCGCGCTGCTCATGCAGAATCCATAAACGACGTTAAAACAGTTGTTGCAAGACAAGGATGCCACTACTCACTCATTCAATTATACACTCTTAGTGCCGAAGATGAAAGAACCAAAGCGGAGTGTCACGAAACCAGAGGTCTATCACTAAATATCGACATAAAATATGTAGGACATTCTGTGTATTCACAGTCCCAAGGTTAGTTTTTGTTAATCCTTGAAGCTCGGAGTCTCGTCGCCAACTTTGAAATACGTACAAAAGATACGTAACTCTCATTTGGACCCTAAAAGTATTACGTAGAGCAGCCCTGTATATCAAATATAGTAAACCATATCATGGAATTAAATCAGTTTGGCTTCAAATCTTTTTTCCGTGAATTTCTTAGTGTTATTCAAACAATTCAACACAAAGTCGTGTCGTTGTTTTCTCTTGTTTTATCGTTAATACAAAGATCTCACGCTTCTCGCCTTTCCTTGTCACATGGGTTTGCTTGCTCTCCCAGGTGTCTCTTCCCTCCTCCCTTCAACCCCCCCCCCACCTTTGTCCGTCGCGAGCAGGCAGTTGAGAGTTTCTCACCGGAGCACGAGCCAGCTCATGCGGGTTGAGGTCAGACCTTGCTTAAAAGACATTTCGTTTTCTCGCTGTTCCGACTCGCTTCTTTTATGTGGAAACTGATAAAATGTACGAATCAAAGGGTTTACAGAGCAAGATCCAGAACTAGAGAAACTAGAGAGCTTTTGCAGGGCAAAGTACAACATTATAAGGAAACCAACCTCACGATTTGTATCATAACAGAATAAACATTTTTTAAACTTTTTATTCTAAACAGAAGTAGTTTGATATGATGGCAGAGCGTGTTGCTAATCTTTAACGCCTTTAATACCACATCCCTTTGATTCACAAATGTTCCTCTAGAGCAGTCAATTATCCACTAACTTGTATATAATTATAAATTCAGCTTATAATTACATTTACGCATTATAATACATGTATACATAGTAAGTCTTTATATGATTAGTGTAATATAATAATAATAATAATAATAATAATAATAAATGAAAATGAGCCAATATGTTGTACCATAGAAATATAAATATTTCAGTCCAAACTGCCACTACAATTGAGAACGAAGTTTATCTTAATCACGTAACTTGTAACATGCACGTTACAAGTGACATGATGGTCCTCGCATAATTTCATGGAGTAACGTTTTCCAACTCGACTCTTAACACAACACAGTTTGCGCACGCGCACAAGCGTAAGAGTGAGATGCGGCGATTCCCCCCGCGCAAAGCGTCTCCGCCGCGGAAGAACGCAGGGGGGGGGCGCTGGGCAAAGTGGCTCCAGGCCGCCCGACACGCACAGCAGGTGGCGAGCAGCGATTGCATCTGCTTTCCGCTTATTCGCGAATCCAGGTCAGCGAAAAAACAGCCTCGCGTGTGCCGCTCTGGGGGAAAACCCATCCTCAACAGTAGTTGTCCTCTGAAGCAGCTAGCCAAACATAATTAAATATTAAATATACCTCTGTCCAGAGCTTGGTTCTTGAAATTGTAGGTCCCGGAACGGGCCCAAATTAATTATTAATTTAATAGAAATAGTTGTGTTCATAATATAATTTAATAACTATTCCCGAGGTAGCGAACGCCGTTCCGTCGAGTTCCGCCAGGAACCAATGCCTGCTTCTGTCTTTGTTTATCCTCTCCGCGCTGAAAATGCCCGAAACATTTAAAGCTATTTATCACACATTGTGATTTGGATACGAAATATGACACTTATTCGCTATTTTTCATTATCAACACGACGTTTTAAATAATTATTGTAATACACACAAAAAATGCCTTCAAATAATGCAAGCGAAAGTGTTAAATCAAATTTCGTGTTTTTAAGAAGAAAAGAACCACATCTGAGTGATAAATTTGTAAGATGTTATGCCAGGATGCTCACTTTCAATAAAACATGACTAATAGCAAATTTTGCTCGAGAAACACTGATATGAACAATGTCCTAGCGCTTGATGTGAACATTGTAAAGAAAACGCAAATTAAATAGTTCTCAAATTGGAAACAATGTAAAGTGGAGTTTATGTCACAGACAATGGAGAATCGCTGAGTACATGTTGCAAGTGTTCTTGATATTCTGCAGTTGCTGAATAGAATACTGGAATAAGTTAAGTCGTTCGAGTTTTGAAATACAAGGTAAACAAGTAATTAATGCACGATATTGTTATTACGAGTAATAAAGCTAAGAACGTATCAAACGTTTTATATCTTAACGATACATAATTTGTTTTCTTGTATATTTTCACGTCAAAAATTGTAAAAATTGCTCGACGTTTTGAAGAGTTCATTTACTACGAAGACGACCAAGGCCATCTCAATAGTAATAAAATGTAGAATTGTTTTCAATTCCGGAAATTCCTTATCTATTTGATAAAAATATTTGCATTACATCACGTAATTTTTGATTATTATAAAAAAATTTGTTCACAGAATATATGCGTCAATTCAGAGACAGTAAATCTTTAAACTTTTGGGACCGGGTGTGCTTATTCAGTAAATTTTCGAAGAGAGTTTATAAAGAATTCACACGTTCCACACTAATTTGAAATACATTGTAGAATTAGTACATTTTCGTTTGTTGCACCATTCGATTTTTTTACACATACTGATGAGACGTTCTAAGATACATTAACGAACATTTAATTAATGGGACAGACTTTCTTGATGTATATATTCAAAGAAAAACACGTTAGTTATTAATGTAACACCAAGATCAATTACTAACGATACCATCAGCTTCTGATTGCCACAAAATGTTCCTACGCACACCGTACCTTCACGGAATACTGCAATTCAACATCACCGGAAACGACAAATTATGTTTTGTGGCTGCGAGGTTCATACCACTAGACACCCCCTACTACCTCCTACAACCTCACCCATAAGAAAATGAAAATTGATCGTCAAGAACTCCAAATACTGTATCACTCCAGGATCAGAGCCCATGAGCTCCTGTTACCCAGACATGCTCTATCCGACTGAGCTACTGGATCAAAAATTGCATTCCTGACAATTTAAAGATCTTTCAACGATCATAGATCATAGATAGGGGAAACAGGCATGAAGAGTGACGTTGAAGGAAATCCTCCTCAACAACGTAAAGGTGGCTTCACATTCGTTATTCGGCGAGTAGCAAGCAACCGGTCGGCGAATCCTGAATAGTGGGGATGAGTTGTTTCATATTTGCCGAGTGACTAATATTCGGTGCTCGCTGTACCCGCCGCGTGTCGGACTTTAGGACACATTAATTAGGCGAACACATGAGCTGAGCATAGGTGCCATGTCGTTCCCTCGAGTTTTTATCATCATTTATTTGGGAAATTTTATTAAAATATTATATTAGAATTATGTAATTATTTACAAAATGATATTGTATAATATAATATAAACACTTCAAAAATAGTAAACAATGTAATAACGAATATGTTTATTATTCGCCAGAATGTACAGTGGCCCCTACAAAGCGATCGTCTGGATCCGGCCCCTGTCGGCTGTTCGGCACCGGGCGAGCGGCCACTGGCTACTCGGCGAATGCGGAGTGTGTGGGGCCGCGAGGTGGGCGTGGCCGACCGTGGCCGCGACGATGACGCCTCCGCCGCGCCGCTCGACCTCGCCCGGCCGCCCTCTCGGCCGCCGGCGGCGTCTGCACGCGCCGCGCCCTCGCACCCCCCCTCCCCCGCCGATGCTCTCAAAACAGACGATGAATTTGTTTCTCCAATATAGATTATTTGAAACTGATGTTTTCACGTTTTTGATATTTTATTTGTAGAAGAAAAGCCCCGTTATCACCATTTTGTATAAGTAAAAATATGATATCACTGCGTTTACGCGGCATATGACCTCTGTTCCTCCCCTTAGCAATCTACGGCTAATTCACGAGTCCCTGAACCTCTTGTATTGAAAAACAAATTAGTCCTAGTATTTTTTACACTTTGTTTCTTGTCGGTTAAAACTGACTTATCGATTAGTAAACGCGTGCGCTGTCAAAATAAACTCTCAGTGCTCGTTCTGAAGCCCGACGTCTTAGTTTCCTGGACCCGATGTTTAGAACCGTGGATGCTTCGTCGTGGATGTCGCGCCGCGGGGCCTCTGGCGCGGGGCCGGGCATCCTCCTCCGCGGAATTAGATGCACCTCAGCGCGGGGCCTCTGCCTCTGCCTCTGCCTCTGCCTCTGCCTCTGCCTCTGCCTCTGCCTCTGCCTCCGCCGCCGGCCGCCGCGCGCGCCCGTGATGAATGGGCAGCAAACGCCCTCGAGCCTTTGCCAACTCGCTCTCCATGCAGCAGGGCATTCTCTTTATATCGACTTTTTAGATCGGCTTTTTACCGAGATGGAAGCTCAATAGTGTGTGTTGGTCTAACCAAAACTTGTAATAACATACTCTTAAACTCCCATATTACTACAAGTTGTTATAATTTCTCCCCGAATCCTTTTTTGTAGAACAACTTTATTGGCAGCTTGATTCTACATCGTTCAGCCGTTCGGCTCTTTCAGATATTTTTAGAATAACACACACCAAAATACTAGCAGAGAGACGAGAAGTATAGCATAGTTTAATAACGATGCGGGTAAACCGAACCGAGCACCTCCAAATGATTTAGTGCCGTAGGATATTTCAACGTAATGTGTAAGGAAGGAGTTGAGGGGGTAACAGTTTTGTAAGTCTCGGTCCTGTTGATCTGCGAGACCTACTTGAAAATGAAGTATACCGGGAACCTTTTTCATGCTAAAAAAGAAATCATGAGATATGGTGTGTATGGAGTTTTGGTTGGACGGACCCCATATTCGTGATGCTGGCTATGGTTGCTGTCGGAAGAGAAAATTTAAAATGGAGGCGGCAGTTTAGTTTGCTCTATTCTCTGTATCTAGGGTATCTATTAGTCCAGTATTAAATCTCGTTTTTCTAGGCACTAAACGAAGGCCGAAAACACAAGTCTCAATCCTCTCTTTTGGGCGTAGGGAAAGAAAGCGTATCCATCTGCGCGAGCTAGAAGAAACGCGGAGTTTGTCTTTCACAGGCGCAAACTGATGCGAGAAACCATAAAAAACTTAAAGTGAGAATATATTTCAGATGGATGTAGCAGTAACTATTGATTAATTTGTTTCGGAGCGCGTCAACTGTTATGGTAATTAGTTCAGTAAGTGTAGTTATAACCTGGGAGGGGGATGTTTCTTCCTCGCTGGAACGTGATTCGGAATGTATTCCAAGGCAAAGGCACCGATAGTTGACATTTCATAAGTAATTGACACTTTCAAATATAGCGCTTATAAATAAGAAAATAACTACCCTGTAATCATCGCTTTAAACGATTCTGTATGGTGAAGCCATCTGTATTGTAAAGCAGTAACTGTCATACTAGACTGGAAATCGTTTTACATTGAATGGTTTGTTGTGTATTTGAAGGTATCAACTACTGATGACATGTCAATTACCGGTGTCTTTACCTTAGTGGGGCACTCCCAACCGAGACTAGCTCTACGTTCCCAACGCCTCATAGCGTACCATGTAGTGCAGTAAGAGTAATTGGGTGTGAGTATATGGTAAAGAGGGATGCGTCGAAGGGAAGAAAGATCGTGCGCTGTCTGTGGCTTGCTTGTAGATGCAACTCAGGCCTATTGTGGCGAAAACATATCTCACAAGTATAATGGATTGGTGTGAGGTAACAAAACTGATCAATGTGTCCAAACAAAGCACGTATGATTTGTCTCTCTTAATTTTCCTCCAGACAGTGACTGAATTCGACCAGCGACTGATTACAGCTATGGACGAAAATCCGCCAACACATTGACTGGTATCCTAGGACCCCCGGCCAGAATTGCTGTAGAGATACGTACTATATTACTATATTTACTATATTTGCGCTGAGCTAATTTAGCCGGTTTGAATTTCGAATTAAGTTAAAATCGCGCTCATAGAAGCCTTCTGCTGTTGCCGACTATATTACTAAGCTACCTAGGTGACTTATTAACAAAAAATTGCAAAATGAAAAATCCAAAGTGAAATATTAGACTTTCTCCCATCGACGTAGATCACTGACAAATGAAAATCTTATGGATTTTTTAATTGCTAATAAGGACTTAGCACAACTCCCAAAGAGAAGATTTGTTTTTATCACTGTATAAATTATATTTACAAGTTCCAGTGAAATCATCCTATATAAGAATATTATGTACGATCATGTCAGGAAAGTTACTTATGAAGTAAGTCGAAGGTGAGTCTAGTAAATTTCCTTACAGTTGCTGGTGACACCAGACGGTGACGTCAAACTTTCCCACTATTGTTTAATTACAACATTCAGACTAACAATTGTTTCCCGTCATCCGATGTTAAATCTAAAACAACTATTTATCTTCATCGATAAACTGTTGTGCGGGCCTCATTTGCACATCGCGCTTGACGCCTTCACTGTAATCGAGGCGCCGCGCGGCGAGCGGAGTCAAACGCTATCTCGGCGTTATCTCTGGGGAGGAAGGATAGCCGGGGCGGGCGGAGACACGTTCTGCATGAACACGCCGTGCTTCGCGCCACAACTTCGCTGCGCTGTCCAAACCGAGTCAGACATCATCGTCCGTGTGAACGCACCCTCAAACGGTACGAAGCCAGATAAAACCACCAGCGCATGGCGTTATGTGAAGGATAGCAGAGCAATGTAGTCATCGAGTTTCTGAAGTGTGCGTAAGAGTATCATACTGTTCTCCGAGTGTCCTTTAAGATGAAATGTCTCGAAGAGTTTTAAAAATTAAAGTGTGGATTTTCTTACAAACCAGTTATTTTAACTTCATACCGTAATCTTCTCTGCTCGAACCAGATCATGGAGATTTTTTTGTGGATCAAATAGATCCACATCATATCATCATGTGGATCATATACATCTATCACAATGGATTAAAGATAAGATCCAGATCAATGGACGACATACAAGGGACGCTGGGGACACATAACTAGAAGTAAATCAGAAATACAACTTTTTAAACTAAAAATCTATATTATTTATTAGAGTGAATCAAATACTGATTCGGGTATGGGCTGCCGTTCATTATATTTCACATTGATTACAACAAACATATTCATTGTAAATGAAATTTCAAAATTATTATCAAATAAACAGAAATTTAATACTTGTATTTATATATGTTTATGCTAAATACTTTTCTTATTTACACGTTTAAAGACAATGTATCAAAAATGTTTCACTCTGAGAATATCAAATGAATGCATTAAAGAAAAATTAAAAATATTTTTTTTAGGAGGACATTAAATCAGACTGTTATAGTTAACAAATTTATAAAATGAAGACCTGCACTTTAATGTTTTAAAAACAAACATTTCAATTTAACACAATTGTTTACTTATCGCGTTTACAGATGTACGAACTCTAATTTCATTTTCACATAACTTTCTGCTGGACTCGCTTGCTTCTTTCCAATCAGATGTCCGAAATTTGTTCAACTCTTTCCTGAATTTTTTTATTTAATATTAATATTTTTCTTAATTAATTTCTCAAGGATGTCTTGTTTTGAAACGCACGTGAAAGTGCAAGCTGAGAAAGTTACGAGTCGACAAATGTTGGAAATTTTCTCTTCCCTCCCCCTCCTCTTTATTGTCTCCATTTCTCTCTCTCTCATTTCTTTGAGATCTCCTCCAGAGATTGTTATCTTTGTGTGCTCGAAAGTAGTGTTTGCAGCGGTTGGGAAATTTGAGCAATCGCAGGACTCTGTGACTCCGCGTTGTGACGTGAGAGACTGGCGTG